>WHYT01016361.1:395521-480838 GCA_009806455.1 Tetrax tetrax | reverse complement strand
GCCGCCCCCGCCCCGCAGCCCGGCCCCGCGCCCGGGGACGGCGGGGCTCGAGGGGTCTCCCTCTCGCAAGGAGCTGGAACTAACCGACCCCCTCACCTCAATCTGGCAGTGGCTCGGACGGCGAGTGGTTTCCTCTTTGCTCGAGGAGAGCGGCCGAGGAAACGTTTGCGGGAGTTGGGGGATTAAAATTCATCGAATTCTGAATAAATTTTAACGGGGTCGCGCCCCGGGGCACTTTATACTACACTTGAAAAATAATTATAGCAGAAGTTACTGTACTAAGCACCCACGTATGTATATATTTAGACATTTTCTCAATTGAATTAACTTCGAATATCTGCCTAGTGACCTACAGAACGATCCTGCGGACGTGGATGTGCATGAATTAATTTTTACAAATGCGGGTTTTTCTGGCCAAATGTGTTTCCCGAGCGCTGGGCAGCTCCTGGGCACGCAACGCAGCCCGGGGGGTTTGGGGGAGCCCGTGGGGTGGAAGAGGGAAACAGGCCACCAAGTTATGCTGGGTGCACTGGGAGAGCACAACTTGATGCATGCAAGTTGCTTCTATGGATGGTTTTGCCAGCTATCTAGTTCCATTTTGTTTTCCAAAATATTTTTTTTAAACCTCATTATATTAATGACAGAGGAGTTTTCACATACGAGTTTACCAGCTACATCTGGAAAACAAAGATTGGTGCTTTACTCTTTGTAAAACCTGGTTCCCTAAAACACACAGGCAGTTTTTCTCTACCCATCCCCAAGATTAGTGAAATGCCCTTTACCATCCATAAATTATTTATCCTCATCTGCAAAATTCAAGTATCTACAACTCTATTCCCACGAACACACCTTACATCATCCAGTTACTATATTTAGAACCAGCTACAGTAAAATAATTACGTGAATAGAGCAAACAACCAGAAGGTCACAGTTAGTGTCATCAGATACATCTGTTTAGCTGCCCTTGCTGAAAGAAGGGTGGACCTCAGGAGAAACAGGGACCACCAAATCTTGGTCTTTGAGGAGTTACTGGCACTTTCAGACAATTTTTAAATGCCACAACTTTGGGGTACACAGAGGCTAAGAGGTGTGGAGTCAGTGGAGAGACTCTTACTGACTTCTCCGGGTGTTGTTTTAGGCTAAGGCAGTTTTTAAAAGTCTTAGATAAACTCGGGTCAGTAATGCCCAGATCCATCTGAAGCAAAGATTTTAATAATTCCTTGTATCTTTTATAGGTATCTTTTCTTTATCTGTACTGTCTTCACATAATATACATTATTCAAATATATTTTAACCACAAGGTTTTACAAGGTATAAAGGACTCAATAAAGCAGAATTCGGACTGAAAATTATAAAACCTCATAGCTTTTTTATGGTCGCTGGTATGAAGAGAATGCAGAAATGCCAGTATCTGCCACCTCTCACAGCAGGGAAAATCTGCCCCAGCCTCCAGGCTTTGCTTCCCTCCAGGTCCCAGCTCCGGGGAAGGGAGCCTATCTCAGGCTCCAAACACAAAAGGAATATACAAACAAGATAAAAATTATTGCTGGAGATATGCAAAAGGTGAGTGGTGACTGGTATCTTGGTGAATGGCGAGCGGCGTTAGCGCAGGGAAAGGGGAGCGGTAACTATGCCAAAGCATCTCCCCCTGCAAGGCAGCCATTGCTGTGTAAATGCCGTTGTCCACCAACGCACACCCATCTCTGTCCCAAACGCAAACCGGGACGGGCTCAGCGAGGTTAAACTCACAGCCACCCACCACGGCGCTGGGGCACAGGCACTGCTGCCCCTGGCATATACACCCCCTGCCTCTGTCTGCCCCCGCTGAACAAAGCATGAGGGAGCTGAAAAGGGAAAAGATGCTCTGCTGATTCACAAAACTCCCGGTTACTTACAACAGAAATAAGAATTAGCTCCTTGTGTTAGAAGTGTTATCAAAGTGTCAAAAGCTACAGAAAACAAAAAGAAAACTCCCAGCTAGTTAAACCTATCAGTAATTACAGACTTCTTTGTTTTTCTGAAATACGATAGGACACAGGACGCAAGGCATCAACTGTACTTCACAAACTCACGGAATTGCCACAATTTATTTTGTAGTGCTGTCCTGACTAGGAGAAATCGTTTGAAGAGCGAGCATACCAACACATTAGCTGTTCTCATTCTTTTTAAATTTGTTTAAATAACATAAAGCTGCTGATGTGTCTTTAGAGTAAACCTTGTTTCTTATTGGAACTACGTGCATTAGCTTCCATCTTGTAAAAATCCATGAACTTCAGTTTCATGAGATTCCTGCCATCAGAAGGGTAAGTGCAGGCAAAATCTGACCCCTAGTTCACTGTAAAATTGAAGCTCATGTCTGAAGAACCTGCAGTCTTAGGAACAAATAAATGCAAAGATTAAATAACTGCATGTATGCGCATAGTGCCTTTGTGATAGAAATCTGTTTGAGGGTTGAAAATATTCAAAAGAGGGTGTTAAAGGACACTGCTGCGTGTTAAATATCTTCCAAAAACGCAAGGTAACATGAATGTGAAAATGGCCTTAAGAGATATTAGAAGACTTACATCTATTGACTCAATCCTGTCCCGCACTACTTAAATTGATGGAGATAGGAGTTCACGCAAGAAGGTTGTGAGCATTGCACACTTACAGATTAAATTCAGATTCAATTATATTGGGGGCTGGCAGTGTGAAACAATATTCTGCTGTTTCACTTCTCAAACCAGAAAAGATCTCACAAGGAGAGGCAGCAGGATAACTCAAAGTGAGTAACATTTCAGTGGAGTATTTGTGTGGGACGTGCATTGGAGCGTTTCATATCTCTGTAATCCATTTCAGTCCACTTGATAACTTTAGTTAATGGCTTTTTAGTCCCATTGGCCTAACTTCTATTACATTCTAATGAAAATCATCAGATCTCTTAATTTTCTTAATTTCTTTTACAAAGAGGAATTTCATTGCAATTCTTTTCTCCAGTTTATCTGACACAGCTTCTGCCCCCAAAACTACTCGTCTGAGACTGAGGGAAGATTTGTAACAACAGCCTGATCCTGTAAATAAACATGTGCACTATTCAGCTGAGTAGCCCTACTGAAGTGCATAATTTATGTGGACTTTACTCTTCCCAGCCAGGACAACTGTATTAGTTTGATTTACAAATGATTAGAAAGATTTAGAGATAAAGTAGAAGTAGCCTATCAATAACAGTACAAGTGAGAGAGAACTTGTTAAAAAGTACATGTCCCTTAAGCTTTCCCCACCCTATGCACATAAATTTATGTCCTTTTAAGATTATAATACCTATTAATACCTTTTAAGATTATAATACCTTTTAAGATTATAATACCTTATAATACCTATAGGTATAATCACTCAAAAGGATCTCAAGAAAAATACTATCTTTTTCCTATTTTTTAATACATCTACTTTACATTTGAAAGACCATATATTTTAATGCATTTTCCTTGTGGTAGTGTCCCTTATTGTGCATGAGGATATTCACACTCGTATAGGCAAGAGACAAGGAAGTACAGATGAAAAATTCACAAACATTTGCTGGAAAATGTAGGTGCAAGGGTTGTTCTTGGAGTTACTATTTTCTTAACAGAGTAGGTTTTGACCCTGTTTAAAAAATGCTTCTGGGACACATACTTCATGTCGTTCTATGCTTTTCTCTTTCTAACTGAATGAATAAAACTTTTGGCCGACAATTCTGATGTTGCCTCGGTTTTACTCTCAATCAATCAGAGTTAGGCTCTGAATTGGCTTGAGTTACTCTGTGTTTTTACTGGTGACTGGGATCCAGATCAGGATGTCCGTCTTACACCACAGATGCCTTCCAAACCCTTTAAGTGACAAACACCCTTATTTCCTATTGCAAACCATTCACATTTGTTAGGAAGTTGAAGGTACTGAGCACTTTGGATGTCCCAGCCTCCCGAAAAAAGAAACGGTTAATTAGTTTTCAGATGGGACAGTTGTACAGTTCCTTCCTTACAGGGTCATGCCGTCCACAGTGAACATGACCTCATAAACTTTTGGCTGTGAACTGTGGGGGTGGAGTTGTGACCAAACCAATGTGCTCATTTGGAAGGGAAGATACAGACGACATCTCGCTTGAGCATCCCTTAGCAACCGGACTGAAATGGCACTGCAGCTTTTGAGGAGGTTGTCAGCCTTCCTCGCCGCTGGAATAGCCTGTGTTTCAGTTCCTACCACTGCTGAGGAGACACAGCGGAGAAGACAAAATTTGTAGTTCAAAAAGTAAAAGCGATAGCGGTGATCCAAGTGTACAATTTCCTTTGTTTCTGTTTATAGGAAATAGCCTATTTTCAGCAAGTCTTTTTAATGGAAGGATACAGAGCTCAATTAATCTGGGGAACACATGAAACAAATGCTTCTTATAGCAACACCTTTATCTCTGATTTACTTTAGACTCTAAAAACTGGACTGTAAACTTCATAACGTACTCTCTCTGATATCGGATGAATCAAAAGAGAGCTAGGCTTCCGTGTGTGGAAAAAAAAACCAAAACCAAAACCACACAAGTAAAAATACTTTCTGATTTAAAGCTCTCAATGAGTGGATCAGTGAACAACAAACTATGGATCACTTCACTACAAACCTGAAAATGCCGTTACAGCCATGCATCTCAGTTATCTCCTCTCCCTGGTCCTCACACCCATGAGACTGTTCCACTCCTAGGAGTCTGGGTCAAAGCTGCTGATCATGTCAAGGTGAACTCTCAAGGGGAAGATAGTTTCATCTTTTTTCACTGAGAATCTGCAAGCCTGTAATTCCCCCACAGCTGAATATATGCTATTGTAAGATAATGCCTATACCCTACTTTCTTTTTTTTAAAAAAAAACCCACATCTATGGTCTCTTCCCCATGCTGTGATTCATTTAAAATTTATTATTTTTGTATATCTTCGTAAGAAATTAAGATTTTAGAGGGTTTTTTTTTCCCTGCTAAGGTTTTCAAGGGATTTAAAGTACTGTCAAAAAATGAACAGTGAGTGAATGTATATTAGAAAGATGCAGAAGCTCCCCCTGTGCACAGCACCTTTGAGGATTAAAATTTTCTGCAGAAATAAGAAGTAGCTGTGACTTTTTGTTAAGGAGCCTTCATTACCCAACGCTTCGTTTTGCTGTCCTACGAATCAGCCGTGGCTGAGCAGTTCAAACAGACTTCCCTCTTTAAAAGCAGGGATTACTCTGGGACAGATCGACTCTTTCAGTTAAAGGACATTTTTTAATGGCACACACTGTGTATTTTTGTGTATTGATACCTCTTTGGTTTGAAGTTTGTTAAAATTTTTAGCTTTAGAAATACCAAACTGTGGGCCTTCGTCCTGGGCCAGAGAAGTGACTGGTAGTTGAGCATCAAACCTTTCAATCTCAATGTATTTAATCCCCAGTAAACTTAGTCTTTTAGTTCATTATATACAAGGATTAATTAAGGTTCTGATTTAGACTTAGATCAGTGTTTTTTTTCATCTGCTTTGAACACTAAAAAGGCTCCTGTGGCCTCTTGCAATGACTCAGGTCTGCTGCTGACGCTTTCCTTAGATGGAGGCATCCTCCATGAGCTATCGACCTGCAAAATCCTTTGGACTCTTGGAAGAACGAAACTTGGTGATAAAAAGGGAGACGGTTTCAAAGTCTCCAAGTTACACTTTGACCTGCTGAACAAGGAACCCTTGAGTAATCTCAAGCCCGTTTAAAGGAGAAACAAACAAATTAAAGCCAAACAATAATTTAAAAAGGAAAAACAAAGCAAACGGATTGGAATTGGAGCAAGAATCTAATGTGGGGTTTTTTTTCAGCTGTTTCTTTTGTCACAGTCAGAACAAAAACCACTTTTAAAAGCATTAAAAAGCAAACAAGGTAGGAAATTAAGCCATTATCCATCAAACCCAGGGAGAGTAAAGCAGGGTCGTCAAGTAAAATGACAAGTTTGTCTGTCATATGGGAAAGAGTGAGCCCACCCAAATGCAATGAAATGAGCATTGTCAGGAAGAAATTAATGCACCACTAATGTATTCAATAAAGAACAAACATAAAACACTTAAGTACAGATACTCCAAAACAAACAGAATGAAAAGGAGATACTTCCCTCTCTGGCAAAGAAGAAGAATTTTTCCATACAGAAATTCTAAACTTGAGAGGGATTTTTGTTTTGTTTTTAAATAAAAACAAGCCCAAAGTCTACTAATAGAATTAACCAAGACCTTCCTTTAAACCAAAGAAAAAAAAATCTTGCCTCCCTCCTTTCACTTCAAGGCTTTTCCTCAGAAACATTAAAAGAGACTTTTAAGGAACTCATGGGATTATGGAAATAACACACTGAGTAAGAGCTTTTCACCTAATAGTTTTTCTTATTTTGCAGTTTTTTTTCCCCTGTTATTCCTTCTCACTACTCATGCATTCTGCACTTCGCTTTGTTAAAAAAAAAAACCTCTTATGTAACAGAAGTAACAGCACATCCTAGCTCTCCACATATGGAATGCCGATTACAAAAAAAAAAAAAAAAAAAAAAAAAAAAAAAAAAAAAAAAGAAAGAACAAGTCTTTTCTCAGATTTAGTTTCAATATTTGTCAACATGCACTCCAGACCTACCCCCGACTGCAAACTATTTTTATAGATAATTACTCTGCTTTAATCCTTGTTACGTTTGGGTCACAAAACCCACAGAGGCAGCAGTGGCAGAGGCTGTGTTTCCTAAATACCAGGTTATAGTTAGCTCCTGCAACAAAGCACGAAACTCCCAAGCCTTTCTGCTGCCAGGGGGTCCGCAGAGGAGGAGAGGCCCTGGCTTCACCTCCCCAGCACCCAAGGCAGCGGGGCCCCGACCACGGTTCCCACCGGAGCGGGATGGGAGCCGGCACTGAGCCTGGCTTAGGCTCAGCCTGACCCCGCCTGCTCTACAGTGCACGGTGAGCCACCCCTCCGCGCTAATATTATTTATTACTGACACTGCGTTCTCATTTTATGGCACATAACAGGAAGGGAAGTAAGAAGATTGTTAAAATAGTTCTTGCTAAGTTGTCACACAGGTTTTAATGTGCTGTAAACATTCCTCTCTTTCTTTTACATTTTTTAAAATAGAACGACGTTCAGGCTTTCGCACTCAAAATAACTTTACATTTTAATGCTAGCAAGCCACAATGCTTTCCATACCAGGAGCCATTATTAGAGATGATCTGCAAGGAAAAGAGAACTGTGATTTTGCTCCTGTCTCTGCACTGCTGAAGGCCTGAAAGAGCTCCCTTTCAGAAAGGGTATTTTCTCCCATCTTTTTCTTTAGATGGAAAAACGTTAAGCCTAGATTAGATCCTAAAATTACATACAGACACAATTATAGAATAGGGGTCTTTTGTACCCTATTTTTCCTGGAAGAATCTGGCTGTCTGGCAAACTAACAGCATCATTACTTCTTAAGTGCCTTGATGTTAAATTAGAGTGCCCCACGCACCCTAGGGCAGTTGCAAAACTTAGACCCTTTCCCAGAGTCCGAAATAAGTCTTTCTAGTGGTTTTTGGTGTGTGTGTGTCTTATATTTCAGAAGTGTATATAAAACAATCAATTATCTCTTAGTCTTTAGGTGTGCAATGAAGGGTTTCCCTTGTCGCTCTATCTCGGACAAAGCCAGGAAGGACATCCACTGCCAGGGCTGCGGGAACCAGGCGGGAGCTGGGGTCTGACCCAGCTCCAGCCCCAGGCCGGGTTAGAACCCATGGTCCAACGCTGGGATTTTGCCTCTGCCACAATAAAACCAGCAGAGGGGAAGGATTATCCCCTGCTACGGAGCCAGGCCGGGGGAACGCTCGGGCCTGCTTGAATGCTCACAAAATGGCAATGGAAAAGAGGTGAGCACGGGGATCAAACGAGAACAGGATCCAGGAGAGCCAGTCACGGGGAGATGGTTTGATCCAGCACAGCCAGCAATCTGTGCGTGACCCTGAACGGCCAGTTCCCCTTTCTGTGCCTCTTTTCCCATCTATCTTCTATCTGCCTCTCTCATATAGGTTGTAAGCTGTTTACTTCCGACATGTTGTCTGCACAGTATCGAGAGCCAAGGGGCCCTGATCGCACTGGTGACCTTTAAGCCCTTCTGCTACACATTTCATCATAAAATAATTATTCAAAAAGGAAGCAATTTTTTTTTAATAGTCTGTCTTCCTTAACACCTCTTTAACTCAGACATTCTCAGCACCGTTAAATGAAAAAATAGGCTCCGTTCAAAATCTTCACAATGTTTTTCTTAAATGAAAATGCTGAGAAAGCTGCTAGTATTCTTTTGACTCCTTCTCCCACAGGCCCTCCAGCAAAACCAGGGAAAGCTAGAATCGGCATGCTTGCTACATTCAAAGTACCAGACAAAGATACTTTTTATTTTGAAAACAGGGGAAAAAAAATGCCTGCACACTTCTCAATCTTTCTTTGTATGCCACAAAGCACCAAACAGGGCAGAAACCCGGTGCCGTGTTCTTTTGCAGGTTGCCTCCAGGTTTGTTTTATGCTCTTTGGTGTTACAATAACGAATTTGTTTTTCCATTGCTCTGTGCGTGCTCTCTTGTCTGACTAAGAGTGACCTATTCGCTTCTGAAGCAATCGGCTTTTTACAGCTTAGTCTACACTATGTAAACAGAGAGCAAGCGGCGCGGCGGAGCCCCTGGTCCGCAGAGGCGAGGAGCCCACTCCACCCCTGGGACCTGCACCAGCCTTGGGGGCTCTCCGGGTGTCAGCCCCGGGTGACCGAGCACCCCGCAAACCCGGTGTGAGTGCAGACCACAATGCTGCTCGTGGAGAGCCCCTCTGCTCAGCAGGACCACGGCTGCGTCAGCAGAAGGGCTTTGGCCACCCTGCCCTCAGAACGGCCAAGGATTCAGGGATGCTGCAAGGGGCAGCGGATCCAACGGCTTTTACCCCACTGCCACCACCACTGCCTCCTTCAAGCTGCAGCTCCTCTGGCAGCCCAGAAACAAGGAGAGTGACCGGCAACCAGCCCTGCCCTCAGCCAGCAGCCCTGGGGTGATGGCATGGGGACACCCATTCCCCTCTCCTGCCCTGCGCTGTGGGGCAGTGGGAAGATGCTGCGTCCCTCCGGGCACCGGCGATCCCAGGTTGACGGCAGCGCCCTCCAGCACGGCTGCGTTTCACACTCTATATAAAAAATACACAGCTGTACATTTATCCTGAAAAATTCTTTCTATGAATTGGTGTCACTGAGCAATATAGGCTAACTCCATATATGTGAGAGTTAAGGAATTTGTCCAACGACCTACTTCCAGAGGAAGTGCTGGGCAGCCACATTATTTGTTTTGTTTAAAATTATTTCAGGCTTGATAATGTATCTTTATCAAAACTACACATGTGCTGAGCATGCACAGTGCTGTGTGATGTGAGGCATTCAGGAAGAGGTGGATTGAATTTATTTCTTTATTCTGGATATCGTGGTGCTGTAAGGAGAATCCTGTCTGACAATGTGAAATAAAGCCAAACTTTCAGAGGATATTTTGGGGCCTGAAGTTCCTGTGCTGTGTTTTCAAAATCAGTCTTAAATTCTGTATTCCTAATCCTCTATTCTGTCTGGACCATCTCATGAATGGACATGTGTATTATTACAGAGCTGAGCAAGTACCTCATAATGTTTGCCATTAATATTAATTTGAAAGAAAAACAGAGTTTAAGCTTCCTGATTTTGCCTTCCTTGAGTGAGTAAACTAGTGAGGGAGTTTATAAATTCACAGTTCTGGCAGGCAAAAGGGACCAAGGCAATTGTGACACACCAAAAATAGTTCTCCATCAAAATGATAACCCCATTTCATTTTGTGAATGTCATCTTGGCTATAAGGTTTCTTTAAATTTATTTGGTATCATACCCTCCACAGTGGTTCAAAGCATTCATGTTGCTGGAGAGACTCCGCACCAACTGAACAACAATGGCCACGAAGCAGAAACAGAGCCACCATAATCTACCAGCACAGACTGTCTTCCAACTGTGAGCCTAGAAATAAGAATAATTAATTCTTCTCCAACCTAAAAGCTGTCTTGGAGAGAAGAAAGAGGGCTAGAAAGAATGGACTTCAGACTCTCTATGAAAGGGATTGCACCAGCCCATACTGGCCAAGCTAGCCAGAGGGAAGGCACGAAGAGCTGAGGCATGAAGAGGGCACAGGGATAGTGGCCCAATCTAAGACACGCGAGCTATGAGATCAAACTATGCAGTAAAGACTTGTAAGGATGCTATTTTTCAGTGATCTGTATATGCTTAGTACTGTGTAAGAGTAAAGTTTAAATGCCAAGAAATTTCTTGCCTAAGGATGAACAGAGGAATTCCCATTACCAGAGCTGAAACTGAGATCATATTGTGAAATTAAGAATGTGGAGTGCGGAAGCAGTGCTTTCACTGGCTAAGAAAATGGACCACAGGATCTCACTGCCCCAAAGAGAGTCCTACAGGAGGTCTCTTTATAGAAGCATCCATGTGAAACCTGTAAGCAGGAGCAAAAGACTCAGGGGAGAGGTGGCAGAAGCACATCGATTCACTGGCTGGATCCAAACACTCCAAACTGGTCTGCATGCAGAGAAGATGGGGCAAGACGTGACAGTAATAATCTACCATGACTTGAGACCTCCTGCCCTAGTAACAATTATATAATTGTTACAGTCTTTTAATACCTGAGTAAGAAACCTTTTTATTGCATCAAGTTCTCATGTCTAGACAGATACACATCGTGAGTGAATCACTACTGACTAGCTTTGAAGACCCGAGCTGAAGAGCACTCCATGGTGTAAGCCACTATCTGGACACATCAACACTTACGGAACAATTTTCTGGAGACAGTTCTTTCTGTACATTACCATAGGGTATATTGGCTGTGAGAAACTCTGGTTTTGCAGTACTACCCTTAACAGACTATGAAAGAAAGCAATATAGGCTTAGCAAAGGAACCTCCTAATCATAGAGACCTAAGTCTTAAAAAAAAAAAAAAACAACCTCCACTCCACCCCCCCCCCCAAAAAAAATTTAAAAAGCTAACAAAAACAGATAAGCAAGGAACAAATATGTGGGGAAAAAACCAAACGGGCTTGAATTCACCTCTTGGCCTGATATGCCATCTCTAGCAGCAATGATTCTGCCTCTGCTCTCTCAGGAAAGTTTTGTTTCTTTGTAAGAGAGTTGCCTCTTTGCTAAATAATTTGAACCCCTCTTCCTTTGCTTTGGTTTCAAAGGTTCTTCATTTTGTTCCTTTCCCAAACTGCTAATCGGCTTCTCTGCGGAATGGTCACTGTCTTATGAAATTCTGCTCCTCAGCAACCTGATCTAGTCGGGGATGTCCGGGCTCCTTGCAGGGGGGTTGGACTGGATGGCCTTGAAAGGTCCCTTCCAACCCAAACCATTCTATGATTCTATCATTCAGTTATTCTGAATTATTGCTGGCTTTCTCATTTGTCCTCTTGGAGGTGCTCCTCTCCTTGGCAAGGACACAGAGCATCTCCAACACCAGCTTGTATTTTAATTCAGCACAGATGTTACAGCACAGGGCAAAGGATTCGGTGAAGGTTAAGATGTTCTCAAAACCACAGTTTGACTCACACATGCCCCCAAACAATCACACATTAGCAATTATAATGATCTTTAATTAAAAAAAGAAATATGTTGCTGTTCCTACAGATAAGGATCTATAGAAATACTTGTGTAGGTGCCATGAAAGTCTATTTTTCAAACTACATTTCAGTGAGGGAATATTTAACTACCTTACCTACATTAGTTGAATCCTACTCTAAAATGAACCTCTTTGAAGTTTTCTTATTAAAAAAGCTTTTAAAATTAAGCAGTTTGAATTATTTTTCTATGAACCATATAATCTTCTTAGGTAGTAACAAGTTAACTTCAGCTCAAGCCATTCCACTTAGAAAAAGGCGAGGGAAAAAGCAGCAGGTTCATGCATCTCGCCCTACATTTTCTCTAAAAGTGACATCTAACCCCTGATTGTTAAAATTTTTCATGGTAAAGTTTTCTGAGTGTTTATAGCCAACAGACTTTGGCTTTATATTGGAAAGTCCGTTATATAAATGTCACTTTCATGTATATCCTCAGTTATAACAAAGTCATTAATGCAGCTGATTCCTGAGAAACCTTGTGTTTTAGCAGCTTGTCCCAGCTCAGGTACTGCATAAAGCAAACACGTCTAACACAGAGCCTAAGAAAATTCTACCTTGAGGAAGCTATATTTTTTAAACCAGGGGTAGAAGCTAAATTCGCACACTATTCTTAACATGAACAGCAGTTGTCAGAGTGTTACGTTTTATTTCCAAAGAGGCACAATCACCTAACTACATTTGGCAGCTACACACAAATTATTTTGTAGAGCATATTTATCAAACGTTTGGTACAGACAGACTGAAAAAATGACACTGGCTTGGATACTAAGGTCCCACAAGATGAGAATTTGGGTTTGGATGCCACAGCAGTGAAACAGCTCTTTAGAGATTCCACCGCTGTCAAAACCAGAACCCCAAAAAACTCCCCTCCTGGTTTTTAATCCTGCTCAAACCCAAATATTGGACGCAGGTTAAGATCTATGAACTAACAGATCTGGCCTCTTGCCACGGGCCATATTAAGATGCCATATTTAGCTCCTCGTTCCCTAATACTCAGGCATTTAACCTGTTCTCTCCAGCCCTTTCATCCACTTCCAGTATACTACTAACCAACACAGCTTTCACCCTTCTATGTCTGTCTTCCATTTCTGTTAGCTGCTTTACACGCAACCAGTGCTGCTGTCCCATGGCCCTGGAAAAGTGACTGTTACCTTGTGCTCCCTCTACTGTCTGACAGGCTTTGCAGCAGCAGCAATAAATTGTGAGGAAACTGCAATTTCTTCTTGGCAGAAAGGTCTATTACTTACTACAGTGTGAAAAGTTACTCAGTGACACTTATGAAAATGCGTACTTAGAATATTAAGGTCCTAAATATATAGATCTTCAACTAGCACATCACTCATCCAGAACTCCATAAATTATGGACATTTTGTCTTCTATCCTGGGCCCAGGGTGAAATGAGGGAGGCCCAGGAAACAACTATGGCAGCTGGGATAGAGTACTACAGAACAGCCAAGCTGCCACAGCTCCTATCAAAATCGATGTAAGCCACAAACACTCAGGTTCCTCCCTCCCTTAAAAGGCCAGGCCCTTTCAGTTTTGATTATTAGACCAGACAAGTCCTCGATAAGAGAGCAGGAGGCCAAGCTCCAAGTTCTGACCCAGGGATCTGTGCTATGCTCAGTTAGATCCACACCTTTGGCTTGACGTGGCCCCTCACTCCTTATTTGCCGTGGAAAAAAGCATCTTCGTGTTTTACACTGGCAGTAAGCATCCATAAAGTGGGAAGAAGAGGAGGACCAGCAAAAGGCCTGGTGACCCTTCTGTGATTCCTTTTCATGAGCATGGATGCTTCCCCCTGCTTTTTGCAAGACAGATGAAAGTGGTGAAGACAACTTTAAATTACAACTAGAAGCTCCTATCGAGGACTATGAAGCGTGGAACAGAAAAGGAGCCTTGCAGTCAGCACCGTCTGCAGATCCAGCAGTGAAGCACCACAGCTACTTACTGCTGGATTACCTCATCTGTGTTTCGATGTGGCTCACACTGATGGAGACCAGCAAGTAGAATCCTCTCAGTACAGTGAGGAGCATCAACTGAACAAACAATACCATACATTTGTGATTTTTTCAGATATGATCTGACCAAAGGGCAACTGTGGACGTAGAGAACAAACTATGTCTGCTTGTCCAGCCTCCTAGATGAGAAGGCTATCAACGCCAAATGGATGCATTATGTTGAACACATCCTGAAGATATCTGATTCATCATGCATATGGCACATGAAGACTGCCTTCCTATTTACATGTGATGCCATAACAAGGTAGCTTCTGTGAAGGAAACGAAACAAAACCCAAAAACACCAAGCAGTGAAACCTCTTCTCAATATTCTTGAGGGACCTTGTGTGGCTTGCATGTAAAGCAAAGAGGTAAGAGACTCATGCCAGAATCCCTGAAGAGGTGTGAGGAAGACCATAGGTAGAGAGTAAAGAATGCAAATGGATGGGACAGCTGAACACTATCCAGTTCTGGCCATTCCTCACAGAAAGTGAGCCAGCCAGTTTCTAAAGATGAGTTACAATTTGCCTGTTACATGGTCCTTCACATGGCTACTGTACCTGCTGTCCCTGGGAGGAAGACATGTCTCTTCCCTTCTGTTGAGGAGGATATTTTCAGGGCTAAGAATATGGAGAAGGGTTGTGGACAGCCAATTACTTGAACGATTCTCTTGAATCCTTAAGGGCATGGAGTACTTTGTCCCTCTACTTGCTGGAGCTCTCAGTGCCCGCAGTCCGGGTGCTGTATCTATCCTTCCCATGGGTGATTCAGCAGCAAAGAATATTCACTGTTATTTAACAATGCAGTGGTCTACAGACTGGACTTATGACTCAACAGAGAATATACTGGGTGCAGACCTTTTAAAGGAACAAGCAACAGATTATGCCTTGCATTTAAAAAAAAAAAAGGAAATGGAAATATTTTATTTCTTTTAAGCGAAGAGCATGTGAGAGTAAAATGGATGAAGTGGAAGATAACTTCATGCTGTCTTTACAACTGACAATTTTGGTTTATTACTTTCAGAAATACTTAATTAATATTTAGGATATTATGGATGAAGTGAAAGGTTCACACTGGATTCTGTCTCAAATGTCTGAAAAATAAGCCTTTAAGTCTTTGTTTGTGTTGGCAAGTAACCCAGCTGAGTATAAAAGCCAAAGGTATGATTGACTGCTTCACATACTTTACAACTGTTACACTAAATAGGTATTTCAGAATTTACATCCTTACAGAAGAATCCTTAAATAGACTTTCTTACAGGGCTTAAAACAAACATACTTTAGGACAGATTTCCTGTTTTGTTACTGTATTTAGCTATACTTTAAGAATTAAATCTACTTTTCCTTAAACAAAGATCCAAAAATTTAAGAGTATGGAGATCACAGAAATCTATCTTGTTGGTTTTTGTTGTTTTTAATGCACTGGAATTGTTTAATGAATACTCACACATCTTTATAAAAATCAAAGCAGTGAACCTGCATATTGCCCAGAATGGAAAACTTCTGCAAGTAAAATTCAAATAATAATTAAATCCCAGTTCATTGATTCGTTGTGCCTGTTACTTTCTTCTGCCTGCTTTTAGATACTGAAAAACATGACACTAACATTCATTTTCCTCTACCTCCTCTAGCATTTTGTGGGGCAAATTCACAGTGCAAATTCATGCAAAAGCATGCAAACTGATTTTTTTTTTTTAAGTATTTAATATTCATCATCAACTTTCAGCGTTGATCAGCAGCTTTCATACCACCTGTAGATAAAATCACCTATCAAATCTGGCACTGCAAAGACCCTGAAGTTAAAACGAGTGAGACAGCTTTTAAAGAAACTGTTATGGGTTCCCATACTCAGGTTTCCTGAGTTTCTGGGTGAGCAAACCAACCGTCCCACTGCTGCTCGCGACTCCCTTTTATTTTCAGCACCCTTGCCAGCTGAGTGCACACACCAGTGACACACCTTCTTAATCCTTCACAGGGGCTTTGCAACAGCTTTATAACTTTCTTATTGTTTCCTAGCAATAACACTGATGTTCCTCCTCCCCTCCTCTAAGTGCTCAGCTGCACTTTCCATTTACCGATGGAAAATACAGCCCGTTTCCACAGTGAAGGAAAAAGGGGATACAGACTTACAAGCCCTTTGTGGTGAAAGGTATCTCCCCATCTCCCCCAGCACTTATTTTAAGAGGTGAGGCTCTGTTCTTAAAAACTCGGTACAGCTAGAGAAGTCAGTGACATCCCGCAGGAGCCCATTTCTGCAACAAACTGAAGAACTGTATTTTCATCAGAAGTCAGTCACAGCTTCTACTTTAATTTGACACACTTCAAGGTATTTACAGTTCTGGGATCTAAACTCAGCTTATTAAACAAACCCTTTTTCTGCACTTTTTTTTTTTTCCTGCGATGTCTGATAGGACTTCTTCATGCACAAATATTGGAAAGAAACAAATTTAAGTTGATATTCAGGATGGTGAAATGAGCTGGGGAACAGTTTTCAAAAGCACCTGGAGACCAGATTTCAAAAGGTACCTTTTTATCTAAAGATGCAAGTAGAGCTCTGACAGGGCTTCCAGCTGGATCTATTTGCTGTACCTACCACTGTATTTGCAAAAGAATCCCATTAGGAACTTCGCTGTATTTTTAGACAACTAAATACTCTAAATACTCCACGTTACGTGACTTAGAATCTACATTTTATTTTTAAAAGATGGTGCAAGCAACTCAGGAACACCAGGCTACAGGTGCACCAGTTTCAGGAATATTCGTTCCCACTCCCTGCGCCGCAGGGGCCACCAGCTGCACGGGGCTGCCGACCTCCCCGCGTGCTTTTTGGAGTTCTGCTTCAGGCTTTCGAGTTCTTTGCCTGGATTCAAAGAGGGGACGCTGAGTGTTTGTGACTGCTCCTCCTTCTGTTTGCGTATTTTAAGCAACAGATACTCGGGAAGATATTTAATTGGCAAGCTTACATCCTATGCATGCACAATATTAATGCACAGCAAATGCTAATGCTGTATATTTAATATATCTAAACAGAAAAGCACCTGCCAGCAGGCACAGAAATCTCCTCGTTATTTCAATGTACTATTTCTGAACGTTCGCTGATTGCAGTAGCTATTCTGTTGTTTATTCAGCTTTTCACTTTCTTTTTTTGTACCTAGAACTAACATGTTAACTCAAATCCCTCTGAGCAGTAACAGTGCCTTCCTTTCCTCAACCGATCGCTACAAATCTTCTAACTAATGTAGTGCAAAATACAGCTTGTGATGCAGGGATATTTTTGCATTTGTCAGGGCATGATTCTAATACAAAATACATATACATGAATATATCTGAGCTTGAAGTAAGGATTGACCCACAACTGCAAGCGCACAGAGTCCATCCGGAGGGGATTCAGCGTTCCCTCAACCATCCATGGACCCTGCACCACCGTTCACACCCAGGCCAGACGTGTGTACGTAATTCTACAGAAATTTGCTTTATTCACAATTACTCTCCTGGGGTAGTTATTACCTCCTTCAGAAAGTTGCAAAAATGTTCTTTCTGTGGGCCTCGTATTCAGAATAAAGAATCCAAAATTAATTGCACGACCTCTAAGTATTCACTGTAAATCAACAAACTGTATATATAAATTTAGCCAATATAGTATCAGCCAAAATCCCACAAACTGCTCCCAACTTTTTTTTCCCTTTCTTTTTGCCAGCTATCTTTCGCAAAGCTGCCATCATCTGCTTTCTTGCAAATTCATGGTTTTCAGGGGGTTCTTGTTTCGGCTGCCTTCTCAGATTACAATTTCTTCTGTGTTAATTAAGCTGAAAAATTGAAAGAATGTCGCTGACTCTACAAAGAACACAAAACAGGCTTGCTTGAGAAGCTAAAAATAGATTGTTCTGTTCAGAAGACAGACGACTCAGTCTTCAAACTATTTGTACAATGCGAATTAATTGCAGATGGCCAATTCATTTATTTAGACCTCTGTGACAGAAATGAAAGTGCTACTGCGACTGATTCTGTGCATAAAGCTGCTTTCAGGTAGTCGAGTCTAGTTAAAAAACAGGAGGTAGCATATTGTTATTTTCTGGAAGTCAATTTGTCAAAAAGTTTTTTGATCTGATTCTCTCTCTCTCCCAGCAGCTCGATTTAAGATGTGAGACTGATGTGTACAAACTAAAAGTTCCAACGGCCTGCTCACGTTTATTTCTAGAATTCACAGTATATGTTGTAAATCAATTGCATTCCTGCGATTAAAATTACATTTTATTATGATGTAAAAGTTGTAACAAAATCCACTCAGATTATTTAACTTATTGGAAATTAATGCTGTATATCTTTTTTAATGCCTCAGTATTTGTTTTAAATAGTATTTTAATTTTTCCTTTTTAGTCTTTCTCCTTAAAAGCAAAATAAAGTTTAATTTAAAAAAATAATGTTATTGATTTAATGGGAGAGAATTCAGGAAAATCTAAATGGAAGCTGATATTCCATCCTGGCTTTTATTGTTAGATAAACGAGAGGTTTCCAAAAATACCATCTATTAGACTAGGGTCTATAAATTGTAACTGTGAAATAAAAATATCATTGAACTGGATAAATTGTTTGGGATACAGAATGATCTGTACTAGAACTTTACAGCAGATCCTGAACAGCGTGAGGCCTCCTTTGTGCTAGAAAACTAGAAACGTTGTCATTTGGGAGTCTAAATAATGCCAAGAAAAAGAAACTAAATATCGGAGTCCCTTTTCTCCAACTACAGTGTCTCTCCTTCGCAATTTTACTACTTTACAATCTCTAGATCCTTGTTTGCAGTCTTGCTGACTTGAAAAATGTGCAAAAGTTGATCCACACAGAGTCTGAGCTCGCAGGGCTGTAAGAAAACCTCCCAAGAAGTTTCAGGTGGTACGGTATCTGGCATGCTGATAATATCACAGATATCACATTTTTCTGTTACTTTTTAAAAATAGCATAATGCTGCTGTCTGCATTTCAAAGTATTTATATTACATCTTAAAGTCTTGATTTAAAGACTGGTGTTTTTTAAAGGCACTAAGTCTTACAAGCCAAAAATACAGCCTGATACAGAGATGAATTAAAATTTCTGCTTAGACAAATGATCATAATCTATTAAAATTAAAATACCAGTCCTCTCTGCTGTTCAGGCTCCTTCCGAAATACTTCTTATGAAGTTACTTAAGCTTACTGGTTATCACAGATTTAAAAGGGGACAGACATCATCCTCTACCCTATATTCTGAGCTATATTCCTTTGCTGCAACTCTCACCAAGGTCAAGGGAAACAATTTATTTTCAAGCAATACAAAACAGGCGATGTAGTTAGGCTACAGCATCTTCCTTCTGTTTTTATAGACTACAAAAAAAAAAGTTTAAGTAGAGCTACAAGCTCCCTAGCAAGAAACAAATCCTTTCCCAAGGAAAGAAACTTTGTGGGATGCCTGTTAAAGATGACCTCTGCCCTACATGCTTCAAAATGTTTTC
Source organism: Tetrax tetrax (assembly GCA_009806455.1). Taxonomy (NCBI): domain Eukaryota; kingdom Metazoa; phylum Chordata; class Aves; order Otidiformes; family Otididae; genus Tetrax; species Tetrax tetrax. Next base: position 461,685 of record WHYT01016361.1, on the reverse strand, counting down.
TTATTTTTCCTGGAAATGCAGGTAATACCGAGGTGGAGCAGAGGACAATAAAGCTGCTAAATAACAAAGGTCACCTTCCTTCAACTACACCTATAAAAAAAAAAGTCGAAATAGCCTGTCGGTTCAATCCGGGCAGAGATTTACCGAGGCTAAGGTGATGGGGAGGGGACTCTGCAACATTGCTATCCAGGACCCATTCCCGCTCATAGAATGATGTTATACATGCCCCCATTTAGTTTTGGTGTAAAACTGAAATTCTTTGGCCACTAATGTAGAGGAGGAATCTGCTATTGTTCTTCAAGACATATAATAAGGAAAAGGCTATTGGGGAAACACCAACAGGCAGCATACACCGAGCAACCGTGTCCTAAAGACGAGACGCTTGAAAAGGAAGAGCAACAAAGCTGATTTTTTTTTTTTTCCCCACTGGGGATTTGTTTTTTAAATTTATACCCTGTGGTGGGGCAGACTCCATAGGGATCAAGTCCTTACACAGGCACATCTACCTCCTCTCAAAAGAGAAACATCTTTGTTTACTTAAACTATTTTTGTTAGACCTAGTTTTTGCTGGTTCTCAAGAGTTTTGCCTAGCTTGTAAAGTAAATACCAACATCTTTGACAGAGGCACCACCTTTGACTGCCCACAGAGCATCTTGGTAGACCTCGTAATGGTGACATATATATATATATATATATATGTTCACTGCCTGCTGAGGTGAATCATGTCAGGCAAGGTCTTTCTAATAAATAAAATGCTTTCAAAGCATTATCTATTAAAGACAGAGGAGAGCAGGAGTGGAAATTTTTTTCAACAGAACCACAGCACAGTCTGGGGCTGCGATATAAACCAAATGCTGGGGCAGCAAAAGAGGAGGGTTGGACCCGAATAATACAGTCAGGGGCTGGGTCTCCTCTCAGTGCTTTCTAGCCCTGGTAGGATTTGCAAAACCTCCAGCGTAACAGACACAGAGCTGGCAGAGCTTTTTTTAGACACTGGTATAACACAAATAATCAAGGCACCGTCCCGTAGGGTGATATCACTTCAGGTGCACATGCTCCGATAAAGACCAGGCTAAGAAGGTTGAAAGTTCAAGACAATGCACAAAATGCAGGAACATGCATGTGGAATACCCCCCACCTACACACAAACTGTCTGCCTTGAAACTAAATACCCAAGAGATGAACCACTCTGGCCCTGCGGTGGTAAGAATAGAGAAAAAAAAGCAAGGAAAGTAAATTAATTGTTGGAATAATAGTCTAGAGGCTAAATTATTATGTGAACACATTGCTCTGATTGCAAAGGCTGTTACACGTTTGTAACAAGAAGAGTGGTTACGTGTCTGTAAGTGATTAATTTCTAGCCAGGACATCACAAGAAGGTATGGCTGGCCTGTAAACCAACAGCCCAAAAGAAGGCACCCCAACTCACTTTTCAGCAGCAACATCTTTGTTACAAAGCTAGAAAGTGATTTTTTTGTTGAAGTAGCCTTTAATGGGTAAAGATGAAAATTCGGTGTCTGTGTTGTCATTCCGATGCTCCATGAGGGAGGAAAAGAAGAGCGTGCAAGACAAAGTACCTTAAATAGTGCTTTTGCATTTTTTTCCAAATTTGGGAGTTTTTAGGCTAGCGGGCATTTTAGTACACCTTCTCTCTATCACTTTGACTGTATGTTCTCAAAAAATTTTTAAACCTGGAGGAGTGCTAGAACTTAGCATCTTCCCAGATGACATCACAAACAGGAGAAGCATCAGCCCAGCTCTCCTCCTCTGATCAGATTTGTCCCTTCTCCGGTGCCCCACATTGGCTTATTGAAGCATCTCTGCAACTCTTGAAGGAGACTGAAGTCAGAGAGTTTACACTAGTTCTTGCATTTCTACAGCCCCCGTCTCAGCAGAAATTTGTCTCTCTGGATGTAATCAGAGCCCAAGGAATAGCCTGTCCTTTAAATCAAGAAGACAGAAATCAGGTTCTGCTATTAAAAAAAAAAAAAAAAAAAAAAAAAAAAAAAAAAAAAAAAAAAAACCAAAAGAAGAAAAACTTTATTTGTACAGACTGGAAGATTTCTCAAGTATTGAAAATCAAGATATCTCACTGTTACTCAGGATGACTGAAGAGCTGCAGCATTCATATTTTCAAAGTTCGCTGTCTTGTTTTTATTTCCCCATCAGGTTGCATGAAAGGAGCACTTTCTTTCATTTTGTTGAAAATCCAAACCATCAAACAAATATCAACATGGTTAAACTAAAATAAATCCATCATCCTGTAAATTTTTAAATAAATCAAGATACTGTTATGTTTTGAAATGGTATAAGAAAATTTCTCCCCCTTTATAATTCAAAACCAGCCTTAACCAATTACTTCAAACTTTTCCCCAGACGAGACACATCTCCTTTGGCTCAAGGTTTCACACGAGAATTTTCAAGCCAAAAAGAGTTTCTTCCACAGACAAAATTGGAAATGAGAGATTAAAATCACCCTAATGATAGGTACTGGGTTATGCCTTTCAACTATGGATCCATGCCCGTATCTCTGTAATTGTGACAATATTTTTCCAAGCAGAGTATCGTGTTGTATGTAACACTGAAACTTCCTGGTCTCTACTCCTTCTCTGCTGCATGGTTACCATCTTATTTTTATAAGCATTCCATTCTGGGGCTGGCCCTTCAGCTTTGGCAGAGCCAGGCAGCTTCTGCTTTAAAGCGGCTATTTTGCAACTAGCTGCTGCTTGCTGCATTTTCTTTTCCAGCCAGCAAGTACCTGTAATGTTTTCCTCTCCAGCTACTGAGAAAATGGCACATTCTCACAGGTGCTGCCCCCAAAACAGGGCATGTGGTGGGAAGAACCAGCAGTGACCCGAACCACGCAAGGAATTGCCAAGGGTGGGTTTCATTTCTGGTTTCTTTTTGGAAGCGCTGCAAAATGGCTGGTTTTAAACAAGTCCATAAAAAAAGAAACTCTAGATTCCCATCCTGCTCATGCTGGCACTTCTGTTGCTGGACTGGTCAGGCTTGCATCAAAGGAAAGTTTTCACTGCCACCCCAAATCAATGGATAAACATCAGGGGAGCCGCAAACAGCACCACCAGGCACTTCTGAACACTTGCTGCCTCAAAAATAGTGGTCAGCAGGGCAATGGCAGCAAACTTTACTTAATATTTTAAGGAAAGTAACTAGTCTGTGATTTAACTTCACTTGGGCTGTTTTGTAGTGAGAATCCAGTCCTTTTCAAATAATAATTAATGTTCTATTTTTTCCTTAAAAGCAAGCAAACAAAACCCCCAAATGAGTGGATTTAGAGCACCCAAAATGCCAGGCAGTGCCTGGAGGGGAGGTCTGCCCATCCTGGGCTGCCAGGGCAGGAGCCTTGTTCATGCAACTGTGTGCACACAGGACAAAGCAGCTACGTTGTCCTAGAGACAGACATCGTTGTTTCCTTCCCATTTTCCTCAGCCTTTTAATTGCTGTATTCAAGAGTCACACATGCCCACAGATGAATATCAACCGAGAGAAAAAATTCAACCATGGTCACAGTCGCAGAGGCACCTCAGCCTCCTGATACGCACAGGAGCCTTAGGGACGTTTTTGGCTGACCCTCACCCCAGATCAGACATCTGCATCAAGGCAGTAAGTACAACATGGATTTTCATCAGAAGTTACTTGCTGCTCTGGCAGACAGTAATTAGATTACGAGAATTACAGAAACGACAGGCTGGTTGTCTACTAGCTGTATGGGCAGCCTGCAACAGCTTGCAGAAGAGTAAAGCATGCAGATTAGTACAGGGATGAGCTCAGTGTAAATCCAAACAATACCGAAATAATACATATTAATAAATAATGCCTCTGAACCAGCACATTTACTGCTGCAGTGCTCATCCTTATCCTCTGCTGGCTACCTCACCGAACTACCAGTGCAAAATGTCCTGTGTATGGGGCTCTCTGGTCATTTGCTTTTCTAGAGCTCCACAGCACCACACCTTGCCCCGTGCCATATCCCTGGTTCACACTTCTATTAGAAAATCCTAAATAGGCAGGAAGATGCTGGGAACCTGCCTGAATAAAGGCTGCAAGCGTACCTTGCAGCAGCAGCTGTGATGACAGCATTCCAGATACTGGCATACAAATGAACATAACAAGCATTCAGTTCTGCTTATAAAATTCCCATATTCAGCACTGCCACAACACATAGCTTTAAAAATTAGAGCAGGGATTTCCCATATATGGGAAAGCTGACCTGCCACTGTTGTACCGGCCTCGGCCCGCTCCCCGGGCAGCGCGCAGATGAGGAGCTGGAGCCTTACAGACCCTGCCTGCCACTTTGTCCGTGCTCAGCCGAAAGCTTAGGCGCTCCCTTGAATGGTCCAGGCTGATGCTGCTTTGCAAGAAGTCTGTAGTGACATGATTTCTGTACCAGGTTCACTTGCCAGCTTGACCGAACCTGTAGCAATAAAGCTAATACATTTCTCCAGTCCTTCTATCGACAGCTGCAGTTGTACATGCATTACTTCTGTGCTTACAGCAGGGCTGGCACTGAGGTCTCAGCATCTGCATCCTGCTCTGGGCTTGGGCTTCACTCCTTTTGGAGGCTCCCTGGGGCCTGTTGGGCTCAGGAGCTCCGCTTGAGACCCATGTCGGGTCGAGGGACCCCGTTGGGCCAAGTTTTAATGCCCATGTGTGATGCACAAACGCCTGAGAGTGGCTGCTTGTACGGCTGGTGCTAACAAACATCTTCCTCCTGCTGCGTGAAAGCATTTGAGCAAGCACGCTGCTGCAGACCTCGTGGCTGCAGAGTCCCCGACCAAGAGCGAGGGACCATGCGCAGGGGCTTCCTCTGAACCGCTGGTGGCAGCTGTCAGTGTTTTTTGGAATATTCCATTGTTCTGAATGTATAGAAAGCACAGAGAAACCGGTGCCAACAACCGTGGCGGAGCAGCCAGGGCCGCTGCCGGCAGCTGGGGAGTTTTCACTGGGAACAGTTTCTTCCGTGAGTTTGGTAACGCACGTTGCATTTAGTATTTTTGACTCAATCAAACAGCCTGTCTGCTCACAAAATCCTAATTCCGGGTAACTATGAGCAGCAGTACGTGTTTACAAACTCCTTACAGAACAGCAGGACGAGCAGCGCTGGGACCATCCAGCTGCGGCTCTGGTTATGGCAGACAGCTGCTCTGTCAGAGCTGCGGGGAGAAACCTCGTTTCCTTGCAGGGGATGCCCTTTGATACTCGGCAGGAGTCTGTTTTGGCAGCTATATGCTGCCTAAGGGAGAGATCTTTGAGAGGTGATTCTTTTAAGATACCAGTGGTATGCGCTGGATACCTGGCTACATACTTCTGACTGCAAGGGATTTACAGAGGGGCGGAAAAAAAAAATAATTCTGCATAAGCACTATTAATAATCATGACGACATCTTTTTTTTCTTTCCACAGTTATTAAAATCAAGCAAATAAATCACAAGTGACTTTCAAGCTTCCTGACACACACATTTTACATTCTGCAGGTTTCAGACCTGCGCTGGGGAGCCCGGGCTGGGGGCTGCCCCATGGGATGGGACACACCAGCAGCTCCACACCAACCACATCACCTGCGTGGGGTCAGAGCTGCTGAGCGAGTGAGCAAGAGCAAAGATTTCAAGAATTAAAACTAGTATCTCAGAATAGTAACAGAACTGGCACAATCTGACAGAAGAAATTAAAATTGTAGGATGGTAATCTCTCTTAGTTTTGTTATTAATATGGAAAAAAAAACTTGCATCATTTTAGGAAATGTTAATTACATCAGTGGTTTTACTGTAATAAGTTTCTTTTTCCTTTCCAGTTTTCTGAAGCCTTAGGAATATTTCAAAGGGAATCCTTCCCAAATATGCAAACAGCAAGTCAATACTCCGAGGTTTTTTGCCAAGCTTCCTTTCCCTACATCTCTCACTCGAGAAAATTATTAAAAATACATTCAAATGAACAGAAAGGGACTACAGTTTAGCAGGTCTAGTATTGCCAAATCGTTATAGATAATCAAAATAATTGCTAAACTAGTCATACATTTAACTCATTGCATCTGGCCTCCTGATGTTAATGTGCTCCCTTGTAATAAGAAGTAATTTAAATGTCTGCTCCTGCTGTTGCACACAGGAAAGAGAAGTGCAGAAGTTGTGGAAGCGCGAGCAGATCTCCAGTGAGCTCCTGGCAGGGGCTGTTCCAGCAAGCTGCGAGTCTTCTGGTCTGAGACACTGTTTGGTGGGTGTTACTATTTGAATTGTGTCGAGAGTAAATTGGGTTCCTGTTCTCTCAACAAAGACCCTCAGCATTTTCCTTGTTTTAATTAACTAACTTGCCCCGGGGGAAAAAAAAGTACTAAGGATCAATCACAAATGTCATAATTAATATCTCACTAATTGCATTCCTTCTTTTATTTAGAAATGCCATGCTACAACTTCTCAAAATATTAGTTTTTCTTGGGCTTTTTAGTATCTAGAAAAAAATGCGAAAAAAACTATTTTCACCAAGATTTTTTAAATTTTATTTTTTAGAGTTAAATCTCAAATTATTCGGTATTACTTTCTCCTATCATTTAAGATTTCTAAATTTCTAATCATGACTGCTGCTATCAAATCACCTACTTTTCCTTTAAATACAGATGTTGCAATTGCATGTTTAACGCTACAGTTACAGTTCACATTTAGGACAAAGCTGACTCTTAGCACTGAGCCAGTATAAATGTACAGAATTATCTTCAGTTACATGTAAAGCACTTCCAGGCATCTCCATGCCTTTTTGCGCTCAGTTTATAGTAACGCTGACAAAAGTAATTATACTAATCTGATAATCATGTAATACTATTTACTTGAAAGATTGGACCAACTCTAAATTAATTTTAAAAGCTACATCAAAATCGTGAAAAACATTTACTTATATCAATCTACGTATAACTTTGTAACTACAATATGAGGAAGAAACATATTATCCAATAATTTAAATTAACAAATTTTATTTATGCCATCTTGAATTCAATGCATTACATATAAAGAGACGGGAGCAGGTTCCAAGTAAAGATGCAAGTATCAAAAAGTTTGATTCAAAACTCCCCCTACCTTTATGTCCTTACTGTGATAACATGCAATAAGAAAAGTTTACCAGGAAAAATGGTAATTATCTTATTTTCAGAGATTTTTTGTTCTGCGATTACTGCCTTAATTTTTTCTAACAAAATGTAATTCTTCTAATTAAAGAATTAAATAATAGTTAAATATCTAGAGAACGGTATCAGATTTCCTACCACGCATCCAAAAATTCTACTTCTGTAAAAATCATTCTGAACAAACAAGGAATCCAAGACTTCAGCTGTGACTTTCTAGAGATATTATACTTTACACTGTTAAAAAATTACTAATATTTTACATGTTCTCAAAAGCCTCTAATGTATTTTCTACATAAAACAAATACAGTTTATCTGACATTTTAATAATATAAGTTATTCCTTTATTCAAATAAAATGCTAAATTATTACTACACTCTAGATTCTGATACTTATATATATTTTTATTATTTTAGAGGGCAGTAAAAATAGCCATGAATGTTTAAGTACTTACTATTTATGTTTGCAGTCTATGAACAATATCCTCACCATCATATCACTGGCAGGAGGGGAGTTAAATTTTATTACTTACAAGTAACAATCACAGGATTGATTTCTTTAAAACTCGGGCAAATGAAAAAATAAAATTGTGGAATTTTGTTATCTAAAACAACATAATTCTAGGACTTCATCTTAGCTATCTGTTATCAGTTACCAACATGAAGAGACATGCCACCTGCGTTCTCAGACTTGGGAAAACATAACAAAATGTTCAAGCAGTTATGAACAGGAGCAAAGTAACTCGAAAGGCAATGCTAACAACTTAACAACTAAGAAGTAGAAATACAGAAATACACATGCTATAGGTAGACATTTATACTATGGTAGTGAGATGTTTTGCACTTTTTTTACTTTCATTCCTATACCACCAATGCAATTTGGAATTAGACATATACAATTCAACAATCCATTAACAGAATCAAAACCAATAAATGACTAACCAATGCACCACTATTTCTGAGAATCAAAATCTTTTTTACCTATGCTAGACAGTAGAATAACACACTTTTAAAATAACTCAAACTCCATCCTAAGATTTATCATCTCAGCCTAATTTCTTTGCAGCCTCCCAAGGGATTAATTTCAGCTACATTTGAGCTGTTTTCTTCTAGTTCTGACTTAGTAAATTATGGGAGGGCAACAAATACTAAGTATGTAAAAAGGTAACAATTTAAAAATTACAATTCCTGGAAAAACCACTCTTTAAGTGTTAAATTCCCTAAAGAATAGAAACAGGCAAGATGTGTTTCAGACATCTGACTATTAGTCAACTGTTGTTAAAGTGATCCAATTATTAAATAGTCAAGAATTATTTATTTTACTTATATAAACTATCCTTCTTTGCTGGGTCTGGAATTAATTAACACATCCACATGTTTCTTTGCTTACTATGCCAAGAAGAATGAGTAATATTTTTCTATAATAATATTTTGATAAGAAAATGAATGTTCAGTTTAGATTCATAACAGGAGTTTCTGCATCATTTTTATGTGCTGAATCAAATATGAAATGATCAATTTAGAAGGATTTTAACAACCTAATTTAAAAACAAAACAGCTTTGCTCAAATATAAGAAGTATTTTTTTTAGCTACTCTATCAAATGAAAGCATATCTGTGCTTTCAAAAATATGGTTAAAGAATTTAGACAGGCTTCATATGAAGTATATTTAAACATCAAAACTAATTTAAAATGACCTAGAGAAATAAGCTGTGGAATGTCCAATCCTTAAAAAAAAAAAAAGTAATTAAATGCTCAGGGCTTAGCTTGCTAAATACAATTAAGGGCGTTCGCCTGCTTTCGCACTGTGCCAGATGAAATGCCCTCCCGCTCCACCGCCGGCCATGGCAGAGGCACTCGCAGCCCCCTCACAGGCCGGCACTGAACCTGAAAATGGGGAAGGCATCAACCTGCAGTTTAAAGCCAATGATTTCCAGACGCATCAGTACCATCTCAATACAGAAACTCGCGTAATCTCATGTATCATGCTTGGGTTTTGTGTTTATTAGTCGAAGAGCGTACAAACAGAGGGGTTCCACGGGCAGGCCAGGCGCAGGCCGGGCACAGGCCGCAGGGCCCAGCCAGGATGCTTCCTCCGTCCACAGCCAGTAAAGACAACTAACCAGAGAGGAGATGTTACAAAATGCACCCCGGAAACACCCCGTGCCTTTAAGATGGGTGATAAAGGGCCAGGTGGAAAGTTTCAACTGCTTAGTTTAAAAAAAAAAAAAAAAAAAAAAAAAAAAAAAAAAAAAAAAAAAAAAAGGTCGCCAAGAAAAAACACACCAAAAAGGTGAAAAGGAAGGAAAAAAAGAAGTCAGAAACAACCCCAAGGACCTTCTAATTGTTCTGTCCCAGGACTATGTGAGAGGCTCAGCGAAAGAGGAATTTGTCCCCTCTCTCTGGCACAAAGTTTCAGCAAACAAACAAACAAACAAAAAAATCCATAAAACCATAAAAAAGTAACCAAAGCTCATCCTCTGCAGTGTGCAGGGTGCTGCTTTAATGTTTTCAATCTGCAGAGGGGTTTGCTTTGGGATTTCTTGCTGGAGAAGGAACAGGGAGCAGGGCAGAAGCGGATCAGGAGGGAAAAGTTCCCAAGAGGGTTTCAGAAGTTACTGCACATTTATTTCACCAGATGCTATTTTTAACTCCACTGTTACTATTTTTACCCATGTCAGTGTTTTCCATTTGCTGAACTCTGTCCCCATGCAGGCAGGGCTCCGCTCCTCCCCATCACCCACCGCTCCCCCCATCCCACCCCGGCTTCCTCCGCTCCCCCGCCATGGCCCCCGCTCCCCGCATGCACAGCGCGTTCGCTCCCCTCGCTTCTCCCTCCAGCCCTTGCATTTCATTTCAGTCTGCACTTCTGGGTCTCTTTAAACAGCATCAGAAAAGCCCATACTCCCCTCCTACGGCCCCTCCTTTCTATGGAGATAGATCTACACATATACATATATAAATATATAAAGTTGCACACAGTGCAAAGTCCAAAGGCAATCACCCAGCAAATCTCTTGCTTTAACTTCATTCTTCTCCAAACACATTCCTGCCAATGGGGAGGGGAAGAAAAAAAAAAAAAAAAGAAAAAAGAAAAAAGAAAAAGCAAACAAACGCCACTGTTGCTAAGTTTTGCACTTTATACCCTTTTATATTTACAATCCTCTCTTGGCTAAAAATAGCAACACATGATCCATTTATAACTGGCCGGACGTGCCCCGCAGCCACTGGCGGGGCCCTGGCTGATGAAAAGAGCTCTTTGCGTTCCTTCTACCTGAGCTCATCTCCCGCTTAAAGGGCTCAGACAGCTCGGCTTCCACAAAGCACACATTGAAATGACTGCTGCTTCCAGGGGAGGTCGGGATAAGGGGTGGAAAGAGAAAAAAAAGAAAGAGAAAAAGAAAAAAATACAGTAACTCATGCAGGCTGCCCCAGGAGCTTCTTGGCATGCTTGAAAAAAGTACAATTAGGGAGGCAGCACGAAAAGCAGAGGTGGTTGGGGACTGGCAGGCAGCCCCAGCACAGGGCAGGACCTTGCCTGGCATGGAGCAAAGCGGGGGCTCCACAGGCAGCTCCAGCTTGGCTCCAAACCCAACCAACAAGTTAATTCACTCCAGAGGAGCGGTGGGAGCAACCGCAGACCCAGGGGTAGGGGTCTGAAAGTTGCTCTGAAAGCGACCTTAGAGCTGCGCACAGAGGTGGATGCTCAAAACAACTCTAGACATTGCTTCAGAGAGGGCTCTAGAAATGATGCTGGAAACGATGCCTGCTTTGACTCCAGACAAGTCTAGACGTGGTTCATGGGTTTGCAGGTGGAGAGGGGCTGGAGCCGGCTCAAGAGCGATGGTGGAGTCAGCTCTAGAAGTTGGTCAAGAAGTGGCACCACAACTGGCAAAGATGTAAATGTGGAGTGTTATCGGCAATAATTATTCACACAGGAGATTTTAACAATGTGTGGGATTTATTCCTTCACTGTTACTAATGCCTTCTGAATCTGATGTTAAAAATTTCCATTAGCACCTGCGCAGGACTCACAAACCACGTGTGCGGCAGAAAGAGCTGTGGGACTACAACAAAGTCCCAAGGGCACGGCGCAGCGCCCGGTTCAGGGGAAGCCACACCTTCCCACTTAAGGAAACCAGGAGCCGCAGTAATGCCCCCTCCTATCTAATACTGACACGCTTCGGTGTTTTAAAATTTCCTCTCTTGGAAGCACATGTTTCCTCGTTTTCTTCTGTTGTTACCGAAACAAAGAATCCCGGTTCATAGAGAGGATGACAACTTATGCATCACCGAGCAGCAACAACAAAAACCACCACCAGCAGCAAACAACAGTATTTTAGTGTGTTTTCACAAATGTGCAAATCCTAGCCACTTAAACATAAGGGGTCAAACCCTCCCAAAGTTATGAGACTTTAAAGGAAAATATACCTTCCAGTTATGAGCCTTTTGGGCACACTTGAAACGTTTTTCAGTACTCCAAAGAGCTAGAAAATGTGGTTTGTTTGGACTGACAGCTGAAGTTCAGTGCCAGTGCTCCACAGATTGTAGCTGAGGAAAAAAGTAATAACGATGGTGGGACCAAGAGAAAAAAAAGATTGTAACAGCTGGCAACATCATTACCTACATTTATCCTTCCTAATAGCCCCATTTCAGTTGCTTTTCTGATATTCTTCTTGATTTTTGGCTTCTCGGTGGGAAATCACATCACCTCATGTCTTGCCTGCGCAAGAGTTTTCAGGCTGTATTTTCTCTCCATAGCTCTACCACGTATACACTCACATGGCTTTGTTTATACAGGAACAAAAAGTGTCTATGTGTACCGGTGCCTTTCCAAAATTTCACATATCACCAAAACAGACGTGCAGCAAGCTGGTCAAGCTTTTCTGGGAGCTGTGCTCATTGTGTGCATTATAAAATTTTTATTATAATATACAGATTTCTACCAATTTCCATAACATACAGATTTCTACCAATTTCCACTAGCTTTTAGCTGCCTGCTACAGGCAGGAGCTCACACTAACCACCTCTCATGCTCTGACATTAGCAATCAAGTGCCATTTTCAAGCTGCTTTCAAAAAGACTAGAAGCAAAATCACTGAAAACCATGATCCTGAGAGTCATTAATACGAGGAGAATGCAGCAGTGGATCTGCACACGCCTTTCTGGGAGGAGATGCTTTAAGCAGGGAAGTAGAACCTTCACTGCCACATTGCTATCAGTGTTGTAACTGTCTCTGTGTTTGCAAGAAATCCAGATTATCTTTTCTTTCTGTCTTCACTGAGTTGCTGCAGAACGACAATCAAGCATGCATTCAGAAGACACAGGAAGATGCAAGCATCCCTGGACAAACCTGCCACGAGGAACCTGTCCAGCAGTGGTTGCTGTGTGAAATATTTGTCTGATGAAGAGAGAGTTCAGCACAAGGGCTGGGAATACTTTCTAACCAGGCAAAGAGTGGAAATCCTTACAAAAGGCCTGAATTTGCCATAGAAGTGCTATACCCCCGGGTTTCAAAAGCAGAAGCAAGACAGAGACAAAAAAGTACAACTTCAACCAAGCTACAAATAAATGCTTGTGCAGTAACTGATATTATTATTAAGGCAAAGTATAGCTCGAGGAACTTATTTTTTTTCTCTCCAACTGAGTTGCAAATAATAACTCACTGCAGATGTAAAAATTAGAGTGAAGACTGTAGCCAGAAGTCAGTGGCAACCATATCCCTGAGCTGGACAGGCTGACTGGCCTACCCGGTCTCACACGCTGTTTGGGAGATGCTTGCCCTATGTACCCAGAGACCCAGATTTTTCATCAGAAGGACCCAGCTGGGTTGGGCAGCTACAAAATGCAACACGCTTTTCCAGTGCTCAGTGAGGCATCTGACATCCTTCTTCTGAATGTGTCTCTAACGGGTTATTTTGCTGAGGAGCACCCTGAGCCGGTATGTCCCTGTCTCACCTGGTGTAGACTCCTGGGTCACAGCATCCCTGGTACTTCTGCCGCAAAGCCAGCTCCAGCCTTGTCCTCTCCAGCCAGGAGCTCCTCTCCCTCCCAGCCCACTCCTTGGACTGAGCCCCGAGTAAGTCTCCCACTGTCTTTCCATCTGTCTCCATTTTCAGCTGCTTTGCAGCCACACAAGCTTGCAAGCTCCCTTAGTCCTTTTCTCTGCTCCTTCCCTTCCCTCACTCCTTCCCATTCTTGCTCTCTTCCTTTCTTAACCCGAAACCCACCCTCAGTCCTTGCAGCTTTGGCCCCCTCTTCTGTTTGTAAAACTAAACTCCCTGGTCGTGTTCCTCTTGGAGGTCTGCCATGTACTCATTAAGTGGAAATGCCACTTTTCTTTTTTTTTTTTTTTTTTTTTTTTTTTTTTTTATTCCTTGCCTGCCCCTTCTTTTTTTGCCCTCCTTTTAGGAGAGTGATGGTAGAGCAGGTACAAAGAGAACAAAGAGACCATGAAAGCTGTCCCTGCAAGCCTGTAATACAGGGCATGATGTTTGCTGGTGTCCCCTGCAGCAGAACTGCATGGACTCTAACACAGATCTCACAGCAATTTCTGGTGTCAACAGTGCCTGGCCTGGAGTTCGCTGCATTAAAAAGTAGTGTTGTAGAGATCTCATCACTCAATATCTTGCAAATATCCAACTCTGCCTGGCAGAAGCAAAGAGGAGGAGAAAAGGGAGAGTGTCTCTTGTGGAAATACGCTCCAGTTCTTAATAACACATCCACCTTGAAAAAGTTCTTGCAGACTGTTTCTGCCCTGAAGCACTTCCACATTTCTGCTGAAGCTCCTGACCAGGGAGCACCTCTTCAGATTTGCTACTGCTTCCAAATGTCCAGAAAAAGACTACAAAGCTAGCCTCTCTGGCTGTGGTCAGGTAGGATGACAGGGCAGGATTAGGGATTCAAGGTGTATGAAACCGTGGCCACCACGGTGTGTTTAACTGCATGCCAGAATTCAAGTGGCAGGGGGGCATCCAGGGAAAACAGTCCCAGAGCCAAGCAGAGTGTGGACAGACAGGCAGGCCAGTCCCTGTGAACCAAACTGGGTACGATAGCAGCAAAAACTCGGCTTTGTATGAGGCCATATTTATTCTGGGATAATTCCTTCTGGAATGGAGTCATCTTGCTCCTTAAATGGATTAGAATGTAATAAAACAGAAATAAAGTTGTGTATGTAGATAAGTCCTCTACACTGAAAAAATAAATTATGCTGGGAAAAAAAAGAAACAATTAAGAGAGAACAGCTTTCCCATGAATACAAAGCTCACCATCTTTTATGCCTGCCTACAGACATGTCATATGCAGTATTTCACACATTAAACTGGGTTTTGGGCTGGAAAACCTAAGGAGTCTGCTGAGTGTCTCACCTGGGGAGGGGAGAAATCTACCTGTAATAATTAGGAGCCTCTTCCTCCAGCCTGTACCAGGGAGCACCAAGGCAGAGACCCACCCAAGTAACCAGCCCATCACAGCACTGCTCCAGGGTGGTAAAACTTACAGGGGAAAAAGAAAAAAAAGAAAAAAAAAAAAATAGAGCAGACTTTTTTCTTTGTGCAAATCAAAACCAGCCCGAGGTCACCTAACAAAGGAGCTGTGTGGAAATCCACATGTAGTGGGGAGCAGCACTTGGGCTAAAGGCTTTAAAACTTCCTTGTTTAACTGGTCAAAAAAAGCCCAAGCGATCCTGGGCTACTGGATCTCCAGATGGCCATTGACCTTTATATTTGTTGATTTTAAAGATGTGTCACTATTTTATTTTTCTCATAAGTCAAACAACCAAATGATTTCTAAATTCTCTTCCCTCTGACCTCTTATTTTCTTCCTGTTTTATTCTACAAATACTCATTCAGGACTCAAATATTAACAGTGGGTATGGCCCAAATGTTGTAATTCTTCATTCCACAGATTGCTATCACTATTGCAATTGCTATTCTCTCCGGATCCAGAGAAACCCACACAAAAGGACACTATAAAATACACATTTGAATAGTACATGCAAGTAATATAAAACAGAGACTTTGAAGTATCTTTAAAAAATCCTTAAGAATTAGGAGGAAAGGGCGTTACTTTTACAGGAGGAGTGTTGTTAAGTGATGCCTTCTGCTCTCAGCAATGCCTCAAATGTTAATTTTGTGGGTACAGGTAATTATTAGGTGCTATGATTGGATTACCCCCATGGAATCATTCTCTTGGGGTAAATTCGCTGCTCCAGGCATACTAGTATCACTCGGCGATTCTGCTTTTGAGCAAAGATGACTTGACCTGCTTTGATAATATGTTCTGGGAGATAAGAGGTGGAGGGCTTAACAAAAGGGAATTCTAGCAACGGAGGAAATCACAGAGCCAGCTTTGTCAGACAGCTAAAATAGATGCTGCAATTTTGGAAGCGATTGTGGCTTTATTGCTCATAAGTTGAAAAGCAAGCTTGCAACCAGGGCTCCCTCCAGCAGCTGCCTCAAAGTGAGCTGGAATTCTGCTGGCAAAATTGCAGTCCAGCGAGTCCAGGGGCTATGGGCTCCTTGCACAACTGTAATAATGTTTAGGATGGTGTAACACCTCTGGCAGACCACAGCTGTTTTATACTGCCATAGTTATGTCCATACAGTTTATACCATTGCAAATAGTGTACTGGTTAAAAGTCCACAGCCTACCAGACGTGGCTATCTCCGTACCAAATAAGAGGGACTATCACATCTAAATCCAGACAGTTCTTTGTTAAGGTCATGAGTCACACCAGAGAAGATTCTGCTCTGTTATCTCCACAGCCTAAACTCAGAAAGGGAGCTGAAGAACAGTTTCTGAACAATGCACTGGGCTTTGCTGGCACTGAGCATCCCAAACTACAGATTGGCATCCCGCAGCACCGGCCCCATTGCTGACCTGTCTGAAGAAAGCTCCTCCACTCAGGTCTCCTACCATCACTTCCAACCAAACTGGTCCTGAGAACACCTTCCTTACCACAGAGCAATTAAAGATGAAACTCCCAAACCAGTACACTTCCCTTCATGCTGTTATTAATTTAAACAGTCTCAGATCCGTGGGAGCACTCAAAACTACACCAAAATAATTTAGCTCTTGCTGGGCTAAACCCGCCGAAGAATCCAGTGCCAGCAGACAAACCCCCAGTGCCCTGTGGGAGAGGCACCCTCAGACCTTTAAAGTGTCGCAGCACTTGAGGGCGCTGCTGCAATAAATTTAACTCACCCTAAAAACCTCTACTTGGTTTTATTTTGAATTCAAGTCTTCTGTTAAAATACCAGTGCCCTGTGTTGACACTGACTTACCCTACTGCTGTTACACCATGGCCCTGTTTTGGTAAACAAGGAGCAGAAGTTAGTCCTAACATGAAACACTCAAGGTTAGCACCTAGTTATCCTTTCAAATGCTCACACAAAGTGATAAAGTGGAAGGAGGACAAGAGAAGAGTTTAATTCAGAATTATTTATTTTTTTCAGTATAATTTATTTGCTCCGGGTAAAATTATAAAGTGTGAGAAAGCATATCTGTTCATGGTACTAAAAAAAAAAAAATAAAAAAACCCAAAAACCTGAGGGTGAAGATGCAAACACCAATTCTCCTTAAGAAAGATACATGAGCTCCTGTAGCCCTTTACAGACAGCCTGATTACACTGTTTCACTCCGATTTCCCTGGCCTTTAATAGCATCCTCCCCACAACGGCTCCTTAGCCCTCACAAATAAACCTACATCCCTCTTGCACCTTCCTCCTGCTGCATCCTGCACTGCATCTTCCCACCTTCCTCCTGGCAGGAGCCAGGTCCTGCAGGACGCTGATGTGCAGTGTGGGATGGCCAGTGCCAGATCCAGATCCACCCGTACCAGTGATCGTTTTCTTCAGATTCTACCCCAAGTGCACATCTGCCTCCCGTGCTGGGTCATAGGCACCTGTGTTCTCCATAGGTTATGGTAACGTTTCCGCTTTTTCTAAGTTAATGTAACTAGTCCCCAATTTTTTTCCTGCTCTGATGTGAAACAGGCTGGAGGAAAAACAGTCTTTTGACTGAAGTTACAACTTGCCAGCCTGAGAAAGCTCTGTTCAGAAGTTCTGCCAATGCACAGTTGCATTTGATAACGTCCTTTCTTTATCACAGGAATTCCATATTATGTTCTCTTTCTCAATTTTGAGCACTTTGCTCAATATTTTTCATTGTAGCAGTTCACTCATCTCACAGTTGTCTCAAAAAAACCCCATACTGATGGGGAGAAAACTGATAATTTTACATTTGAACTTCCAATTAATACTGACTGCTTAACAGAGGGAGAACAAAGGGAACCGGTGAAGACCGAAAAGAACTTTCACTTTTTAAAATATTCCTGCAGCACTGTATTTCCCCATCATTTTATTCAACAGTTGTCGTGTCCTTAATAATTTAATATATTAAAATGTCCTTGTCAGTGTTTCAGAAAGTGCCTGACCTTAATTTTGAGAAAGTATAAAGATTGTACAGTAGGTGCGCTTGACCACACATCCCAAAGTATACGGACTGCTTTGCCAGAGGCTACAGACAACTACAGCATCCGTCCTGTAAAAACACATTAACGTAAGGACTACTGCTTACCCGCCAAAAATCATCTGCAAGTGTAAAAAAGAGGAGACAAAGTTAATAAAGGGAAAGCAACCAAAGAAAGATGCCTTAAAACCCACATTTGCCAAGAAAAAGATAAGAAAGCAAAGAATAGAGCACAAAGTAACTCAGGACTTTATCTGCAAATGAATGAATCCTTCTTCTTTAGTGTTCTGTGATTAGTTCAGAGTAGGAGTTAAGCTTTAAAAATAAATAATAACAAACAGTGCATTTTAACAATTCTTCTCATTGTGACGTGATATTGATCTCTGTGTTTATAGCTGGAAACCAGAGCAGCACATTTTACCCTTGAGTTTCCGTCTGCTGAAGCCCTTGAGAAGGCTCAACAGTACTTGAGATGGGGAGCAGATCGACAGTCAAACTGCTCCCTGGGATCAGTTACCTACCAAGAGATCTCCCATTTGGTGAGACTGGAAATCTTTCAATCTCATATCTTTTCCTGACAAACCAGCATAGCTGGAATCTTCTGTTAAGAGCCAGCATAGTAATTTGCTGAGCTTCAGACTGAGCATTTTACCAAGACACACGAAAACCTCATCCATCTGCCAAGTTCAAACCTTCCAGGAACAACTCCAATAAGATGCTTCATGTTCTGTGCTCCATGGGAAAAAAAAAAAAAAAAAAAAAATCTCATCTATAATTGACCTAGATAGATATCAATAACATTTGGCATCTATTAAAACCCCTTTAAGATGAGACCCTCTGAGCTATAAAAAGAAATGTAAAAGTGAACTTCATGCCACATTTAGTTCACTCGAAACACTACCAGGTTTAGTCAGTTATTTTCCATTGAAAAATGATCTTAAAATATGTCCAAAACTAACTTTTTAAACATTTATTGAGCAAGTAGGAGCCTTCTGTTTCATCCTATGCATCTGCTTTTTGGAGGCAAACTATGAAAATAAGTATCTGACAAATGAGTTCTGCATAGCAGTGCCGTTGTTCATCTCTCTGGTCCACAGATATCCACAGGGGACAGTTGGAGAAGTACAAAAACCCACTTAATTAACATTTTTACTGACAATTCTTCCTACTTATGACTTACAAGATCATTAGAACCTCTATCAGACCACATCTAGGAAGCAGGGACAAAGCCAGGAACTGTCAACAGTGAGAAGCTCTGTCTTGGTTGACACAAGGACTGCTGTCATTAGAGCCACAACCCACTGAAGTGTCAACAAACAAATCCTTAATCAAAGGACAGGAGGAGAAAACATACTGGAGGTTTCAGAGGATCCAAGAACACCACTCCCACTTGAGAAAGGGAATGGTCCAGCTTGGAAATAGGGACAACCAGCATTTGGCTCTTCCTTGCTCATTGGGCTGTTACTTCTTTTACAATTGTAAGAAGGTGCCTGTGGTCCTAAAGCTTGTAGTATATCCTGCTGGATTTTTTTTCCCCCTGATTTACTGCATCTTCCACATTTGTCTGTGACAAAGAAAAACTGAAATAAATGGTCCTGAGTGTCCACTCACGTCTTGCTCACCACCACAAAGGAGTTCGCTTGCTAGTCCGCAGCACGGCTGGTTTGTGCCAGAGTCCTCTTCACCTCCTTCCAAGGAAGTTTCAATTAAATAAATAAATGACTGTTGGACTTGGAAGCAAGTTGTCCAAATCAAAACTGCATTTTCAGATGATTATTTTAAAATTACAAAATTTAACCAGTCTGAGGTGAAGCCTCAATGAGTGTGGTATCTCCAGCAGCAGGGAGCTGGGCTTCCTGCTCATGATGCAATTAAATATTTCAATTGTTTCAAGACATATTTGCCATAGTTTAAACCTCATATTAATACATGAATGCATGAAAATTCTATTCTGTGAGAAAAATATAGCAGAGAATGTTAATATTTTCAATCAGTTTCTAAAGATGCAGCTTTGAAATGCAAATCCAGTACGCGAGCAACCTTGTTTTGACTGTGCAAATAAAATTTTAAAAAACTGTTTCTGGAAGCCCAGCAAAAGTTGAGCTTGAAATCTCTCTGTGGAATTACATTTTCATTCAAGCAATACCGCATAGTTTGGAAGCCACAGAAAATATCTATTAAGGCAGTTGCTAATTTAGAGAAAAAATGACCCCATCTGGAACAGCGTCTGCAGTGCTGCTCATTGCACCACAAGAAAAATATTATTGTACTGCAGTGTGTGAAGCTTTGTAACAAAGCTGACGCCAGGTCAAAAGAATCTAACTTACAAAGAAAGGTTGAGGTTAAGGTCTGGCTTTTACTGTAAAATATTAAGTCCAAGAGGAACTTTAACATGAGGGAAGATGAACTGAACTGACCGCTAAAACTTTTTTCCCCTGTGAACAATAAAGGCTTCCAACTCCAGGAGGACGTCCTCCAATAACGCAAACTGAGGTAAGTAAATTAAGGGACCTTAGGAAATATTATTGTGAACATAAAGAAAAATAAGCATAGCAAGAGAATTATTAGGGCAGATTGCACAAGTAAGGGTTCAGTAAATACAGAGACTCCAAAGAGAATCTCAGGGAAACTACATCCCTGAGTTAGAAACTTCAGGGCCCTTAACAACAGAGAGGGTGAGTCAGGTATTTACGAACAACTGCTCCAAGGCAGGGTGAGTAGGGGCGTACCAAAAGCGCCTGATGGGAAACGCGTAACGGGGGTTTGCATCAGGCCTTTGCCTGTGCAGCAACGTCAAGTCTTGGTCAGCCCTGGGCACGTGTGGTACAAGACACAGTTACCAAGAAAACTTCATGGAAGCAAGAGATGTACTGATGGATTTGACAATCTCTGATTAGGAAAGAGCCAAGTGAGATGCAGAGGACCTGAAGTGTAGTTTAAGGCATCAGAAAGGAAATTAAGCACTTATCCCCTTTAGCTGAGTTAGTTCTGAGATAAGACAGTAGAAAGGACAACAGAAAACCCAGCAGTGACAAGAAGATCACCAGGTGCCAGTTTTGTATTGATGACAGCAGAAGGGAAGGGAGGAGGCTCTCAACAAAGCCGCTGTAGAGTTACCTGAGAGTCCAGAGAGAAGCAGCTGTAGAAAAACCAGTTCTGATAGGGCATTTGTTAAAATAGAAGCGAGATGAGGTTTTAGAGAACATCCTGTCAGTAGTAAGGGTTCAGAAATGGTGAAGTATTTTTCTGAAAGCAGATCTGACACACTGCAGCTGTGGAAAGCGTGCCAGGGAACAGAGCAGCAGGCAAACCAACAGGGACAAGGCGATGGAGTAGACAACACCCACTGAGATCAGCAGCAGTTCAGGGGACATCATTCTTCCTGTTCAAATGGTGTTGAATTTTCTAACGTTGCAAACAAAAGTCTCAATTATAGTTTGCTATTAAAGTAGGCATAAGGATAAAGTGCTCCATTTGTGTACGGCTTGCTGAAATCCGCATTCCTCCACAGCCAAAGCAACACGAGGTAATACGCTGTCACATATGCACAGGTATCAGCCAGGTGTCAGCTGAGACACAAACACACATCACTAACAATACACCCCTCCCTTCAAACGCCAGGCCATTCACATCTAAACCCAGGAGCAAATCCTCCGCAACTGCAGCATTGTTAGCCACAGAAATCTATCAGTAAGTCACCCTCTAAAGAAACTACAAACAAATGCTGCCCATCTTCAAGCAACACAGCAGGGTTGTGCCATGATGCGATGGAGACATGCTGGGTTGCCCGAAGAGATGACCACAGCTCCCCACTCTGGCTCTTGGCTGACGCTGTCTGCCATCACCACACTGACTGTGATTTCCTGAATTCTCAATTCCAATTTCAGATGGAATTACTCCAGCAGCATGCCTAAGAAAGAGGTGATCCGAACTGGGCAAGATTGGTGGGAAACAAAGACACGAAGCGTTCCAATACCACGCCAGGCCAGTTGAGTAATCCAGATTTTGCCGAATTAAATGGCATACAGTTATACAGGACTACAAACATCTGCTTTCAAGAGGTGTCCAGATCATTAGCAGCTAATTCTACATCTGTTACATTCCCTGCCATATGCTGGGGGATAATCTCAGCAAACAACAGGGATTTTCATCTCAAATCCCAACAAATCTGCTCTGCAAGGCTTCATGGTTTTTCTTATGTCACTTATTAGATAATACCTCTCAGCTGCTCCTCTCTGCTCTTTCCATGCCTTGCATCTATTCTTTCACAGCTCCCAAAGGCTCCTGCAACCTCCCTAGGAATAACTGACTGCTTCTTCACACCATCCTAAAAAAAAAAATCCCTCCCTTGCCAAGGGTAAATGCCAAATTTACCTCCTGGGTAAAGTCACATGCAGGCTGTCCCCTTCCCAGCTAGCGCTGCCACCCGCAAGAGGTCTAAGGCAGGACAGTCACACGCACTGGGCAGGGCTCTCAAAGTGTTTGTCCATCATCGGTGGGAGAAGCCTTCTGCTCTCATTCAAGCTCCTGGTTAGGGCTGTGCATCTGTGCGGGTAGCAAACACCATATAAACACAAAGAGACAAGATTTGGGTTTATAAGCAACTTCACTAACTGAAAATCAAGATTTTTTTTTTTGGCATTTTGCTTGGCAAAATCAAGGTGCCTACACTGTGGCACTTTTGTGGCCATAACAAACGTGTATACACACCAACAGAATTTGATCTTTGGCAGCAAGCAACAGTAACACCAAACCTGGAGGTGACTGCAGTACTGACAAAAGACGAGACAACAGCTCTGGAGCCTGAACTGACCCCCTTCTCCGGGACATAAGCAGAGGCATCATGAATCTGTGACATTCCCCAACCTAGTGGCATCCCTTCTCTGCACAAGGGGCTACAAAATCTCACTCAACATTTGGCATCTTTGTTTCCCAGCAAGGTGTTATTTTTCTGACAGACCTACCACATGATTCAGCCCCAGGGGCATCTCCTGAATGCCAGGGGGAAGAGGAGCAGCTGTCACCAAGAGCTGCTGGTGTTTCCACCCCACACATCTCATCCTCCAGATGAACAACAGCAGCAGACTTGAAATTATCTTGAATGAACTGTGGCAGAGCAAACTCAGGATGGGAAAAGCAGTGCAGATTTAGTGGTTCTGTCTCCTGCCAGCCCTCCAAGAAGTAAGCAGCATGATGAGAAGTTGCTGCAATCCCATAGCTTCCAGCAAAGCCATGAGTGGTGCTGCTGCTGGCAAGGAGGGATGTGCAGATGGGATATTTTTATCTCCTCTTCATTCCCATCCCTGTCAATCCAAAACAAACTTCAGCTAGTTAGGAGTGGGAAAGATGGTTCACGATGAGAAAAGGATTCCCTGGCTCGATTTGCGTGTCACCGCTGGATACATGGATACGTGCCACTATGGTAGCACAGCTGCATCAGTCCTGGCTTCCCAGCTTCCAGTAACCTTTCCAGACTAAAATAGCAGACCTACTGCTTGATTTTTAGCAGCTAAAGAGCAGCAGTAAACCACATAAGTATTATGTAAAATGATCTTTTTCTAAGTATATGTTTATTGTGCACAGAAGAAGTGGATTTAATTACAAACAACTGGAAGTTTTTAACAGTCTGGACTGCCCCCTACTCTCTTTCTAAAAACTAAGGTTTGGCAGCAGCTTTTGGGTTTCATTGCAAGTCTTCTAAGTATTTCCTTGGAAAGACTTTACACTTGGTCCCAGGCAAGAAGTCAAAATCAACATTTAAAAAGCATGCCCTGCATAATTTCCAGGATTCAGCAGCATTAAGGTATACTTACGGAGGCCAGGAGGAGAACTGCTTTTTGTGCTTTTTGACTTTGTGCATAAAGCTGGTCTTCAGACAAGGAAGTTTATATTCCAAATAATATTTTTAACTACGTGTGGTCAAGTACATAACTTATCAGGCCTTTCCTCATCCCCCTCCCAAAATAAGCCTGAATGGTAAATCTCTTTGCAGTATTTAGATTTTGCTTAGACTTCTACCAGGAGCAACAGATTCTCAAACCTACTACAGAATTATCTGATGGCAGAAAAAGTTTATATAATGTTTTCTTAAACTCCTTTCTACAATAAAACTCCAATTTGGGCCTGATAGTGATACTCGGGCTAAATTGTCCGGCTCTGCGCTGAAGTGGATTAAGCACGATTCCATGGTGTGTCACCGGTACGTTGTCCGGGGGATGGAGTGCTGTCCCTTGCGACAGGACAGCAGCACACAGGTCACTCGCTGTTCCCCTGGGCTCTGAGAGGGGACGGCTGACACGGCCCTCGCTCCTTTGAATAATCCCGTTGAAACCGCCGGGACCGTGCTGGAGTCTGCAAGACAAACTCCTGGGTTGATCCAAAGGCCAAGAATGAAATTTCACCCATTTCATCTTGTTAATCAAACAGACTTCTGCAAATTGCTTCTGACTTCCCAATAGCAGTGCACAAAGCACTTTTGGATGCAAGGACATATGCACATTTAAGGAATATCCACTATAATTTTATCTCAATTTTTGTTTTGGGGAAAAACAGACAAGGAGTAGCATTTTCCTTGTGAATATTTGAAGTGTTCTTAAAAACAAATACATATCCTTCTGAAATATCTGCAAATCAAGTCTTGAATCACTTACCACCTAAAACCACAAAATGCTACAGATAAGAGATTAAACTTCATAGAAGCTGAGAGAAATGAGAGCACAGGCAGTGTTAAGGAATCAGGCTTGGCAAAGAATATATTTCTGCTTTTACAGTCTAAAAGGTATTTGTTATATGTTTTTAACGACCATAGAAAAATAAGGTCTATCAAATTGTGAATTTCCTGTGTGGAGATAAGGCAGGGAAAGCATCAAGAGAGTGTTTTATGCAGTATTTTTCTTCCAAGCAGACAGCTTTAACTGGTCTTTATAAAAAACAAAATCTGAATGTCGATTTTCAGCTCACAATAGCACGCCCTTCTCCTCAGTGTCTCTGTTTCCTCCCCTTGTAAAGTCCCAGTCCCACAAATCCCCCAGTGCTCCAGAAAACCTCCCAGCTAACCGGTGATCTTGAGATTTCAGCATAAAAAACAACCAGGAAAAATGTAAAATCAAACAAATACAGCCCACAAACTAAAAATTTTGTTCAGTAGGTGGTGGGGAGGGGAAGAGGAAGAGGTTGTGGTGTAACGCATGATGAGGGTGTCACTGAGAAAGAAGGACAAACTCTACAAAGTATTTTTTTTTTTTTCCTCATTTCTGCAGCCGCATTTCCCCATCGGAGCTGCTGATCAGGCAGAGCCCGAGCTTCATGCCCTGCACACCCCAGGGACCAGAGCCGCTCTCCGGGCACTGCTGGGGCAGTCACCCTCTGTAACAGCTTGGGGACAGACAAGCAAGACAGCTGCTGGTTTCTACTACAGACTCTGCACGCTCCAGGCTACGCGGACTCAATCCTGTTTGTCACCTCCCCCAAGAAGCCAGCAGAGCTTGTGAACTCTGAGAAAGTAAGTGATAGGATTGCAGTTGCTGGTATCCTAGTCAAACTGCCATAAAGCAAAATGAGAGCATCAGGAAAGACTGAAGTGGTCACCTTGCTTTTATGCCTGAAACTTGTCTCCTACAGTGCAAGGCAATGTGAGAAGCTCAGAGTAACGCTAAGCGTGTCTTCCTCAGAGATAGCAACTCTGCTCTCTGAATGGCACCCAAGTGAGAAGATGTAGCACAGGCGTCAGTTAGGGCACTCATCCGTACACTGAAATTAAACCTGTAGCTACTCCTCACTTACTCAACCAACAGGTATGAGTATAGTTGTCACACTGCATCACATGCTTTCATCATACAAAGGAAGATGGAGCCTCTTCAGTGTCCACAGGGATGAAGACGACAGCCTGATCCCTGGGGTACTCTGCTATTTCTGCCTTGACAAAAAGAGAAAGGACATGGAGTAACAGTAAAATCACAGTTCTGAAGTTACTTCAATGTGC
The DNA here is from genome assembly GCA_009806455.1 of Tetrax tetrax. NCBI lineage: Eukaryota > Metazoa > Chordata > Aves > Otidiformes > Otididae > Tetrax > Tetrax tetrax. Next base: position 436,109 of record WHYT01016361.1, on the reverse strand, counting down.
TCTCAGCAAACTTGTGCCAACTACTCCGTGAGGAAAAGCCTTACAGCTTTCTTATAAACCGTAGAGCTGGAGCCTGGGAAATCCCTTCCACCAGCCTTTGGTTCCTGCATGTGCTGGCACACAACACACTCACCAGTAGCAAGACCATGACCAGAACTGTTTCAGCATATCAGGGAAATCTAAAATCTCTGCAACATGACAGGAACAATTTATAGTTCAGGCTCATGTTTCTGGCTGCCCCAACTACGCCATAACCAGTGTTGCACGGTCCAAGGGAGCAGCACATGTGCACCACACCTCACAAGCTCCTCTGCAGTGGAACCTGCTCTTCAGCGGTCAATAAGAGCACTTGGTCGAGATACCACCAAATTTCAAAATCCAATGAATGTTCCCAAAATGCAAGCCTTAGATTTTTAAAGGCAATTTATTTTGGGTTAGTGTTCCTGTAACTGAACATGGAGGAAGCCTGTGGTAGGCACAGATGTGAGAACTGCTGGGGATGCAGGGGTGGGACAGCCCAGGGCAGGAGGATCCAGCGAGAGCTCAGAAAGCTCTCTGGTCACATCAGCAATCGCGCTTTAAAATGAAAGCTCTTCCATGAAAATCAGAATAACACTTTTCTGGTCACACTGGCAGGATTCCACCTTACACATAGATCACCTTTGGTTCACAAGGCAAGCTGCAGGGGACGTTTCCCCCAGCAGCTCCCACAGCTCTTTTCCACCGGCGCTGCACAAAATGCCATCCCGGCGCAGGGCGCGCAGGGGATGGCTGAGGGGTTGGGCCCGCCGTTCATTTGTTTTTCCACTGAACCCGATACACTCCCTTGAGGTCAAAGTCATGAAGTCGCGGCAGCACTGCTATGCGCAAACAAACCTGTGTGAAGCTGCGCTGGGGCAGAAGCGTGTGGATTTGGTTTCTGAAAATAGCGCTGAATACACTGACAGCCTAGCGCCAAGCTCAGCCTCCTGGGGATGGAAGGCACCAGGTCCATTCGGCTGGTGTGTTGTCTATGATTTAATATGCAAACTCCTCCTTGCAAGACCATTTAATTGTGCTTAGGATGAGGAAAAGGCAAAGCAATAGTCCTTCAGTTGGAGGAAACCCCTCCAACTCTTCTGCCAATTTGAATCAGAATTTAACTGGATTTTCCCAGGAATTTCAGCACTCCCTCCCTCTTCCAACACACTGCAGTGGAGACTAAGGTGGCTAAACATAGCAAGACTGTAGATTGTAAAACGGCATCTCATTCCTTGTTCGGAACTGACCCATCTTCCTCAGCAGCCACTTCCTTCAGTGGGCAAAATGAATAGTAGCAACGTTCCGGTATCTGCCTCCCCACCCATCCCACGTTCCTCAATGCAGAGAATATTTGTCTTTTTTTCCTTTTAGTGACATGCAAATCTTACAAGATGTTGCTCAGAGACAGACTGTGGATTTTCTTTGCAGAGGGAATATATTAGAGGAAGTAAAGACGACTTCAGCTGAGCTATTTATAAAGCATACAGTGGCTTGTTCCTCAAACACTTCATCGGCCAGGGTAACAATGAGGATAAGTCATGGAGTTCAAATTCCCTTCTTGAGACACGTCCTTCAGGTCCAAATATTTGAAGTATGATGGATTTATATGGCTGGTAACTGGGCTTTCCTATGAAAAGCAGTGGAGTTGTCCTCACTCCAGGGAACTGCCAAGCTTTTTTCCTTGCCTTTTCTAAATTATAGCAATTAGAAGGAAATTCAAGGAAATCATGTATACTTGTGAGTAAGCACTCTCCCAAATTTAAGGAAGCCATGGACGAACTGCATGTAATTAGAACTAACTGTGCTCTTCAAGGTTTTTCCTCAAAGAACAAGAGTACACGCTATGGAGATGCGTGGGTATCCATAGCACTCAAAATGGTCATAAAGAAAGTTTCCACATTGCTGTTGGGATGACTCTTAATCCCTTTTTTTCCCCTGACACTACAGGATTTGATCAAGCTAGGATTGCTGGCTAAGACACTTTTCAGCTCCTGCTAGACGCCTGTGCACAAGAGGAGTTCCAGACGCCAAGTATTGTCTGCATGAGGCTGGTCAAGGGCAGACAGCACTGGGAAGGCACTAAAATTTTGTGCAAATGTGGCCCACATTTCCATGTAAGAAGCTCACCTAGGCACAGAGCAACAGGGATTAGCTCATGCAAATACCACGAAGCCCACTCTTTGGATTGAAATGCTATAGCCAGGATGGATGTGCCAGTATTTCTCTTCTACTGTAAGGTCCAACCCTGTGCATTGAAGTGATTAGTTATTTATGAGGAACTCTCAAAAGGCCCAAGTCCTTCCCTTGCAAAGGGCAAAAATATTCAGTGATCTCTGGAAAAAGGCTCTTGAGGTTACATGCAATGCCAAAGAACATGAACAAACCACAAGCTAGTACAAATGCTAGTACAAATGTGGTGGTTTCACTCACTACTTGAGATGCCGGTAGGCACCACAGCCATCCTTTCCACAGACAGAAAGGAAAAGCTGCCACCTTCCTTCAGGATAACAGACATGGAACAAACAGCTAAAAAGCAGCAGTCAAAAAGACAGCACTGCTGGGGTGGAGTTTTAGCTGTAAAAAAAAAAAAAGTTTCTGATAACTCTGAAATTAGGTCCATGGCTACACATGAATGCGGCCTCTCTAGAGTACTGGATGATGATCTTTATCCCACCAGGCATTTAATGAGTAAAAATACAGACTACCACTAACACACAGATTGCACCTATGCTGGGGAAGGGAAGAGATGATGTATACCTATGCTGTTGTGTGACTGCACAGCTGTGGTTGGTCCTAGGGATCCCTCAGATTCCTCACTTCCTTCCCAAAAATTCCATGCTTACACATGCACAGAGCACCCCTTCAGCATTAGTTGTAACTGTGAAATAATTATTTTGCAGTTTGGATCTCTATACAGACAACACCACCCTAGCATCAGTACAGGATGCCATCCATTATCAGCCCTTCATCATGGCACTTACAGGAGTGCTGCTGCAGGTTTCCTGACACCTTCCATCGCCAGACCCTGTTTGAAGAGCTCCCTTTGCCAGACTTTAAATATGCTGGCTGAAGCTCTCCATGCCATGTGTCTGCCTGAGGCTAATGATTTTTTTTGTTCATGTAGAGGTGGTACAGAGAAAAAGTCAAGGTCAGGAACTCTTGAGGAAAACAACAACAACAAAAAAAAAAGTCACCAAAGAAAAAAGCAAGGAATGAGTATCTCACCTATCTCTTTTCTATGAAATTTTAAAATGAGAGCAGGAGAGAAATCACTTAATAAAGTTATCTAAACCATAGAGGCACCAGTCCTGAAGACCCTACATCGCTCTGTGGTTCAGCGAACATCCACCAAATCACATCACAGGTCCTGCAGCCAACATTGCTTGCATATTAAGTAAAGCCTTGATAAAGTTTGCAAAGCTTTCCAGGTACTTTTGTTCAGGATGAACATGCTCCAGACCCGAAAGATCTCTGTTTACCAACTGAACAGGCAGCACTCTAAGCCATAGAGCACATTTTGTATACAGCAGTGGGAACGGAGTAGGACTCCCCTCGCAGAAGCTCTTCGTCGTAAAGGAAGACCCATAATTAGCGTACCACTTCCTGGCGTCCACAGCAGGATGATCATGGCTGCACTGGAAAGTATTGGGCAGATGGAAACCACAGAGATTCTCAGGTGCAAGTGTTCTTGTAGTATCTGGTAATTACTGGGAACCCTATTGGAAAACGACACTAATGACACCACTAACGACAGTCCATTTGGAGAACACCCACGTACCGCCGCCCCGCGAGCCGCTATCGCAGCGTACAGAGGGGACAGGTTGTTCAGCAGAGCAACCCGTTACAAAACACTCGTATCACAAGCATCCCCTAGGATTGAACCCAGGATTTTTTGGTTTTCCTATTCCTGCTTTTCCTAAAGGGGAAATTAAACATCAAGTTCGTATCAGATATCCAGTATCAAAAATCTTGTTCTTGAGAATTACAAAGTGCCAGGATAAAGGCCTCCCCTACATTTTTAATCTGTTTTGTTCTGTACGTGTTTTACACAATCTTCAAACAAAGACCACACACTTTTTTGCACGGTGTATGCCTCCTCTTCTAGCTCACAATATACAGGGCACAAAAACCAAATCGGTTCTAAGTGAATGAAACTACTGTGAACAAGGACAAGCTCCCACGAGATGGAATTTTGTCAGGTGCTAGAACACACGCCTGTCTTTAGAACTGGGTGTCTGCCCCTCCCCATCTGCCCAGCCCTTGAGAAGCAGCGTCAGGATGACCACCTCGCTGTAAGAAAGCGGGACAGGGATTCACATGAAGAGAAAGGATATCTTGTGGGATTAACTGCTGCCCTGGAGAACCAGACCAGCTTCATTCTGTTGCAGAGCTGCCGCGGCCGACCAAGCAGCACGCAGCTCCCGTAGCGGGTGCCCATCGGTGCTCCCCGCTCCCTGGGTTGTGCTTCAGAGCACCTGCAAAAGTGCCGAGTGTTCCCAGCCATGAGGTCCATGCTCTAAGCACATGAAGTGTTATTAAAAAAAAAAAAGTTGAGTACTATGGAGAAAAATTACCATCAGGCAAAGACCAGGCGTTTAAAATCAGTGGTAGCTTCAGAGAATTTTAGCCTTAGTCTTCTATGGTGGCATTTCCCTCTCCAGCAGCCACGAAAGAAGGATAGCACCCCGTTTTGCAGCAGTGCCATGCACTGACATTTATGAAGCATTCAGTCCCTGCAGTGGTCAGTACTACAGAAAAGCCCCCGAGGAGCTCAACAGTTCCTCATTCAGTGCAGGGTACGGCTGGTGTGTTGCACACAGGGCACAGGGTGACACATTGTATGAGGAGGGTAAGAATATTGAATAGCTGCTCATTCACTGCACAACATCCATCTTATGCCCTGAATGAAGTACAAGCCCTGTGGAAAAAAAATACAATGTAAACCATACAAGACAGTCTTTAATTACATGGTACGGAGGGGCTCACCACGCAGCATACACAGAGAGGGTGACTGTGGTTACTCTTCGTGCCGGTATTTCCTAGCTTTTTAAAGTATGTTTTTCTTCCTGTATAATATATTCCCCCTATAAAAACTTCAGATTTGCATGCCCTTTACTCATATTTGTACCAATATAAATATTTCTGTTAGAAACATTTTTACTTAAGCACTGATGTAGGTAAGATTCAGAATGGTTATTACTGAATATATTGTAGTTTAACGTAAAGAACTAAGATGACAAGTGCATATACATATGTCGGTATACTGATATCCACATTTCCTCCTCAACACAGGAATAAGCTACAAGTGCTTTTTGCACAGGTAAAGAGTTCAGTTAGAGAGTGAAAAAACTAAGTACACAAAGACTGGCAAAGCACCAAGAAGAGACCAGTCCAAGTTCACTTTCCTACAGCAAACCAGATCACAGAGGAGGAGGAGGAGGAAGGCCATGGTAAAGCAACATACACACTAGGAGAGCCGAACAACTGTTTCAGACAGAGTGAGTTTTTGTTGAAAAATACTAACTGATCAAAAAGCATTAAAACCCTTCATACAGGACTACAATTCTTCATTTTCATATAATATTTGGTGTAAGATAAAAACACAATTTAAGTTGAATTATACATTAAAGTCTTTAAAAAAAAAAAGATAGAGGAGGACCCACATTACTGTCACCAATGAGAAAGCACAGGCAGAATGGAATTTGTCTATGGCAAAGTTTAAAATCCTTTCCCCCTGTAAGCACTTTCAATTTTAGAGCCAGAGTTGTTCTCAAAGAAAAAACAACCCCCACACACTGAAAATCACCCTCCGATACCCAGGAGTAACCCTGAACTCACACTACATTGCCAACATAACAATGACTGTAATCTTGAAGTTGTGACTTGTACAGTACACTAAACAAAATCCAGCGAGATTACATCTGATTGGGCATTCTCCTTTCACAAAAACAAAGCAAAAAACTACTCTCCTGCCAGTACAAAGTCAGATTGTTGCTTCAAAAACAGAGCAGATGTAAAATCTTTGCTCTACTCAAATTAAGTTACAGTAATTGAGAATTTACCTTCTGCATCTGTGGCGATGAAAAAGGATTGAAAAAAAAGGATGAAAAAGATGTAAAATCAAGTAATAGGTCATACAGATATCCACTAACTACACCCGTGCACTGAACATCCCTGAGCACTCCGATAAATTCAGGAACTTTCCTTCCAAAAAAGGAACTGCAACGCGGGAACATCAGTATCAGCCGTGCTGAGGAGCACTAACCCGAGTAACACTGAGTAATGGGCCAGAGCTCACAGCTGCAGGCTGTGTTACAGACCCCCCCCATCAGAACGCACGCCGGCACAGACACCCGTGACTCTGTGCACTCTCCGGATGCCGAGCGTGCCACAGGAGGGAACACTCTAGATCTGCAGCGCAACTTTGCAGCCCTCAAAAACTGTGTGAGCTAATGCAGCCATACGTTAAAAATAATTTAGTCTTGGGGACACACCAGACCTGAAGCATCAATGCAGTTTTCATTTAAACTTTGTTCCTCTCAAAGAAAGAGCAGCCACCTGCAGTGTCTGTTGCTTTCCACGCCAGTGATGCGCTCCTGCAAAAGCACACCAGCCTAAAAAGTTGGAAGCACAAGGAAGAAACCATAAATACCTATTGCAGCTTTTGCTACTGAGCCTTCAACCCCAAGCAAGGAGACAGCTCTGCACCTCTTCAGTCTTCCCCCCCCCCACTCCATCCTAACTCCTTTCCTTGGAAGAAGACTCAGTTGCAGCTTTAAATCCCAGCTAGATGCTCCTGCCCCCCTCATTCAATATTACTGCCCTGCACTATTTGCATGTGCAATTCATAAGCATCTAGGCAAAATCTCAGCACAGAGACACTCAGCTGTGGCAGCAAAACCTTCAGATGTACGTGAAGTATAACCAAATATACCCCAAACTTCTTATTCCGGTTTACAAACAGAGAATTCACCATGTAAGAGTGAGAGCGGGATGCAGGGGAGAAGCAGCAAGGGAAGGAAGCTAACTGGAAAACTGACAGTCCTTGTGCAAGGAGTGGGGAAATGGGTCTCTTAGGCATCTCAAGATTTACGAGAGGGCCAAAAAGTGACTTCCTGCTATTCAAGTCCAGGCTGAAATATAATAAACTACTGCCAGCAAAACACTGACTCATATCCATCAAATTTATAAATCAGTATTTTGACAAAGAATACTCTCTCTGTTGGCTTCACCATAGATAATACCAAACTGCTAAGACACGTTGTTCAAGCCACTCAGTGTTTAACGTCATCTCTGCAAAAAACAGTTCTGTGGCACAACATGTTAGAAGCAACATTAGAAACCAGGCAACTGAAAATACAGAAGACTAACAGACAGCCTTTATGACTTAAAGGCTTGCAAATTACCAGCAAAAATAGTCCTACTGGGTTTTTTTTCCTAATTATTTAATCTACAAAGAAAAACCAATTCTCACAGCTCTTTCTTCAAGCACTTGTTCACTACAGAACAAACTCAAAATATGTTTGTAAATAAATAAATAAATAAACCCAACAAAACCCAAAACCATAAAATACCGAGAGCATAGCCTCTGCTTGAAAGGAAAGCCACGCTGGTTAGAGGTGCAGCTCCTTACCAGTACAAACACAGCATACAAGCTTCAGTCTTTACACGTGTTGCTCGCCCTCCTCGTAAAAAGAATGCACACCTTTATGAACAGACTTACATCAGAATAGCTACAACCACATCAAAGGAAGCTGTACTCCTAGAATAAAAACTTTTACCACTAAGACTCAGAAAGCTATGTCCAATATTGTTTTCTAAAGCTCCTTAAAATTCAGCTCCTATTACAGGCTACAAACACACATGGAAAAAATCAGGGCCAAATCTTGCCATTTATCACACGTGGTACCACACATGCCTCAGGGGGTAGGAGGCTTTTAAGTTATTTGCAGACATTTGAAAATATTCTCTATTATTCCAAGATGCTCAGAGCTTGACAATCCACTCGGGATAATCCATGCTCCACCTGCAGCGGGCTGCGGGAAGGGGGAGTAGAAACATTGCCAAACCCCTGACTTACCTGCATCGCCAGGCAGCGATGAATTAAACCAGCCCCGGCCTCACAGGGCGGGACTCCCCGATCGTGTGTTTTGGGAAGGAGAAGGCGACAGCAAAAAAAAAAGAAAAAAATAGGGCGCAGATAAACCCCGGGCTTTCTGCGATCAGGAAAATCGCACCAGCTGCAAGAACACTCCTTCCCCTGTGACCGCAGTGAGCGGCTCTGTGGCAGCAACCGGCTGGGGGCAGCGGACACAGCACCTGCGTGGGGACCGAGCGAGTCCCCCTGCGCGGGTGAGGAGGGGCCCTGCCGCCCCCGGGCCGGCTGCGAGCTCCGGCCGCCCACCGCCGGGCACGGCGCCCCTGCCCGCCCCCAGCCCCGCCGCGGCACCGGGGGTCCCCAGGAGACACACACACACACACACACACACCCCCCATCCCCCGGGGGCGGCAGAACCGGGACGCCCTGAGGCGCGGCCGCCCACCTGAGCGCGGGGCCCCCGCCCGGTCCCACTCGCGGCCGCCGCCCACTCCGCGAGCGGGGGGCCGCCGGGCGCGTTTGGCACCGGGGCTGACGGCGGCTTCCGGGCCGCCCCGCACCTGCCGGGCCGCCCCGCTCCGCTCCGCTCCCGCTTCCCGCCCGCGCTCACCCAGCAGCAGCAGCCGGTGCGTCTGCTTGTACTCCCGCTTCTCCGCCTTCAGCGTCTTGTCGATGCTCTTGCTCCGCTTCTTGTCCGCCCGCTCCTTGGCCACCAGGTCCTGCCGCAGCCGGTGCCGCACCTGCGGGTCCCCGTGCTCCCCCGCCGCCGCGGAGGGGGGGATGTCCGCCTCGCCGCGCCCGCCGTAGGGCGCGGAGGGGTGCGCGGCGGCCAGGCGGGAGCGCAGGCTGTAGCACAGCCCCATGGTGCCGGAGCCGCCCGCCCGCCCGTCCTACCGCGCCGCGGGCATGCTCTCCGCCGGGCCGGGCAGGGCGAGGCGGCAGCGCCCGGCGGCCTCTTAAAGTGGCCCCGCTCCGCCGGGGCTACGGAGCGCGGTGTCCCGTCCCGTCCCGTCCCGCCCCTCCCCTCGGCCGGTCCCCCGCGCCGCGGCCGGCGGCCACACGTGATGCGGACATGTTTACCGTATTCTCTGGAAAGCGGCCCCCGCCGCAGCCTCGCGGCGGTGGCGAGAAAAGGGGCGAGGGGGTTGGGGGGGGGGTACGGCCGGGTACCCCGCTCGGCTGCACCCCAGCGGGCTCCGCTCCTCGCTCCTGCCCCCGCGGGGAAGCCACCGGCCGGCCCCTCCCTGCGGACACGGCCCGGGCTGGGGGAGCCGGGAGAGCCCTGGGTCAGCTCTGTCCGGTTCCAGCACCCCAAGGCACCGCGGGTTTGGTCTTTTTCACCCCGGCTCTCGCCCCAGCGACACGTCCAGGTCGGGAGCTGAGGCGACATTCCAGCCTCTGGAATGTCGGGGGGATACCTATGAGAAAGATGGGTACAAAGTTTTTAGCAGGGCCTGTAGCAATACGACAAGGGGTAATGGTTTTAAACTAAAAGGGAGTAGATTTAGGCTGGATATAAGGAAAACATTTTTTATACATTTTTAAACACTGTCCCAGGTTGCCCAGAGAGGTGGTGGATGCTCCATCCCTGGAAACATTCCAGGCCAGGTTGGACGGGGCTCTGAGCAACCTGATCTGGTTGGAGACATCCCTGCTCCTTGCAGGGGGGTTGGACTGGATGGGCTTTGAAGGTCCCTTCCAACCCAAACCGTTCAATGATGCTGTGGCGGCAAGAAGAGCCCAGGTTCACAGGAGAGCTCGTGTCCCGTTTGAGCACTGCAGCTGAGCACTCTGCCACCTCATCCCAGCCCACTGGGAATAAGGATGTGACACCGCCACGTGCATGCCCCAGTTTATCTTCACTTCCTGCCACACACAGTCGTGTTTGTCAGTGGCTTCTTGTTATTTTCTATCGACACCATCATCCAGTGGAGAAGTTAACGATGGAGCTTGCTCTCTCACCCTCCCCCTCTCTTCTGGAGGCACCACATCTGCTTCCTTATCACAGGCTCCAAATTCACCAAGTTACTATCAATTTACCTGGCTTGGGGTGATGTTGCTGGTTGTGGTAACATCCCCCTCCCTGGCAGCACGCTCCGTGCACGGTCCTGCCAACTTTGTCATACTGTGTTTTATACTCATCTCCGGCCAGCCCTGAGCGCTCTCTGACGGGATGACTAATGCTCTCTGGGGCCTGGCCACACATCCTGCACTCTGGAGTTTGATCTTTCCAACCAGCCCTCTGTGCCGTAGCCTATCTTCTGCAAATAGCCTGCGTGCTTCTCGCTGAATTCTCCATTTCTCCTTTCCGTGCTTTCTTGCAAGTCAGGTGTCTTATTGATACACGTTTTTCTCTCAAAATCTGCCAGTCTGTGTCAGCAGGATAGAGCTGTTAAGAGGGCTGCAGGGACCCTCTCTTCCGTCTTTGGTAACACCGTCCAAAAGGTTGAGCAGGTCAAATCCTGTATGAAACCTTGGAGTGTTTCTGACTCTCTGTTGCTGACTCAGCAGGACAGCGTTGATGGGGTGGGAGCTGCTCGGCAGGAGTGACACAGCTGCCCACGAAGGTCACTGTTAACCAGGTGAGCTGACCAGCTCTCTTTTTTGGTAGCTTTTGTACCTCCTAGTCTTGGGACCCTGCCTTAAATCAACCCGTTTGATGTTGCACTGAAGCAGAGGAGGAGCAGTGCTGCTGGCAGACAGTGACGGCGTTTCGGTGAGGCTCACCCTGAGCCCTGTCCTGCCGGAGGGAGCTCGGGCTTCTCTGCAAACTGGCTCCCTGGCATCCTGTTCCCAGAGCAGTTCCAGGAACAATCAGCGATGGCAAGTGGGGATGCCAGAACAAAGTTCAGGAAACGTGTTTAAATGGTCTGTGAGTTTGGGCTCCGGCAGAGACATGAGCAAATGCTTCACAGCGGGAACATGCCTGGAAAAACTTGCACCTATTCTGTAAGGAGACACCGTGTGTTTGTGTCCCTCGTAGGAAGGATGTTGGTTATTTCAACAAGTTCATTTCTATTTGACTCACTTTCTGGTAACTGATGGCCTGATTCCTACCTCTTCACTCCTGCAAGTTATGCTGTGGAAAGTCAGTGGGTCCCTTCCTGGAGAAAGACATCACCTGAGCAAAGGGAGAGAACATCCCCTTCTCATTTATCTTGTTGTCTATGAACTGCTCAAGGCACCTAATCAACACCTTGCTGGCTGTTACAGAGACTAGTAAGTGTACAAATTAAATCATTATACAGCAGACAAGTTCACTTTACACATCACTGTGTGCAAGCTTCAGCAACAGTTGCTGTGCGTTGCAGGAATTACTCCATCTGACGTCAGGCTCGAGGTGCCCAGGACTCACTCTCCATCTCCACTGCCCTGCCTTTTCCTCTGGGACTGAGAGTTCGTCCTGAAGAACACACCCCTGAGAATGCAATATACCAAGAAAATGTAAAGGTCAGCCTAGAGGATTATTACTAGCAGTTTTCTTTTTCTTCCTGTGATTTTGGAGAGGTGCTGGACCAAGAGGAAGGCTGTGCTTACAGACAGGACAGTTCTGTATCAGAAAATCAGAAATTTCACATCCTGGCTACAGCCCTCCCTGTAGTTACAGTGTAGATGTAGTTGCTCAAATTCCAGCTGTTAACTATGTCAGAAGCAGAGTTCATCAGCTTCCCAGCCTACATCAGGAGTGACAGCAAGGATAAGGTCACGTATTTAATCTGAGCAAAGAGTGCGTGACACAGATTGACAGCTTGTTGTAATCACACACAGTCTTGAGATGGCTGCACAGTTTGCTACTCCTCCATCCATCTCCTCTACCACTCCAAGGACGGGAATAGAGAGCTCTCCTTCCCCGAGGGCTGGGCTGCAGAGCTCTCTACATTTTTATTCTATTGTTTCTACCATCTGCAACAGGGGGGGAATGTGGAGAGGTTAAAAGGCAGACTGGGCCATCTGGGAATGCAAAAAATACCACAGAAGAGAGGGAGAGAGGAATAACTGTGAGACTGTAGTGTTAGAGGCAGGGATATGGACACATAAGCAAAAAAAAAAATTGGATCGACACCAGGAAATATGTCAGCAAGAGAAATGTAAATGAGTGAAATTTGCATTTATTTGTGCCTTGGGAGGGAAAATAATTGATTGAACTCAAACGCCCTCCTCTGTTGCTGTAGGTGATCTTTACATGCAATGTTCACTTCTTGTTGCAAAACACCCGTCCGTCTGTCGGAGCCGCTCATGAGCTCCTGGCGCCGCCCTCCCGCAGGCTGTCCTCTCTCCCCTGCGCTGGTGTGCATCAGCTTTTCCCATGTAGGTGGCTGCAGGTGGCACCTCCGTCAGAGGCACCTCGAGTAAAGGAGTTGGCTTTTCAAATGGGCCCTGTGATTGCTGTTCACACTGTGGCTGGAGCAACAAGGGTGCTGAGAACTCCTGAAGAATAAATCATGCCACCCAGTTGCAAAACAAGGCTTTTGGGGCATAAGGAGAGGAACCTACCTTTGTGAAGTTTGCTCAGTGTCTATACGGTTGAGCACCCACAACAGACTGAGCATGTTTTCCATTAATTTTAGCTGAAGCAGGTTCTATCTGGTCTCCGCTTTTGGTCCTTTGCTTCAGGTCAACAGTTATTTTGCTGCCATTCCTGTTTCCTACAGTGAAGCCTAGATTTAAAAGGGTGACTAAGCACCTAATTTCAATCTTAGATTCCTCATCATTGTTTAAGTATCCATCTAAACTGTTAACTTTTTGTCTTTTTTCAGAAAGTTTGAGACCCACGAGTTCCTGATACCTATAACCACAAAGCCACCATCAGTGGCTTGTCACATCTCTTACTTAAAAGCCAGTTCATCTGTAAAATAAACATCATGATACACAGATAAGGCACGACGGGTAGAATTAGCTACATTTGAATTGTTTTTCAGATATAAAATGACAAATGGCATTAGTGCTTCTAGTCATGGGAAAGTGTTCTGAAGGCAGGGTCAACAAAGGCAGCGTTACTGCTACTGCACAGCAGGCTTTCAGTTCCTGAGGACGTAGGCTGAGAAAACCCACCTCCATCAAGGAAGATATTCAAGTCCATTCCATGTATAAAGAGTCCAACTTTGGTTCCCGTAAGCTGCAGGGTGAGGTCCTGCACTCCAGAAGCAAAGCTGTGCACTTTGCTGTGTGCAGTTGAATAGAGAAGCATCCAACTTATTAATATCCTGATTGATTTTATGCAATGTTAGTTATCCTGAAGTAATTCCCATGAGATTCTTCATCACTTCATGTAGCATTTGTCTTCTCTCTGGTCCTGACAACGCAGTGAGGGATAAAAGACTGGCTGTGGCAAGAAGAAGAGCATTCAGAGGCAGCAGTGGGACTTGGATACCCGTATCTGAGAGTACTGCGTTGTGGTTTCAAATTGGCATTGTGGGTATAAATCAAAGTGTGACTGTTTGCTCCTGGGTCCGTTCCTCCTGCCAAATTCTGAAGGCACTCATGTCAGTGTCTTTTAGTAGTAAGAGCAGCCTGTGCTCTAGGGCGACTAACAGCTCCCTGCCAGGTAGGCTTCACCGGGCACAGAACCAGCCGGTGTCACCATCCAAACTCCAAAGTACAAACTTTCCACTCTGTTGAATACAATAAAACTAGCTGCTTTTCCCCTTGACTATCTTCGTGGTTGGTTTCCCCTCAACTATCTTAGTTCATTTTCAGCATCATGCCCCAGTTTTCCTTCAGGAATATAAAAATATTCCCCTCCTTTTTTTTTTTTTTTTACCCACTGAAGTTCCCTACAGTGGCTTTCTGGGTCCTAGAGCTGTCACCTGAAAAAATATTTATGCCTTCAGGTGGAATAAAAGAGTAAAGCACACTGTCAGATCCCTTCCATTCAGAAGTCACTTAACCAGATGACCTCCCCGATTCCACTGGTTTTAGCGGGTTTATATACATTAACCTGCCGCGCAAGAGGTGCCCCGAGTTGGGCTAGAAAGCCGCTGGGATTGCACTTGTGAAAACAGCAAAGCAGGATTTTGATAAAGGTGCTTATTTCCATTTCTGAACTACTTTTCCTACAGCCTGCAGACACTTCCTACTCCCCCCGTCCCTCTCCCGCAGATAAAGGCTCACGTTTGTTGTTGAGATCGTTGTGGCACCTTCGGCAGCTGGGGTTGTCATGGGACTCCCTGCGTAAACAGAGCAGGTTTTCAAGGATAATACCCATAAATGAGCAGTCTCGTTCTGTCAACAGAAGTCTGTATGTCTATAAGGATCCTCAAATGTGTTTTTAAAAATACTCGGGTGGGTATTTTTAGCTGGGAGAGCTTCTCCATCCTGCCCCAACATGCCGATACCGTTCCGGGCGCCATTCTCCCCCTCTCCCAGGCACGCTGCGGTCCTCTGATGGGGAAACTCCCACCCAGGGATGTTTCTGCAGAAGCAGAGCCCGGAGCAGCCACGTGGCCTCCTGTTATTCAGGCTGCACTGACATCTGTTGGCTCTTATCAACCAAGGTAGGAAAAATCAAACCCGGTTGGTTTCGTACACTGAGATAGCGCTCGCGGGCAGAAACGATGGGGCGAGCAATCCTGCGACAACGCCAGCTCCCACCCGGCAGTGAGAAGTGATCCATAGACAGAACTGTCCGGTGGGCAGCGCCAGGTCAGTTTAAAAGCTCAGGGCCTCCTATGCAGCTGCCGATATACCGTGTTCCCTGTGAAACACGGGATTCCCAGTGATCGTCCTTCCAATTCCGTGGCTCTCCTTGTTTCCTGGAACGGCACGGGTTGCCTTGCTGAAGGAGAAGGCTCGAGCCAGCTTGAAGAAGCTGTGTGCTTCACTGCAAGCGTGTTGTTCAGTCCATGTGAGTAATTAAACCAGTAGAACATGAACAGTCATTTCTGAATCAGTGTCTGAAAAGATCACACAACCTTTAGGAAAAAACAAGTAAGAACTGAGCAAAGCGTTTCGCTTGAACAAGCAGAGTCTTACTCAGATGTACAATTTTGATAACACAACTCTATGTTCAGTGTAAGCAAAGAACAACTGGATGTCCTGGAGCTTAGCCAGCATCCTGCTTTGGTTAAAAGCTCCGTCCTGCGAATACTGTGCTCATATGTCAGTGCTCTTATTCACAGAATTAGCACAGGTCTTAACTGAAGTGGATAACAGTCTTCTGTCAGCCTTAGTGATGAAGCAATTACAGGCCTCTTTTTTTTTTTTTTTTTTTGCGTGACTAATGCCCAAAGTGTGGCAAATTCCAAGTCTGACTGTGCAGCCCAAGGGGTTTTCTGAGAAACACTCTGCAAACACGCTGCCCAGCTGATTTGAGCACTGATGTGACCACAGCGCTCAGTGAGTGAGAGAGAGAGCAAACAAGCAGCACAGAGAGATTGTGAGCATGGGACAAAGTTCCATGGAAGAGGACTCTGAGGACAGTATGGACTGGGGGGGCAGACTTGAGAGAGATAGACTATCATCTATTTCTTTTTGAGTGGAAACAATTCCAGGAATCCTTCTCCCTGCTATTCCTCACAAATATTTGTTAAATGCTTGGGTCAACAACATTTAATTTTGGCCTTACAAAGTATAATCTTATTTTTAAAAGTCAAATCTGCCCTTTAATTTTAAAGACAGTTTGTCCTGTTCAGGTTTTGACACAATTTACAAAAGAACTAGCTTATTTTACAGCTTTATAAATCTCTCCTGGTTGGCTCCAGTGTAAGTAGGTTGTTAAATTCTACCAGGAAAGATTTCATAATTTCTCTGAGCACTGCAGTTTAATATTTCCCAGGGAAGCACCAGGCCAGGCTGACTCTGCCTGCTACGTCTGGCTGCTCTCATGCAGCTTTAAAGGAGAAGGTGGCAGAGAAACAAGAGATCGACTTTCTTGGTGGAAAAAAGCGCTGAACATGAAAGCACTGCTGGCCGCAGAGGACTGGGGAGGTGGAGATGGCTGGTATCTCCACCGTCGGCAAGCCCCAGAGCAGCCTGGCAGCTCTGCTCAGCAGTTCTGTGCCAAGGCACTGGAGAGCCAAGGCTGGAGCTGCCAGGACCAAGGAGGCTGAGCAAACGCGGGCTCTCAGGAAGGCACTGCAGTGGCAAGCGTCAAAGGAATGGGAAGTGGCAACCCTGCAGAGGAGTTTAAGCTCCTGCTTACACCTTCTCCTTAAATTGCCTGAACACCTGCTTCTTGCCTGTCCTTAGGGCTGAAGAAAATAGAGGCATCAATTCACTGTAGCTGCAGTGGTAGTCATCATTCTGATTGTGCACTGCTTCCAGGGCAACTTACCCTCAGTGATGGGGACGGGAACGGTGGAAATGCTCCCCGGAGCATGACAGCTGCCTCTGCTCTGCGTCACACGTTGTCCCTTAACCCCGTCTTTGGGAACAGCGTCAGGGAGTTTCCCCAGACGCAAACCTTCTGATAAGTCAATCAATCACAGCAGAGAAGTAACGGATTTTGCTCTTCTCTTCCTTGCTTGCAGGAGTACAGCTTACACTATTAGTGGGTGAAATCTGAAACTATAGCGCAGGCTGCAGAATGAGGAAAGCACGGTGTTTTCTCAGCAGACAGTTCCACGTGCATGCAGAGTGGGTTTTTTTTAATGTTTTCTCTGCTGCATCGCTGTGAGGTGAGTGTGACTGGCAGCAGAAGATGGCCCGTGGCTGGGAAGCCCATCCTTCCACCAGCACGAAGCTGCGGCCGACGCCAATCTGGGATCCTCTAGATGTCACCACCGCCACGGATCGCGGTTGTCCAGCCCTGCGCAGCTCATCATCCCTGGAAGTGTGCACCAAGAGCACAGGCGGAGATGGCCAGCCTTAAAACCATTTTTTTTAGTGGCTAGTGAGGCCCCAGTGTATTAACACCAGCCTCATTAAAAGCTTTAAAAAAAAAAAAAAAGAACAAAACCCTTAATTTCTTTTCCACCATTTAGGCTGTTACTTCACTACTTGCCCTCTCACATCTGGTGTCCAATCAATCCAGGTGTCTGCGTCCTCTCCTGCCCTGGCTGATGCTGCTGTGCTCAGGTTGCAGGCACAAAACGGGAGTGATCAGTCATTTACAACCTTTCGTCTTCTGGTGTAACGAAAAAAAAAAAAACAAACCACAAACCAACCTTGGAAAAATACAATGTTCGTTCTCATCCTCCTTACAAGATATATTTTGCTGCTATCCCACTAAGCGCTATATTTTTCCGCTTCCCAATGGTTTCCATAGAGTAAGAATTGGTTAACTCTTTAACACCTGGTTGGAACGCCCAAGCAAAAGACTTGTGTTTGTTGGGACAGACAGTGACCCTTTATCAGGACGGACAGCTGCCCTTTGCTCAGGAGGGTCCTCTGTGCGGAGCTGAAGACCTGCATTACCCACTGAACCAAATGGGAAGGCCCCAAGTGAAAGAGAGAACAACGATGTCAAGGAAAAAACCTTCAAGCTCCTCATTTATAAAACCCTCTGGGAAGTGCAAAGTATTCAAGATTCCCCCTGCTGTTATTACTACTGGAAAAAAATACAAGAGAATAGAACAATGAAGTCTTTTCATGTTAAGAAACTGTTTCATCTGGCAAAAAAGGCTCCAAAAGCTGTACTGCATTACACTATCGGCAACGGGTACAGAGGCTACAAGAGGAAAAAGACAAAAATCTATCATTTTCTGGATGTGAAAACAAGTACTGCCAAAAGATTCTTGCCTTCAGAGCTGCAAGCCAGAATTTTAGTATGCTACACCAAGGAGTTTTTTTTTTTTCCAAAACTGTATCTACATTATTAATTCAGCCATCTTCTGTACAGCTAGTTAGGAAACGTGAAAATAAGATTTAAAAAACATTTCATTTTCTCCAGAATTAGCTTTTGCCAGAAAAAAAAAAAATCCCAAGGGCTTTTTTAAGAGTAGATTTTAATCTATTTCTTAAGACATTTGTTAGAAATGTTACTGCTACATCTCAGCGATGGTAGAAGATACTCAGGATGCACAAAGATGACACCTTGGTGAGAACCTAGGCAACCTCCCAAGTTCACAGGGCTTGTGCCTTCCTTGTAGTCCCCTGTTTCCCACTTCTCTATAGCCGTCAAAAATCAGCCAGTAAAGCGCTGGGGTGTTTTCCTTTAAACCACTTAAGAACCTTTAATCTGTTGCCACAGATTAAACAAAGTAATTTCTGCTATTGCACTGGGAGAGCCCAGCAGGTCTGGCTGGCGGCGAGGCGTAGCTTTCCCTCGCGTTACAGCAAGGTGGAAGTGCCAGAGCCCTGACCCCGTCTCACGCTTCCCGTGCAAAAGCATGCTGGGCTTTCACGCAGCCACAGGTTTTACACTTGGCAAAAAAAAGGGATGATGAATAAAGAACTACGATGTGCTGTGAAATCAAGAGCTGCTCGCTAGCCTGCCATGCAGAAAGCTGCGCGTGGGGATTTTCTGAGCACAGAAATGCCCTCTGTGCAGCCGGGGGGTGATGGGCTGGCCGGATCAAATCGCGCTCAGGTCCCACCAATGTATCTCAGACTTTCATACTAATGAGTTGGTTTTAAAATACCTTTACCTTCCATAGTGTAAATGTCCCTGCCGAAGGTGAGGACGAGTCAGGGAGGCAGCGCAGAGAACAGCGAGGTGGAACGGTGCATTAGTTTTTACTAGTTTCTGGAAACTGCTCTGGAG
Source organism: Tetrax tetrax (assembly GCA_009806455.1). Classification (NCBI taxonomy): domain Eukaryota; kingdom Metazoa; phylum Chordata; class Aves; order Otidiformes; family Otididae; genus Tetrax; species Tetrax tetrax. Next base: position 417,348 of record WHYT01016361.1, on the reverse strand, counting down.
GAAAGGACAAACATTTCTATCTTGGATTACAACTTCTTATTGCTTTAATGATTTCTTTGTTTATATGATACAAGACACTTTGTTTTCTGTTCCATTTAGAAATGTGCTTGTCAATGATGTCAGTTGTATCTTAGTGGTATTTGTCACTGGACAGCAAGGGAAGTTTTGATGAGCTTTATTAATTTTTGCTGATGACATTTACTCGTGCTCTCATTATGAAATAATTCTTCCTACAGCCAACACCAGACTAGATAGCTGTGGTCTTTCCAACAAGACTTTAGGTGAAGAATGCAATGTTAACTATTATTCAGCCTTCGGATGTCACAGAGAGGTTTGTAGGACTGAATTAAATTCCACCGAGAGCAGAAATAACTTGGAGCTGAAGTACGTACACAGATGAGTGCACGCAGCCTGCAGTGTCGCTCCTTAAGTGACTCGCGCTGAGGACTTCAGAAAGACTTGTTCCTCTGCAGGAGTGATGCTCCACAGAGACAAACTCCCTTTGGACAGAGCGTGTAATTAAGGCGCTGGTCCCTGGTCTAATTCCCGTTCCAGTGCAGGAGTGGCACGCAGCTGTCCAGGCTGGAGGAAGCCCTGGGAATCGATGTGACTCAGGGTACGGTCGGTAGCACAAACATGTTACAGCATTCTGGTTAGTCTCTGGGATGGGAGCTCAGGTTCACACAGTGATTAATTTCCTTTAAAGCTAACACTGAAGTAAAAGGAGACTCCACACAAGTACCAGCATCAAAACAGCTTGTAATTGCTTTTTTTTTTCAAATTACTGTAAGGAGTTCTGTGTTTTCAGAGCCGCAAAGTTCATTCACAGATAAATTTGGCAACAAAAACCCCAGACCCACCATATATTCTCTGTTGGATTATCTGCTGCAAAATCATTAGCCAAAGATTAAAATGAAAATTCACAGATACATTTCAGCTTTCCCAGTTTAAGTGGTAAATGGCTTCAGTAAATAATTAATATGACAGAAAGAGGATTTGCTGCCTGAGGCAACAGTACCAGTATTAACTTAATTGTGTTCTGCTTTGCTAGTTAATCCTGCTCTGAGTATTACTAAGGGTAAAACTGGGGCAAAGTACTGTGCCAATGTACCTCTGCTGTTCCCCGAACCCACGCTGGCATGCCTAGAGCTGGATCGGTGTCTTCATGCAGCACTGCTCTGCGAGAGCACAGGAGTTTGCACTTGGAACCACAGCTGATACCACCCCTTTTCTCCGCTGCAGTGGGCACAGCAATTGGGATGAACAGGTGGAAATGTGGAACATTTAATGCTCTAGCTATTCATCAAAAGCATTTGAGTTAATTTTGGGACATAATCATGTCCATAGGTAGCTGTTTTCTGTCTCATTCCAAACACTTCTGCCCAAGCATCAACGCCTTTCTTGGGAATAAACTTTCTGGTGGATATCCAGGCAGCTGTACGTGGCCTCTGTGATGCTTGGGCTGCTGCTTACAATTTTCTATAAAGTCTCTTCACTTGGCCTGTTTGGCATTTAAAGATGTGTTGTACACGGACTGTCTGCATTCAGCTTAAACTCAAGAATCAGAGTTTTGAATATTAATTAAAAAAAAAAACCAAACAGCACTTCATTTGCAATTTGAAGAACAGTTCTGTTCTGATGAATTATTTGTATCTGGAAAGAAACCAGGCAAAGAAACCCTAATTTAGAAAGAATGATCCAACAGCCCCTTTTCAGAGTACTTGTTCAGCAATAAAGGGTCTGGAATAAAGTGAGGCATAAGGGATCAATAGTTCCCATTTCAGAGAAAATGAGGATTATTGGTCAGAAAAGAAATACCAGAGTTTAGTTTGATGACTAGAAATGTATACATTAAAAGTACTCACAAAGCAATCGATTAACAGTTTGTCCTTTCCATTTGAGAGAACAAAAGAAAGGGGAATAAAATAGAAACAGCTCGCTGTAAGGTTGCTGCCCTTTTTTTTTTAAGCCAGCGTAACCAGTTGCTAGCCTAGATTTTGTGGAAGCCGTACAGTTTGCCACACCAACCACAGAAGTGATGTGACAATCACGGAGAATAATTTAGCTTCTGGGTTGATTTTCAGAATAGTTTTGCCATTTGCCTTGACAGCAAGTAAGACAATTTATTCACGGGTGGAATAATGCAGCAAGGTGATGGGAAGAGCAGGCAAAATTTACTCCTAAAGTAATCACACAAAATTTAACAAAGATAAAGCAGAATTGAAATTGAACTATGTATTTAAAATGTAACCAAACATTACTACAGATAGGAAGCAAAACGAGGAAAAAAACCCTTGAAATTTAGAAATACAATTTTTAAGAGCTACACTCACTTAAGAAAATTCCCAGCAGCGTTGCATTGCATGGAAAGATAAGGCACGGTCTGAACAACAGAACCGGGCAGAGCTGGAAGGAGAGAACTAGATGCAGAGCAGCCTCAGAAACTCTCCAGTGCTCAGTAACTTTCTGACATATTTATTTGTCAGAACTTGGAAGATGTTTGTTTTTTTTTTTTCAGAAGAATATTCTTGTAGATAACAACTTCAGAGAAAAAGAGAGAGAGAGGGAGGGGAGAATGATGATGCTTGACAAGGAAGAGTTGCTATGAAAATGTCATGCTGTTAGCACGCGGACACTTGTTGCATCTCACCTTCCTCAGCAGTTGGCTTTCTTTTTTAATAAAGGATTTCTTGTCCTTAAAACAGCCTTAGTCATAAACTGTACCGAGTTAAAATTTTATTATACCATATATAACTTCATTTATCGTGATGAAACTTTAGCATTGATAGAGTTCTTGTGCGTGAGTGCAACTTAGCATGGAAAGCGCTCCTGGAAAAGAAGGATAACTTTTTCCATTGTTCTATTATAATACATTTCACAAAGTTACTTTAAATTCGAATAGCTTAGAATTAATTATCTGATATGAACTTGTTTTCCTGTGCTTATTATTTTTGGAAACTTGGTTTGAAGAATAGTCTGTACAATATACCCTTGGTTATTCTTTACGCTTAAAGAAAATACTGGGTTAGTAAACTTTGCACATAATAGTACAACTTTGCACATCAAACAATTGGACAAGATGAATACATGACCTAATTTATGAGTGTTGGTTTTTTTGGCACACCTTTCCAATCACTGAAAGCGGCACCCTGTAACTGCGTTATTAGTTTGGCAATACCTACTACACCGAAGAGGCAGCTGAAATATGAGCTCCTCTGTTTCATTAAGAATCCAAACTCTTTACAGACCCATACCTTGAAAGAAAAATCAGCAATAAAAAATTGTTGTGTTAAAAAATATGCCAGTTCTTGTTTTATTTTAAACTGGCATTTTGTCAGTTTTGTATCTGAAGAAACAGAATTAGTATTTCACAATTTTTCATGTGCTATTGATTAATTTAAAATACAGGTTTTGTTCATTAAAGGTTATTAGCTCAATTCTACTTTAATTGGTTAGACAAGAACCACTCTGATTTTAATAAAAGATGTTTTACATTGGAGGCAGAAGAAAACCCAGGAAAAAAAGTGCTTCTCTTTACTTTAAAAAACAACCAAACCTCTCATTGCCTTAAAGTCAAAGTTTACCTAAAACTTCTTGTTAATAGAATTGTGTAAGAAAAAAAAAATTGTTTGCATTCATATCAGCCTCTAGCTACCTCCAAACCTTTAGCCTCACGTTATCAGAGCATTTCCCCTTCAAAACGCACCAGCAATCCACATTTCCAGTTTGAACGTGATCCAAAGATCAGGGAGGCTAAATCATAAAAGGCATTTCAGTCCTTCTAAAGCTTCAGATTCACTACGTTGATTGCTTAGCTTTTATTGCTGCTGACACACTGGGTGAGTAGAAGGTGCTGTCACACTTGTAACTGGGAAGCTAATGCGAAGAGCTGGAGTGACTTACTCTATGCCACACCGAGCCTGCGGCACGGCAAGGTACATCTCAGGCTGGAGCCGTCGCCACTGGGCTCCTCTGCTCTTTCCTTATCCTTGGTGTTGTCTTCAAACTGCAAGCACTCCAGCGAAAGGGTCTAGGACATTCTGATTATGATAATTAAGAGGAAAAAAATGAAATACAGAATAATTTTCATATGTTCATCATGCAGTCTAACTGATCTCCCAGAAAAGGTTCTCCCACCTCAGCTGTGGATGTTCAATACAGCACCTGGAGACCTGACCTTTCTGGAGACTCCTGTGTGTTGTTCTGCCCGTCACCACATTCAGACCGGATCACATTTGCCCTAATGAGAAAGTGTATCAAAGACATTTTGAGCCTTGTTTAGCAATAGCTTGGTTTTCACATTACTCTTCACACTGATGTTTCCCTCCTGCTTTTTATGGGACTGCTAATAGGAAAAATTTGTAGAGGTGTTGGTCAAACTGTGCTGTTACTCTCAGCGGGTAACATTGGTCCTGGATGGTGTGGAGCCGTGTTACAGGAAGATGATATCCTGGTGTGATATTCCATGCAGGAGTGTAGGCAACAAGCCCTGATGTGCCCAGCTGAGAGCAGAAGCATGGAGCAGGGTAACGTGCTATGGCTGGCCAAGGATGACGAGAGGATGGTGGACTAGCATTATCTCTTACCAACACAAATGCCGTCAGAGAAATTGACAGCTATTGTTTTCCTTTCCTGCTTTTCCCCTCCACCCATTTAAGTTTCTTAACAAACAAATCCAAGATTCAGAAAACTAACACCTTGATAGCGATGCCAACACGTGGGAACAGTGACTCATGAGAGAGCAGTTCCAGCTTCCTGCACCAGTGCACGAGAAACCTCAGTGGGAAGAGGGTGCACCTACAATATCCTTGTGTTTCATTTTTAGGCAGCTCATTTTGCAAGTGGAAGCTGGCAGGACGCTCCCTGTTCACCGTGTGTACACGGCATTTCCTGCACGGTCCCTGCCAACATCGGCAAAGCACACAGCCCTTCTTTATCAAGTACAATACTCCAAGAGTGATAATTACATGACTAAATGTGACGCAGACCAAAGGGCGGTTGCCACCTAATCCATCTTAAAAATGGAGGTGGTTTTGTTTGTAAATTCACAGCCTTGGGGAACGCAGAATGATGAAGGCAGCTTGCCTGCCATTCATGGACCAGTACCGGTCAGCCAGATAGATGCTGTAAGAGGACTTACTTCCCTTAGTATTACCAACACAAGCAAACACAACTTATTCTTTCTTAAGGTTTGGATTTTTTTGAGGGGGAGAGGGCCAAGGGGGAAGGGAAACACATCTGGTTTCATGTGAGGTGCTACATCCATTGACTTTTTGATGTACTACTGAAAGAGGGTGTTCCAGTGCCAGCTGAGCTCAAAAAATAAAACTCCGCTTGGCTGTCATTTGCATTTATGATGATGAAGAGCATATAAATAAAACATGCTTATCTGGTCAGTTAAGTCTGTCTAACCTGACTTTGCAACACCCTAAGTCGGTATAGTTTGTTCAACGTTTGCAGGTAGTGTTAATGTACCTTCCAGGGTCACATCTGCTTCCTACTGAAATGGGACAATACTGGCATTTGGAACAGAAAATGAAAGGCACAGGGATTGCATACACAAACCCTGTAAGTGTGCTGGACATTATGACCAGAAGGGCCAAGAAACACGTTTAAAAGAGCGCTGGCCCCTGGTTCCCCAAATAACCATCTGTCCTACCTCATTCCTTACGGACACACCAAATCAGATTTTTGGATGCCCATTTGTTTGGTGCAGAGACACAACTTTTTACTTCGGAGTGGATTAATCCTGAATTTTGCTTTGCACAAGGGAATCAAAAGGAATAACATAGCACGTAGCTTTTCTGATCTGTCTTATTTTGAAGCCCATTGAAATTTAAATGGCAGCATTTCCTCCATTGCGTGTTTCTGTCGCCTTGCAAGTTTGGAGCATGGCACATTACAGCTGTTTGACTTTTGTTCTGCTGATTTGGTCCTGCATCGTTTGAATGGCTCGTGACCAGAGGCATTATGCCTTGCGTAGTTCCCCATTCCTTCCTGCTCATGGGAACATCCTGCTTGTCCTAAGCTTATTTGCAGAGCTAAATATCTCCCCAGAGGAATTCTCCCCTACAATCCCACAATCAGTTCTCATCAGCTTTGGCTTAAAACGCTACTGACTGCCAAGCGTGCCTCTTGGCACGAAGGTACGAATTCCACATTTTCTCACTCCCTAGTTAGGTGAGCCAGCCTTTGAGAGAACAGTAAAATTGTGTTTTTATTCTTGTGCTCTTTTGTACTCTCCCTCACCCTGCAACACCCAGCACCACGTTAGGAACAATACGAGGGACAAGCCAAAATGACTTGGCAAAGGCATTAATGAAATACCTGCCAAACTGTGTGTAGATATCTTCAACCGCTGAGGGCACGCCACCTGCAAAGTCCAGTTCTCGTTGTTAAAGCCCAGAAGCTTCTTCCAGGTGTACCAGTTTGTCGTAGCACAAGAATTTGGCTTTGTAAGAGAGCCCAGAGCGGTGAATGGCCAGTCCTGGAGTCTGCAGGGGAGAACGCTGTGGTGATGGAAACTCTCATCACTTGATTTGTCGAAGAAACTTCAGCATGGAATGTGGAGTCCAGAGGGGATTGTGCTTTATAGCCAAGGTAAATTTTCTTCTTCCTATGCTAACTTAATTGTCAGGGAAAACAGTCATTTGTTGTTACTGAAGAAAAGTTCAGCAATTAGACTTCACCTCCAGTTTTCTGATAATGCTCAGACCTCACAATGTTCTGTGCAATATCAACACAAAGCGACTCCTGCCTCCCAAGTCTTTGCAACCTGAATTCCTTAATTTACACATATGTAGGATATAGCCACTGGGACAGACCTTCTCTGTGAAGTATGCTACTTTTAAAACTTGTTTAGATAGTTTGTAAGGATCTAGATCTCTATCAATTACCAGACAAGGAAAGGTGTTGCTTGTGTACCTCTACGAGTTCTGTGGAAAAATAAGCTGCAAATGTGGTTTAATTGCAGGTCCTCTATGCATTCACAGTCTGGCTGTTGCTAAGGCAACATGCGCTTGAGAGACATATGAAGAATAAACAAGAATTTCTCCAAGAAGTGATATTGAGTGAGAAGGGGAAAGAAACACCACAAGTTGTGTAGAGAACCACTGGTGTGGTTCTCTGACCTTCTCTTCAGCAATACCGTTAAGCATTCAGTCTTGCTAAGCTAAAGCTGGAACCTGGTACCAAAACACTCCAAGGACAGTTTTACTAACCATCAGTTGTACAAAAAAAAGCACTTGATTTGCATAGGCAGCTACCTGGCTTGTCCATGCAGTGCTTTTGTGAACAGCTCAGCCGTGTGTTTGCCTTGGTGCTGGGATGAAGACAGCCTTGGATATCCTGAGCTTCACAACAACACATAGGGCAGAGGTGGGTGATGTCTTCATGCTCACAAATAGAGACCTTCCAGCCACTCTGGGAGCAAGACACAGTATCATAAGGACCATACATGGCTCCTGAAGCAGAAGTTTGCTGCCAAGAACATACCTTCGTTTCTTTGTTCAGCTTGCTCTGGTTGCTGTTTCAAGTAAGTGGATTTTGGCCAGGTTTGGGAGAAGACAGCAAGTCACCTGTGTTCAGGGGCAGCAACTGCTTTACGGGACTGCCAGTCTCTCTGCATTTTTGGCCTCTGTTGCTAGGTGACAATGCTTAAGGCAAGATAAGTCATCTGCTAAGAGAGGCGTTTCCAGCCACAGGCAGGGATAATTGTAAAAAAGGTGTCAAGGCGGTACGGTGGTAGCATCATGCCCAACAGATTTGTTTTCTTCTTATTACAGAAGGGGACAAACCACATAATCTTATTTTGGAAATCCTTGGCTGTCTGCTTAAGGGAATGCTAATTAAATACTGGAGCTATTTCTGTGCTGCCAGGTTTTTAATTCTCAGTTTCAATGGCAGCGTAGTGGCATACGAAATACTCTGCGCTGTGCCCTTTTGGTTCTGTGCAGCTCAGTATCAGGTAAGCAGAAAAATCAAGCTAATTGTGTTCTTTAGTGCAGATTTTTAGATGGAGTAAACTGTCATATCTCTATTGAATTTGGTTGGGGGAAAAAAAAAAAAAAAAAGTTTTCTTCAACTTCAGTTTAATCGACACCCTTGTGCCAGCCTGTTTGAGCTGCTGCGCAAACCTGCGCTGTGCTGTGCTGCTGTTGACCCTGCAGACTGGTGCGGAGGGCTCCGGGTGGGCAATGACAGTTGTACCCTGTGTCAAGGTAGGAGCCTTGTTTTAACCACTGAAAGATTGCTGGAACAATGTCACAGGAGGTCCAAGCAGTACCAAGCTCTGCTGCGTACCAGGCTGTGGTGTTTACCAGGAGAAGGAAGTCCTTGCAGTATTAGCACGATTTGTACTGACTGATTTTTTTTTTTTTAAAACACAGTTGCACTAATTTTCATTCTTCTATTTTGTTTGGTTTTCTCTTTTAAAGAGAACTGGAAGATATTTGCCAGTTGGCTAGAAATTATTTAAATTACCTCTGGTTCAGTCAGTAGGCTAAACAACCCATTATTTGCGTGGGATAAACAGAGTGTAAAAGATTCTTTAAAACAAAAATCCTGTTTAGATCTTTGTGACAGCAAATGGAGGAGAGAGAGGATTTATGAAACAAATAACATTTTCTCAGCTATCTTAATGCTTAGTTCATAGTTCACTTTGCTTTATGCCCTCTTCCCCTCCAATCCTTATTACACAACTCCAGAAAAATTATTCCTTGAAAATGCCACTGGCCCAAATCCCTTTATTACTGTTGTTACTGCAGTACTACGAGGAGGATCCTCCCCCATTATGTGGGAGATACTCTTCGTGTTCTGGGCTGGGAATGGGCTACGGGTCATCCAGTTCTCACTGGGCTCCTCTTCCTAAAAACAGCCCCAGAGAGCACTCAATGCAGTTTTGCTTCCCAGCAGAGAAAGCACAGACCAGCATTTCAGAGGCTGTGAGTTTTGACTGTCCTCGCTTTTCTCAGTTCTTCTTGCTTAGTGTAACATTTAGGATTTCTTTACTCCTGAGATCATTTTTCACTGATCATGATGAACAGATTCTTGTTTTGGGGCTAATGGCAATGGAGATGACAGTGCATCACCGTCAGCTTGTCTACTGGGTTCAAAACCAGTTGCCACCACCCGTGACAGGGATGAATTTGAGAGCATTACTTTGGACCACTCGAATGATGGGTCACTCAGCCATGTCAAATATTTTCTCTACTACAGCTTTTACAAATCTGGATTGGAGGTGAGGAAATAGAAGGAAAGAAGAAGTATCCTTGGGAAGCGGGCATCAGGCCTCAGTTTGCTGAGGCACCAAAACACACATAGTAGTCTCAGTTTAACTGAGGCCAAATTGTCTGATGTCCTAAGCATACACAACAGCAGCAACACACAGATGGCATCTCTTCCCTGGATATCAGTGATACCAGACACTGCAGGTGCACAGAAGAGCAGAATATGGCTTTTAACGTTTCACTCTGTAAATAACAACATTGCTTTCTGCCTTCTATAAGCACAGGTCTCACTAACATGGCAAAATTTTGTCTGTGTAGTTATACCGCTGTATTCATACAAGTAAACTCCAAGTATACACGCTCTTATTCCAGGAGTCTTTTTTTTCTTTTTTTCTTCCCTTAAGTGCTTCTTAAAACTGTTCTCAAGCTGCACAAGCCAAGTCAGGGTAATTTTCTAAATGACAGTGCATTGTAACCTACAACGCTTGCCTTCTTATCTACTTGGCTCGCTGCCTTCCTGCAGATGTGCCTCACTGCTGCCATCAGTGTGGTGCAGCACCGTACGGATTTCTACGTGCTGCTCCCTGTACGTTGGGTAATCTATCTGCCGCAGCACCAGAGGAGAAAAGCAGTGGCTGAAATCTGGCCAAGATATTGCTGTTTCCTGGCCACCGTGGTGGCCTTCCAGTATTTGCTGTGTCTTGGCCCCTCTCCTGCTCTCTGCAGAGGTTTGTGCAGTGCAGTTTTTAGGTTTGAAACACAGAGTGCAGGAAAAGACCCAAGAAAGACCTGGGCAAAGCATGGCAGAGGAGGACTGGAGGGTGCAAGCCTCAGGTCACCAAGGCTGTTTCTGCAGGATTGGTTTGTAACTGCCCAGCAGTCAGAAAAGCAGCGATCAACTGTGATCTGCACCGTAGTCACCAAAATCTGGTCATGCTCTGGAACACATGCTTTTTCTCTCTGTTCCCCTTCGAACAGCCTCCCTTCACTTTCTCCCCTGCACGCTAGGCACTCATGTCCAGAGAGGGGTTAATTCCCTGTGACAGAAAATCACCATCCAAATCAAAAGTTTCTGAAGCCAACAGCTAAGATGTTTGGCTGAGGCTCACACACAAAAACCAATCAACACCGCAGTATATGCTCCTGACAACTTTATGGCCACGATTTAAAAGTCTCTTTGCATGCCACGTTCTGCTGGAAGCAAAGGACACACGGTGTATTTTGGGAAGCCGTAACGCACATGCATACAATAACGATCACTGTTGTAAACCATTCTCTCTACAATGCAAAATGAAGAGTGCAGGACTGAGTTCCTCCTCTAGCTCAGCCAGCCCACCGAGTCCTCTCCCTGCCCACAAGCAGTCTGGACACCAGCATTCAGCCACCATTCCAGAGAACCCAAAGAATGGCAGAAGGTGGCAGCCACTGCAACAAAATATTTAAAATAAGGAAGAATAAAGAGAGAAGGGATATCCCAGAGCTCAGTTAGCAATTGGCAGAGTTCACCTAGTGCTAACTAATGATGAGAAGAGACCAGAGCACATCTTGGATAGACCCTGACAAGCTCCTTCTGTTATAGCCCCAAATCACCAGTTGCCAAGCACTGAACTGTGCGCAGAGCATGCAGCTGTGAACATCCATCTTCCATTACAAAGGCTCCTGTTGACTTTCCCCAGGGCTGGACTCAACTCACACAGCATCTCTCATCGCTTGTCACCAGTGTCAGAGCACTGTGAAGGTAGGTGCGTGTTCACGGATGGCCGCATTACCTCTGCACGTCTCACCAGGTGCGTTTTTTCCCTTTAGAGAAATGTCTGTGTTCCTACATCACAAGCACCAAAAAAACGTCTCAAGGCGTTGCATGTGATGAATGTAGCCCCTCTGCTAGGGGCTTACCCGTGGAGGGCCACCCATCCATTCCAACCTGGCTGAATGGCTTTACCTGCCTGTTTTGGCAGAGACACCCAAAGCTGCCTAGCGCAATCCTACAGCTAAAGCTAAACCGTGACCTACTTTTCCGGCTCTTCTGTCTTTCCAGATGACTTTTGACTTCTGCTTTCTGCCTCCCTCCAGCAGCAAGTACTCGAGGAGGAGAGGAAAGCCTGTGCGAGAACACAGGAGGCCAGCAGAGATCAGTTGTGACCCAGACCTGGCTGCCCTCGGCCAAACGCGGTGCGCGGCGGGGAGCTGGTACAGTGGCAAGGCAGGATCGTCGGATACCGACTGAGGGGATGGCAGAAGAGAAAGGCAAATGCCACCAGCTCAGCCAGGACTAACTCAGAGATTGCTGCTCCGCACAGCAAATGCTATCACTCTTATTTCGTCCATCATTCTCCTGTAACAGGTTTTCTAGGTTAATTTTACATATGTTTTGTGGGTTTGTGTGTTTTGTATTTTTTTTTTTTACATTTATCCTGGGTATCCTACCACATCATTTTCCAAAAGAATCAAGAACAGACTGCTTGAATCATTACCTTACATTTGACTAAGCTGTATCTTCAACGTATAGCCCTAGTCCAAAGAAATCAGGAGACACACTTCTCCTGACAGTTTACTCTACCATCTAATAACTTTTCTCCCATTAAATAATAAAATAACCCAATGTTGTCAAGTTCTTCTCCCAGACAACAATCCCAGTATTAACAATCCAGTAGAGTGTCCATGTTTTGCAGTTTGGAAATAGCCAAAACACCATCTAATTACGTGAAGCCATAGTATCAGAAAATGGGCTATTGTTTTGATACCTCAAAACAATATATCACATGAAAATTTTGATCATTTCTAGGTATGGTCCCTGCAGCATGGAAAATTTCCAAACAGCACTTTTCTCTCTATGATATATCTACAATGAGTAGATAAAAATATTTACGAAATTGAAGTAATCCTTAAAAGCAGCATGCAAATCTTTGAACTCCTTTTGCTTGATGGTGGTGCTGTCTTGGTTCTCCACTGGAGATGCCTCTCTGCAGATGAAGAGAAGACAAAGAACTTCCCTTGAAGAGCGAGGGGAAGCGTGGTAGATCTAGACCTGCGTAATGCCCTGGACCATGGCCCAGTGGGGAGGTAACAGGGCTGTCCTGGCCTGTGTTTATCTGCCTAGGCACTACACCACCACTTCTTGGTGGAGCATCGCTAGAGCCAGCACGTGGACTTTCTGCGTTGGAATAACGAGGTGCATTTTGATTTTGCAATTAGGACTGAGTGAAGCCTTCTCAGTGGTGAACAAAATTGATCAAACATTTCATGTTATCTGCAGCAGAATCTCACAGATGTTTCCTTGCAGAAACCTTAAGCAGAATATCAAATGTTTCAACATCACATACAAAGCTGGTCCAGAGCCAAACCTTTACGATGTTGTTTTGTGTTTGCCTGTAGTATTGCATGTGCCTGTCAAATACGCTTCCTGTTTTGGATATTAGATCTTGGGATGGAGAGCTTCCAAATACTAGCCAGGTCCAAAGTAAGCTATGCTCCACAAAAATAAAAACAGTAATATCAGAAGTTTAAATACTCAGATGAATAATAGTCTCTTTATTGTTTCCTGGCTTGCAAGCTTACATGTGTTCATAGGAGGGGGGCAATTTTAAGAGACATGCTAAATTCCTGCTGGCCAAAGATAGGAAAGTCTCCGTTACTCTCAGAGCCTTTCTATCTTACATGTCAAGCTGATATCCAACAAAACATGCATTTAAAACCCATCCGCATCTCGTTTGATAGTCATACAATGGGCTTTGGATTAGGTTTATGAACTTGTCCACTGTGAAGTCTGCTGAAGACAAAGGCAACGCTATTTTGCCATCACCGGCAGTATGTCAGACAGATCTGAGAAGCAGCTAATGGTTAGGGAATGGCTTGTGAAGTACCATTCAGAAGGAAGCACGTTGGTGGGATACCCAGTCTTATGAGGTAGAGTGTGACAGTCAGATGGGGAAGCAAAGTCATGTGTGCGAAGTGAGTGCCCATAACAAACAAATGGCTGGTATTTTGAACACCAGACCTACAGCCAGTGTCTCCTTGGCTTGAGCCTTAACCTTACATCTTTGGGAAAAATACTTCCAGATCAGCAATCTGGATTTATTCATTAAACTTGGATTGACAGGAAATAAAAAAAAAAATGTCGTAAAAACAATAGAAGAAAATAAAAGTATTTGACTAGTTAAAAAAGATTAGAATAAAATCAACATTTCTCATTTCTTAACCAATTTCTAAATCAAATCTGAGTTTTCTGGTCATTTCTATAACACCAAAGTTGCAGACTCTACACCACAGAGTTGTCACGAGGACAGTGTCTGTAAGACATTGAATTCAGATAAAGTGCACACCTAATTTAGAGAAGTTATTACCTTAATTTTGTTTTCAACCAGTAGGATGAAACTAATCAAAATAAGACAAAAGAGACGCGAGAGTTTGAAGCCAACCATTAGCCCTGCGATCCCATCAGAGGAAGAGCAGCATCTCCGTGATGCAGGTACAACAGCAGCATCACGTTGTGTCTCTGTCCCCGTTCTCTCCTTGGGTTCTGCAGAAAAATGACAGCAGAAAGAAATCATGGCAACCCTGGCTGAACCGCACCTTGGGGAAGTTAAAAGCCAACAAGCCATTACTAGTAGGAAAGATGATGTGTAGAAGTGGAAACACCACATTGTGCTGGAAACGTGTCTCTGCGCACAGCCACGACCCGTGAGAGCGAAACCCCGCTGCTCTCCAAGAGCTGCACCACGAGCAGCTACTCTCGCGTGAGGGGAGCATCTGTGTTTTTTAGCAAGATGTGTACGATTTTCCACTCTGTCTCTCCCAAACACTACTGCTGCCCAACATACTTCAATGTATGTGGAAAATTATTTTATTCCCAGATGTTCCTATTTAGAGCTCAATCACTGCCTTAAACTATATTAAAATTACATTTAAAATACCAATAAAGAGAATGAAAACGTTAACTGTATGTTCCATTGTGCTATAGTTGACTTGTATTAAAAAGTTAAAGATATGCAGTAAGATCTCCAGCAGCACACATGATTTACAGGCACAGTTCCTTTGGATTTTGGGGAGAATTGTCTTTCCAAATCATCTACACAACTCTGAACTCCAGTGGTTTTTAGGTTGTTTTAATGGTTTGAACTGGTCATTACCACCTCTTTGAGGCTGAGCGTGATGAGGACGAGCCAGGGCACACAGGAGAGCACAGGCTGGATATCTGCCACTTGGCAAGAGCCTTCTGTTACCTTTGTCTAAAATTATCATTGTCTTTGTTTGTTTGTTTGTTTTGTGATAGGTTCAGAGATGTTCAAAACAATACATTCGAGCCACGATGCTGAAGAAGTGGAGATGAAGCAGCAGAAAAGATGTAAGCTAAACACCACATTAAAGGCAAGATGCCAGAGATGAATCCTTCACCTGCTTCCTCTTCCCAGCCTGGAGAGCCGTTCATCGGCTGCGGCAAATCACATCCCGTCCCCATCAATGCAGAGGGGCCAAGCAGCAGGCCAGCCGTTCCGCAGAGTTCCTGCTGTGGTCGCTGCCAGTGAACTGTTTCTGAACAGGCCAGAAAAGCCTAAAAGCAAACCGCACTTGAGTTTCCAGTTTTTTTAACTTGCTCCAAGAAGGATTTGAAGCCATATGGACTAAAAAGATGGTGTAAATCAGTTGTCCTAAATGGGCGTTACGGGACGGACAGGACAGCTGTACCAGTTGTGGGCCTGGTGCACACTCCCACGCTGTGCGTTGTCTCTGTGGCCTTTTAACGAAAATTAAACTTTTGACAAAGTGATCTGGCAACTGTTTCGTGCCCTGTTTGATGTGTAAGTGTAAATACAGCCTCGTAATTCAGGGGGGCTGTGGAGCAGAGGCAATGTAGATGATTTAACCCGAATCCTTTTGGTACCAGTAAATCGTCAGTGACCCAGCCAGCAAAGGCTTCTTTGAGAGTGGGGTAACGCGCTGGTACCACCTCACACCTGCCCTTCTTAAGGGGCTCCATTATGCCATCCCCAGTCTGATTTATTTCATCGACTGGGTTAGAAATGCTGTTTAGCAATCTCACAGCCTTTTTCCTAGAAAATAAAAATGTTTCATTTGAACTCCCCCCGCCTCCCGTGGGTCGGGATCTTTGATGACGACGAACTGGAGGGGCTGGGGAAGCTTTATCAGCCTGCTGCGTGCTTTGCTTTGTGCAGGGGTCTGCTGCCCAAGTCAGGAACACTCCTATTTCATGACCATTCTGAATCACAGGATTTCTACTTCAGTTCTCACTTTGGTTCTGCCCATTTCTTTTTTTTTTTTCACGGTCATTTTATCTGTTCCAAGGCCAACAAAATCCTTCTAGATGACTGCTATTATTTACACACAGGTACATTTTTCTTACTACTGCTAAAGTTTTTCTTAGTATTGAAGTGTGTAACTTTGCAAACAAGATATTTTTGAAGTACAATGAATGTCCTTTAGGACCAGTGTTAGAGTGGATTAGCAAGGATATAAGACTTAAAACATTTTGTTCACAAACTGTAGACAATTCATTGACTTGAAAATGAGAACGAAATTGAGTAAAAAGAGAAAATATTTATCCACCCTAAAATTTCACTGGCTTTCAGAGCAAGACTTGTTCTCCAGATTTTCAAACCATTAAGAACGTCTGTTGGAAACATCCCCTATACTTAAAAGATCTGCAGAATCCTCTGAGAACAATTATAGCTCAAAATTCCAGCTAATTTGGTTTCTCCTCCCCCCCTTCCTCCCCCTCTAGATAACAGTAGTTGTCAAATATTTCCACAGTTTGGATTTTTTCCCTGGACCACTGAATTGTATTGTGCCACCAATGCAGAAGAACTGTTCGTTCTGCCAAATATTGTTGGGATTGAGAAGGTGGCTGGCTACGTGCACTTTGATCTCATCCAGCTGCTTGTTTTGTTACTTCACAGGTCAATCCTGAAGGTAAATTTTCATACATACAAGCAGGATTTTTTTTTCCTTCTAACGCTGATGCATGTCTGCAGTTAAATTAAGGGTTACTGAATGTCTTAACTTTTGTTACAAATCCAAAATGGACTTTTTTTTTTTCTTTAAGGAATACTGCCTCAGCATCCAAACTTCCATTTGAGGGTGTCTCTCAGCTTTGTAAACGCATTTGCAATCGATGGAAAGTGCATGAGAAATTATTTGCAGAAAATTAGAAGAATGTCTGAATGCTATTGTCTGACCCCTCTATACCAACCACATTTCTTACTGCTGTGGTAAGCCTTCCCTTCCTTCATGGAGAACTGTTCTAAATAATTCCTCCACGAGCATTTCAGACACATGGTCTCATTTCTGGCAGCCTCCCCTACGCTAAATTCTCTCTGGTGCCTGGAACAGCTGCTTATTCCTCCAGCCTGGGCCTTTGAGATGTAAATAGTATAATCCGACTTCAAGAGGCAAGGAAATATTAGCAGAATTTAATGTAAATATTGTATAAATCATCCCAAAATAGCATGGCCACGGGATGAGCCAAAGACACTAACTGAAAGTTAAACAGACTAAGTAAATACAGACTAAATATATTCCCCTCCTGGAATTGCCACTGGAATGGATCCAGGCAGGAAATAGGTTAAAATGCAGCCTTGTGGCAGCGATATTAAAAAGCCATTGGCCCGTTTGGTGACATTTATAACGAATTTTATGTACTCCATACATTTTTAATACATGCTGAGTTAAATATTATCAAGTCTATAAAAAGATTATGGAAAAAAATGTCTGGTTTCATATGGGTGGACACTGCCTGGAACTCTCTCTGTGGGTTTTGTGTAAGAAAAGTGTTTGAAAGGAAACATGAAAGGGAAAAAGAAAAAAAAGAAACCCACAGTGCAGTTTTTGAAAACCTATTACTTGTCCATTTGAAGCCTAGAAATCATCACATATCGAGGCAACAGAATTTCCAGGACACAAACCACAATGGGCACAGAGGAATGAGCTGTATTAACTTCATCTCTTGCACATGCAAATGGAGAAAAATCAATTTGATTGTCTAGCATGACTTTGTGCGGCTTCTGATGCGGTGCAGTGTGAGTCTAAAAGGACCCTTTTCTTCTATGGGTGTTTTTCCAGCAGGTCCCCAGCCCTGCTGTGGCAAACAGGAGTAGCAGTAGTTTTGCACGTAGGTACTAGAAGATCAGAAGATGCCCTGAGTTACCTAGAACAGTCTTGGAATACAGGCACTGGTCTTGATGTCCCAGAGGCTATTTTTCAAATAAATACTTTGTCCAAGTTACAAACGGGATGGGATTTCCATTCCCCCCACTTTCATACTGTGTCCAAAGAAAGCGGTAGGTGTCTGGCACCCCCCCAACCCCCAGACACCCAGCACGGCTCAGCCACCCAGCAGAATTCAGACGAGGAGCTCCAGGTAAAGCCCCACACATCCACAGGGAACCAAAACGGGTCTGGACTAACACAACCCTCAGCTTCTCTAGCTGGATCTGTGTTTATATGATTTATGTGCTAACATTTTCACTGTGAAAGGCCGGAGAGAGTCCAAGAAGGTGAGCAACTCCTGTTGTGCAATCCCTTTTCACAAAAACTTCTGAAAAGCTGCGGTAGATAAACTTTTCTTTGCAGAAATATCCTCTGCCCACAGAGCAGGAGAGGAAAATTACTGTGAAAAGCAGAGTGTGGGCTTGTACTGCTCTGTATCCCGTGGCCTCATTTGCTCCTTACACCACTTCTTCAGCCCGTGGCAGGGTGACCCACCAGCCCCTGGAGATCTCTGGGCTCCTCACAAGGAGTGGTTTCGAGGTAGGGGGGTCCTCTCACCGAGCAAGGAACACAACTGCAAGTTCAAAACTCAATGGCTAACAGACTTTTACACATCACTTTAATGTTAACCGCAGGCTGTTCAGTCCCATGTATAAAGCAGCACGGAGGAAAGTGACAGAGGAAAGGGGAGGGAGAATGAGAAACGTGGATGCAGCGAGTCCCATTTTAGTTTCTTTCTGCCTTCCAACATCGCAGATTTTGTTGGCTTTAGCGAGTGCTGTCCCAGATGCAGGAGGTGTTTGCAAACACCCACCAACCCAGGCTCCCTGCAGCCGGTGGGAAAGTTTGCCCTTGTTGGCAGTCGGACACAGTATCGCCCAGAACAGCTTTTCTCTCCCTGTTTCTGGTAACGGAAATTCACCTCCCCAGGCTACACGCAGCCCTGGCGCTACAAAGGCTGCACTCAGAGCACCCTGTCAGGCTCTCCTTCTCCGAGTCACCATGCGCCATGAATTCTCAGCAGAGGACTTTGATCCCTTTTACCAAGCAGCATACAACGACCCGACAAAGCACTCCGCCCTTCCCACGGTTAGTGCTGTCCGAGACCCTGATACGTGTAACGCGCGTGCAGAACCCTCGTGCGATTTAAAGATGTGCAGGCAGCACAGCTGCCAGTCAGAAAAGGCCTTTCCTGCAGTGAGGTTTACAAGTTGAAAACATCACAGACAGGTTTTTCCTGAGATTACGTTGGCCTCGGACAATCCATGAAACACCAACTCCACTTTAACAAGCAAACCCGCAGATCACCCTCGTCCTTCCCTCCCAAGTCTACCACACAGTTCACAGCAAACCACTGTCCAGAGGACACTGTCGTCACTGAGATAAAGAGCAGCGCTGGTCTGCTGTGGACCACCAGCCCCCAGAGCCAGGTAGCCATGGCAGAGGAGCTTGCTAACTCACCTGCTACCCCCCCACGTCAGCTGCCACTGGACCATCCTCAGGTAACAGCAGCACAGCTCCAAGGAGGAAATGAGGGGGGGAAATTTCCTGAGGAGTGTATTATCCTGTGCTTAATTGTCGACCTTTTCTCAAAAGTGCTGGGCCCACAGCTGTAGCAAATTAAGCTCAGATTCCTACAAAACAGCCTAGAGAGGCACCTCCCTGGGTTTATGCTGCTTCTAGAGCCTTGTGTCAGGACCCTGCTCCATCTACTGTGGTTGCTCAGGGGGCAGCTGAGGAGTGGGAGGATGTTTTGGAGCCCCCAAGTTTCAGTTCTCTGCTTAGATACTGAGGTGATCTTCAGCAACTCAGTGAGCCCTGTGCTGCTTTGTTATCTTGGAAGGGGATAGCAGCATGGAGGACCCAGGCCCTGGCAGAGATTTTACGGAACTATGCAGGTGCACACTGCCCAGCACAGGATTTCTGTTTAAAGTTGCTTAGGTGGTGCCGGAGGATACTTCAAGCGTAGTCACCTAAATCCACTGAGGTCAAGATCTGGTGTCTGGAACTGATTCCCATGAATAACTGTGCAGCTTTGTCACACAGAAGGGACCGTAAAGTCAAACATGTTAGTAACGTGGAGCACTCGGTCAGGATGGCCACAGAGGCAGTAAGAACATCAGAGCTGCTGCAATGTGCTCGCTTCCGGCTGCACAGCGAAGGGCAGAAGCGGGTGGCAGCTGCAGAGAGCAAACCCCAGCTGTGCTGCTCGATGCAGGCTTATTTCTCTTTGGTAACTATCACACACAGTGACTTCTGACACTGAGGATCTGCTACTTCTAAATCCGTTTTGGGATATTCCCTTTTGCAGATCGCCTCCAGGTCTCACACCAAGATACTTCAGAGCAAACGCTGCAGCAGAAGTTAGAATTGCCCATCACCTGAAAGAGGGTAAGTA
Organism: Tetrax tetrax; assembly: GCA_009806455.1. NCBI lineage: Eukaryota > Metazoa > Chordata > Aves > Otidiformes > Otididae > Tetrax > Tetrax tetrax. Next base: position 397,500 of record WHYT01016361.1, on the reverse strand, counting down.
AATCCAGGAGGTGGTGGTAGGGAATCTGGCAGGAACTAAAATTCTACTCATTAAGGGGTTAAGAAACACTGTGAGCTCAACAGGAATGATCCCAGTGCAAGCTCTGTGAAATCACAAGAAAGCGAATCGTTTATTTGGTAAACGCAGCTCAGAAACCACTGTCTTGTGTAGGTCCTAAGCTTCTGCTCTAGAGCACAGGCCGCTTATTTAAACAGAAGGAAACAATGATGTACATCAGGAAAAGCAGGAGATGTTATTACAGAATTGAAAAAAAAAAGCCTTATTTTATATCTCTGAAACATCTCCTTCTGAGGAAGCATCAGACCTTTTTACTATTAACTGGTGGATTGATTTATTTTACTCTGCGTAAGCAAACTTAAAGCTGGTTTTGTTTTTGTTTTCCTAAATATTTATCCCATTTGCTTTTCAGGTATTTCATATTAGATTTCTTTAATATTAGATATTTCCTTTTAAAGATGTCTTCTATTAAGTGCCTTCCAAATGAAATCCAGCAGAATGATATGCTTTGAGACGCATCAAAATGGAAGAATATGATGATCAGTCATCAAAATCTAATTTCTCCTGTATCTGGTCTTGCTACGTTCAGTGAATAACATTAGAATTTAGCCTTATGCCACAAAACCCCAGGCTATTTTTTATGTAAAAATCTGCCTCGTTTTGGCAAAACACAAGTTCAAAATTGGAATTTACTAATTTGAAGACTGAAGTCTTGATTTCAGAGCACTGAAATTACAAAATTTTGCCATTAGCTTCAGTGGTCAGACTGAGTCAGTAACGAGAACTCTTCATCAGCTCATCTCCCACCGCAGTTTGGTACGATATAGTGCTTTATACTGAGCATCTCGAATGACCAAGGGTAGAACTCATATATGTATAGATCAACTAAAGCTATGATCAAGTGGACCAGGGAACCAAAACAGCAAGGAAAAAGCAAAAATAGGAAGTAATGAAGTTCTGTTTTAAAAAAGAAAAAAAGTTACATTCTGCCTAAGAATCACACATAGCCACAAAACCAAAATGAAAAATGTCGTCTCTTCTCTGCTCTGTAAGATTTCCACGAGGTCTTTAATCAAAAAGACCCATGCCTAAACCAGATGTGTACCTCATTGTTGGAACACCATCTAAAACCTTGGACCAGTTCTCTCCAGAGATCACCTCCAACAGAGGGAAAGGTGTAATTCATCACAACTGAGCTTGACTTTATCTGCAAAGCAGCCAAAAGCGTGTGCTGGGCAGGATTTTTCACCATCAACACCCTGGTTGAGCCAAGAAACATTTCCAAAGGCTGACGCTTGAACCACCGGGCAGGGACCAGCACTGATGAAACTTTGGTCACTCTGTTCCCAGCTCTGCCGCTGACATTACATAAATTGGGGCAAATCATTTTCTGTGGCTGTCTGAGCCAAACTATTCCTTGTCAGCTCCTCTCCTTGTGACTGGCTTATTCAGAAACCAACACTACGCCTCCCTGATCGCTGCTGAACCAAACCAACCCAGTGAAACAGTGGAAGTTCTTCAGAACCACCCCAACCACTCCGTGTGGGCTGCTGCTCGGTTGGGTCTGTTTTCAGCTGTGTGAGTGCTGGGAAAAGGAATCGGAGCAGGGTAATGCTGGTGTGCACAAACCTTTGGAGCACTCAGTGTTCTCAGAAATGTAAATAACACCACGAAACGCCACGTGGGATACGTAAGCTGCTTTAATAATAATAAATTTATTAAGTGGCAAGAAGCCACTCTGCTTTGTAAACCGATTTCACTCAATCACAGTCCCTCTATTTTTTTCCTCATTTAACATGAATACATTCTGTAATTTGTACGTGAAAGATTTACACAGAGATATGTTCTGGACCACTCTTGCTGATTTTACTGGTCAGAAAAACATGAAACATGCGGAAACAGCACCTTATTAAAACTATAGGCCTTTTCTCATTACATCTCCTTTGCTGCTAAGCTAAATT
>WHYT01016361.1:370345-384945 GCA_009806455.1 Tetrax tetrax | reverse complement strand
ATTTCCACGAGGTCTTTAATCAAAAAGACCCATGCCTAAACCAGATGTGTACCTCATTGTTGGAACACCATCTAAAGCCTTGGACCAGTTCTCTCCAGAGATCACCTCCAACAGAGGGAAAGGTGTAATTCATCACAACTGAGCTTGACTTTATCTGCAAAGCAGCCAAAAGTGTGTGCTGGGCAGGATTTTTCACCATCAACACCCTGGTTGAGCCAAGAAACATTTCCAAAGGCTGACGCTTGAACCACCGGGCAGGGACCAGCACTGATGAAACCTTGGTCACTCTGTTCCCAGCTCTGCCGCTGACATTACATAAATTGGGGCAAATCATTTTCTGTGGCTGTCTGAGCCAAACTATTCCTTGTCAGCTCCCCTCCTTGTGACTGGCTTATTCAGAAACCTACACTACGCATCCCCGATCGCTGCTGAACCAAACCAACCCAGTGAAACAGTGGAAGTTCTTCAGAACCACCCCAACCACTCCGTGGGCTGCTGCTCGGTTGGGTCTGTTTTCAGCTGTGTGAGTGCTGGGAAAAGGAATCTGAGCAGAGTAATGATGGTGCGCACAAACCTTTGGAGCACTCAGTGTTCTCAGAAATGTGAATAACACCACGAAACGCCACGTGGGATACGTAAGCTGCTTTAATAATAATAAATTTATTAAGTGGCAAGAAGCCACTCTGCTTTGTAAACCGATTTCACTCAATCACAGTCCCTCTATTTTTTTCCTCATTTAACATGAATACATTCTGTAATTTGTACGTGAAAGATTTACAGAGAGATATGTTCTGGACCACTCTTGCTGATTTTACTGGTCAGAAAAACATGAAACATGCGGAAACAGCACCTTATTAAAACTATAGGCCTTTTCTCATTACATCTCCTTTGCTGCTAAGCTAAATTGTCACTGAACAAGCCAAGTCTACAGAGGTTTTTTATCTTGTCCTGTTTTTTGAGATGTAGTGGGGCCTGCAGAAATGTCTGATAAAATCTCACAGATAGTAAGTAAGGTTTCAGAAGGCTTTGTAAGCAATAGCTGCACTTGCTTCTTCAGACTAGAGAGCCTCTCATGCATTAATGCACTTAGTTAGGTTTTGTGAGGAGCTCAGAGGAGGATGCGCCCTCCTCCTGATACAGTTAGTTGAGCCCGGACTCTGCACCACTGATATTGTTCAGCAGCTGTGTGCACCAATAATTTAAAAAAACCAAGAAATCAGACTGTTTTTATCAGAAAAAAGTAATAAATCTTAAAAAAAAAAATTGCAATTTCTGATGTGTGACATTTTAATTGCTTGAGAATGAATCAGTGCAAAGTGAGGTAACCCATGCACCCCGTCACTGAGGGCTGCGGAGCGTTAAACCAGGCGCCGCCTTTTGGAATCCCTCTCCATATCCTCAGCGAGAGAGTTTCCATTGCACCCCAGAGGGGACACCATGTTTAGCAAAGGGTCTTCAGATGCCCCTCCAAACAAGGACAGCAACAAAGCCACGCCATAGCCAGTAGCTCGTTCACCCTAGAAGGAAAAAGAAAAAAAAAAAAAAAAAAAAAAAAGAACAATTGACACTTCAGATTGTATAATTTGAATCCAGCTCTAATTCACCCCCTCACTCAACAAGAGCAGCGATGGTGCACGGCCACAGGGAATACTGGAGGTCTCTGGGAGCCTGCTCAGCCTGTGCATCTGTGTCCTTACTGCTACTGGAACTGGGCCCAGCGCGATTAAACCAACCCATCGGCTGACTCACGAGAACAGCGCTCACACAGACTCGAGGGTGGAGTCACGCTAGCATTGTTCAGGGCAGGGAATGTTCCATCCAGCACGAGCATGAGAAAAGGAGAAAAGAATATACACAAGTTCCATCAAAGGAAACCCCTAAGAGGAAATAAATGTTTTCTCTGCTGCAGGTCAGCAGGCAGAATGATCAACTCTGGTCAATTATCTTATAACAATATGGGTGAAAATGGAAGGCTAAGATTATTGCCATAAACAGAAAGCAGGTAAGTTGTCAAAGTTTACAGTGATAAAGGTGTTGATGATTAAAGCGACCATTAGAATATTTTAAAACCAAAATGAAAAATATGAACAGATGAATCTACCAAAACAAAGAAACTCCCAACACAGATGAAGAGTCAATGCTTTTCAAAAGAACTCTTCTCCAACTAATTCTCTCACTTTGAATTTGGTGGTACAGAATTCAGAGTATCTGCAGGCACAAGGAGTTTTCTTTACCCAGCTTGTTTGCCCAGGAAGACGTCAGGAGTCACTTGAACATACTCACTGCATGAACAGGAGCCGCGATGTCTATATGGACCCAGACTCCAGGCCAGTCAAAGCCAATGTGAGAAGCAATGAAGAGCCCAGCACAGGAGCTTGGAGTATTGTCTCGGTCCTGTAGAGACAATAAAAATACAGGTGGTCTTGCAAGAAAATAAAATGTCAACGCTTTATTCTTGCCTACAGAGAAGATAGTTGTGCATATCTAGTTCAAAGCTTAATGAATGACCCTGAAACACAGTCTTCCAAACCAGCTCTACTGTGAATCCTTTGACTTAATCTGTGGTAGCAGTCTGGCCCTGCTCAACTCCTCCTCTGCCCGAGCTCATTTCTGCAGTGTTTTTGGAACTTAACTGCACATTCTAACTCTCAAGTGCAGCAAAAGTAGCTCCAGCAATCCCCAAGGCCTCTGCTCTCAATTTCCTGGTTTCTGCATTCCCAGTTGCTGTCTCTGCTGGTTATAGATTATCTGAGGAATACCCATCTTTACTTCTTAAATGGTCTCTACCCAGGAATTTAGCATTCACCTCAAAAGGCAAGCAGCCCAAAGATACCTTTGCAGCAGGCCACCCTGTTTAAAATTTACGCTAAGTGTCGGTGTAGTGACATACAGCCTGCAAAATCCCCAGGTAAAAGACCCTGAAGACCATAATTAAAGATTACAGCCCACATGAAGAGCTTTCAGCCAGCTATCAATAGGCCAGCATATTATCTAGAAGCCACACATTTTTATGTAACAAATTAAATTTAAAAGAAAAAAAAAAATCTTACTGCCACAGAGTTCTTCATATCAGCTACAGCAGAGGTAAATTCACTGAAGTGGAGCTCAGGACAATACACAAGAGGATGGACCAAGTCTCCACAGTTCCTGCCAGCTTTAACACAAGCTTTTTCCCACTCTTCGTTATTGGTAAGGACAGCAGCATGATACTTTCCTGTAGCAATTCCCTAGTGAGATACAAGACAAAATCAGGAAGGATTCATCTTAACTGTACTGGGTAGGATAATTCTGTGCTACTCCCTCTCAACATTAACAGCTGCTTCCCATCTAACAAAGCCACAAGAAAAAAAATGTCTTAAAACTACTCTACAAGAAGGTAGTGTTACAAATGTAGACAGAGACATTGTAGCTACTGCTGAATCTTTAAAAATTTCTGAAAATCCATTCTGCAGTGAAATAGCTTGCATTTGTCTGGCCTATTCAAACCACTGTTCCACAAAAATATTCTTTAGTTACTGGGGAAGCAAACTATATTACTTTACAATTATTTATCCTTAGAAATAAAATTAAATCAGCAATGAATTACAAGTAAAACATCTAGCGCACACACACACAGGATACCCCAGCAATGTGTGTCAATCACACAAACAGTCTGAATGCACCATTCTCATTCATGGGAAAGGCAGCTTCCTTCCAAATATACAAAACCCAGAAGCCACCACCACATCAGTTTTCCAATGGCATAAGGATGGGAAACTTTCAAAGGATTGATGTTTACGCCAATATATGCAACACTCATGCTTCCAAAATTTGCCTCCATTTCTCCTCCCAATATGAAAACCAATTCATTTTCTAGAAAATTAAACCACAGGAATCACTGCTCATCAATACAACCTTCAATAAAACAGGAAGAGACTTCAGAAAAACAATAGCATTCAATTTGTACCCTTGTGTCACCCTGAGTATGACTTACAATGTAAGCCATTTTATGGACAAGAAAATTTCTAATCACTGTCATCACATCAGTTCTGCAAATTATAAAGCCATTGAATACTGGATCACTTACATCAGCTGCTAATGTCATTAGAATAATTCAATTTTTCTTTAAGTATGCAAAAGCATGGAAGTTCCATAAAGAACAGAAAAAACCTGCTTGAGTAATGCAGCTGTAACACATTCACAGCTCATGTGGTGTGCACAGGGTTACAGTCTACTGGGGTTGCTGTTGGCGACTTTCTCTTGCACAAGTTTTGGAAGCCACCATCAGGCACAACCGTTCATGCAATCTCCTTTCCCCCGAAGACTAGCAGGACAGCGGCAAAGAAGTGTGTGGCGCTCGGACAGGAAGAGGACGCACACCCCCCGCCCGGCAGCATTCTGTACCAGTACCTGAGCTCCAGTAAGAGTGGCCATATCGAGAATGATATCAGCTCCAAGATCTTTGCATGCGTAAGCTACTCCATCAGCCAGTATCAGCCTACCTTCTGCATCAGTGTTATTTATTTCCACAGTTCTAGGAAGAAAAGAGGGCATTTAATACAATAGTGCTTCAGAGACACTCATCTATCCAGACTGGAGCAGCAGATGAGAAAGCAGACTCAACCCTAACATGCTTTCTTACTTGACCTGCAAATCTGTGTGGCTGCTTATTCCCTGGCTGCAAGCATCCAGAGAGAGCAAACACAGAAGGGTGACAACAGCACCGCCCTTCACGGTCAAGTCTACTTGTTGGGCCAGTATAGCGCCTAGCACGCCAAGCTGGGCTTCCACAAATCACTGCCATACAAAGAGGGAGCACACTCTGCTTAACACAAGAACAGGTTTATACAACGGTAGCGTGCCTCTGCGACCGAGAAATAGAGACTACAAACGGACAAAGGAAACTGGTTCTACCGCAAAAAATGCCTAAACCAGAGTGCTTCAAGGAAACTTCAGCTCCTGAGATATGATGTGTATTTCGATGTGTATTTACATACCCAACAGGAAACTAAGCACACTTAAACTCACTACTATGGCTGTCTGAAACACTCTTATCAATATTTAGGGAAGATGAAACACGTTCACAATCATGCAAACAAATAGAACCAAAGATGACATTTCCTCTCAATGCTTCTGTGAAAAGGATAGGTACAATCTTACTTTCCAGAGTAAAGAACGTGAATGTCATCAGGCCTTGTTGCACGAGGTCCAACTGCATTCTCAGCCAAACAAAAAACAGCATGAAGATTGTCTTTAAAACCCTGTAACAACAATAGGAGAGAAATGGCTTTTGGGTCGCACCAAGCTAATTTATTGGGACTGAAATCAATGAGAGGTTATGACTTCTTCACAGCAATGCCGCTAATTACATGGGAAATCTGTGAGGAATGTCTTCTATCTTGAGGCTGAGGCCAAGTTCTACAGAAAGTGAGCGAGGAGGTAACATCTAATACTGGATTGAGAGTTCTCACTGGAGAGTGATAAAAGCCTGCATGCATGTGAGAGACAAAAGGGGAAGGGATTTAGAAAGCCCATCAGTTAAGCAGTGATCAATACAATCTTCTCTGAGTGGTGAGGTATCTGAATTAAAACATCTTTTATATGCAACGTGCAGATGCAACTGCAGGGGGTTATGTTTAATCAAACCTGGTTCCCTGGGAAGAGCATGTTCAGCTCTTTGCAGCCAGCTCCATTAAGGTCTTCAGAAGCACAGCTCCAAAGCCCAATGACCTCACCAGGAAACTGCCAGGCTCACCAAAACCAAACCCTAAGTCACTAAACTACAATACCTCTGTGTGAAAATCAGCAGAATACATCCCCAAAGATGCGACGCTTCACTCATCTAATTTCAGTCCAACTCTTAACATTAATTCACAACAGAGATCACAAACACCACATACGGACCGTGTAACTCCTTCACCTTTCGTAGCCACAAAGGAAAGATCCAAGTAACGCATGCTTTCAACGTGACAACTACAAAGGCTTGTGAGAGGGCATTACGCAGCCAGTCAGGATGCTTGGGATTATTTTTCAACCCTGTATTTCCCACTGCTTTTATTTAGTCTCCAATAACAACAAAGATACAACTGGGGCCATTTGAGAAACTGAGCTCTTTCCCATAACTTCTGCCACACTGGGAAACAGCCTACAGTAATAGTGGAAAATGATGGAAATAATAAATGCTAATATGCAGCCATTTCTGAACTGTACGCTTTCCCTAAAAAACCAACCCCAGGTGAAGTTTCCATTTCTGAGAATTTTGTTGGAAATTAACTTTGACTGCGGCAATCCTCGAACAGCATGGCACCTCACGTCTCAGATCTCCCAGGTGCCAACGACACCGCTCGCTGCCCTTCAGCACTGTTGTGGTTTTGTGCACCACAGGTCAGATACACGCTGCCAGGATCTAGCCTCTCTCTTTCCATGTAAAACCAAAAATACGCATGGCTAACACAAATTTGGGTTGGCTTTTTCAGGGAGTAGAGTGGGCGTGTGTTTGTTTGTTTTTTAAACTATCATTCCTGCTGGGAGGCACATAGCATTTTCAAACTCTTTTTTTCCCCTTAGTCCCTTCTTTTCTGGCACATCCCATTCTGGTTTACTTTGGTTTAAAATCAAGTGCTTATACGGTTACGGACGATATTTTAAAATGTATGATGGTTTTGTTATTTACACAATGGCTGTCTTGTGCGGAGGGATCCTAGGAAGAATACGGGAGACAGCAGCATTTAACAAATAAAAACACAGCTCCTCCTCAACTGGGATAGCTAGCCTTAAAAATGCCAAATTTGTTCATCGTTACAATAATTGCATATGAAATGACAGATCACTTAACGTTCACACCTCCTGTGACTGTGAATGCACCTCCTCTCAGTGCAGGTAATCACACAGAAAACTACCTGGGAAACAAGGACTGAATCACCAAACCAACGTACCACATCCACGGCTTTCCCAGACTCCCCCAAGGCATTAAGTTGCAGTTCTTGTCCCTTGCAAACGCGTGATCTAGCTTTCTGAAGGACTTGGTTACGGAAAGCAAGCCGTTTTGCCCAAGATGCACTCACAAATCTGTTTTCAATTTTCAGTCTCTGCAGATAACTGTGAAGTTTACAATCTTTCCACATCAAACATGCTGCTAGGGCCAAGGCACAGAGCTCAACATTGAGAAATGGGAATTTGGCACTGATCATCCCCTGGACAAAGCTTCCATCAGATCTATGCATTAATCTGCCGCAGTAAATGTTCTTTGAACTCTGGATACTGCTTGGAGGCAATAGCTGCTCTGTCAGCAAGACTTGGTCACTGGATTTCTGGAGAGGGCAGAGTTTTATTGGCAGCAGCCACTTCTTTTCCCCAGTTCATATTGTTAAAGTGCAATATGCATTTTTTTAATTCTTTGTATTTCAATACCTGGCTTCCTCTCAGCTCCCCTACTACTTTCTGACCGCAGCAGCAAACCAACACACAACTCCCGATGAGACCAGAGCTGCCACTTCCCCAGTAGGTTAATATTAGAACTGGCACAGGATTTGGAATATTGACAGACTTCGTATCTTGGAGTCACTCATCCCCTTCTTTGCTAAGGAGACAACAGCTGACCCAAATCCCGCAGCTTAAACAAAATCAGCACTGGATAATTTGGGTAAAATCTGATTCAAGGAACTAGAAACCACTCAGTCCACAAAACAAACCCTGAAATTCAAGAAAGACTCTTAAAAAAAAAAAAATAAAAATTACCACTCAAAAAATTTCACACAATTCTCAAAATCCCAGTAAAGATCTGAAATATTTTTCTGAAATAGCAGAAAGAGTAGAGTGGCTCAAGCTCACTAACAGCAGTGGCAGGTCAGAACTTCACTATGAGACCAGCTCTGTATCTGGGAATATATCCAAAAGCCAGACTGCTCCTTGGTAATGCTGGGATACATGATATCAATTAACACGTTTTACTTACTTGCTTTACAGTGGCTTTGAAGGCACCCAAAATAGCAGCTGCTCCACCACAGTCTCGTTTCATTCCAGGCATAGTAGTCTGTTTGAACAGAACCAGAGAGAGATCCTTTTTCTTTAAAAGAGAATTTCACAGTAATGTCTGCTAAAACTAGTATTTCTGATGCTTCTGTGACTCTGGTCTTGACAGTGCTCAGCTGTAACAGAAACACCGAACACACACGTCTGCTTATTGGTGGATCTTGTCTTAGAACTGGAAAATACTAAACCTCTGGTGCTAAATCGCTAGAAAATAAAAAAGAAAAGGTTGTTTACGAGATTTGCACTGAGGCCAACTCAAATGCGTTTTGGATCGACTCCAAAATTAAACATCTTTGTTTCTAGCTTTTTCCTAGCAGCAGGCAATGCTTAAATGGCAAAATATTAGGTAGCTATTTAACAGCTCTGTAAAATGCTCCCTGAATCCTGTTTGGTCATCTTCCCTGGTAGTTTGTGTCCATATGGATGACAGCAGATCAAGTGCTGACTCAGATAAAAATACTTCACTTCCCACAGACATTAACCGAATTATTTCCAGCAGAAAACAATGCTGTAAGCAAAGGCAGCAGAAGAACAAGTGTTTATGTACCTTTCCCTTAATGCTGAGTCCTCCAGTGTCATACACAATACCTTTGCCCACCCATGCAATGGTCTGTGTAGCACCATCTGGAGTGTGACTGAGAACTGCTAGGGCTGGAGGATGCAGAGCTGCCTTGCCAACTCCGTAGATACCTGGAAAACAGAATTAAACCATTTGTGGGGAAGAAAGACTGTGGGGAGCAATCTGTGGCTATTTTCTGCAAAACATCTTGGAATACTATGGGGAATAAAATTGTTTCAAAAATGTGCAAATAAAACATTACAATAGAGATGGGAAAACATTCCAATTAACCGATAGGAAAAAAAGCTGAGTTTTCAACAAGATATACCTCCAAAGCCTCTCTCCTTCAGCTCCTCATCTCGAATAATCGTAGGAGTAATCCCAAGATCCTTGCCAACTTTTTTGATTTCCTTAATTATTAAAAGAAAAAGGACATTGTCAATCAGTGATCAGAAAGACACATTTGTGTCTTTCCACACGTATGGGCACCTAGGTAAGGGGTTTGTGTGATTTTTGCATGCATACACATACAGACATCCGGAGTTGGGAGTGGTGCTGGTTTTCCAGTGGCCTAATTCCACTGAGACATCCTTGACTTACTATGGCACGAAATACACATTTAACCTTTAAGCTTTGCCAGCAAAAGAAATCTTCAGAGGTGAAGGCCAGCTGTTCACTTTATTGGATCATGATGCAACACGACAGGAATATTTTCATTCTCAACAGCTTTCCAGATCTTTATGATAAAACTCACTTGGAAACGTGTCAACTTCTGTCTCATAATTTCAGAAACTCTTATCACTATTGGGCTTAAGACAACACTAGCACTGGCAAAGATGTCAGTGTCATGACTGAATCAAGAACTCAAGAACTTCTGACTCCCAGTGCCTTACCCCAAGCTTTACACTCCACCTCCTTCCAACTTATCATAGTTCTATGAAATATTAAAGGCCAAAGAAATAGGCTCAGCATCACTGGACGGGTTCTTTGATGTGCTTCCCACTGCTGACATACAGGTTTTGCTAAGAGATGGCAACACTACCTCTTGATTACTGCAGTCTAGACTTAAAATTAATAACTCTTACTCATCAGGTGTATTACCTACCTCCAGGAAGTTATCTGTGTTCATCTCATTGCATGGGGTGTCCACAATTCGAGCAGCCAGCCTGACTCCTTCTGTAGCACTTGCCAGACACTATGAAAAGAAGTGAGGACATCTGAGAACTGGCCTTGGCTTGGCTGGTTTTCTGCATAGCTTTGCATCTAGTCCTATGCAGCCTACACCACATGTGTGGTTCCTCTGGAACACATTAACGCTTAATTGCAGCCGATCGCAGTTGTATTGAATGTCAATCAAACTAACTGTCACTTTTTGTATGTGTTAAGTTGTTTTTTTCCTGTGCTCTCATTTCTAAGCAACTCTATTCCTTCCCACAGTGAAGTCATATTACAGAATTAGTAGCCTTCTCCACTATCAACGGGAAACCAAGAAGGCAATGTGAGGTGGAGGAAAGAAGATAAGAGAAAGCAAATTCAGGAAATCACAATGAGCTTATAGGCTGCTTGGGCTGGAAACTTGTAGAGATTACATAATCTACAACATGGGAAACTGCAAAATGTATATATGGCAGGCAGAGTGGCTGAGCGCAATAAAGATCACTACCACAAGACAGTTTGTACGGCAGGCCCATGGGGAATGTGGAATATTTCATATTTGTGTAAAACATGCATGCATCTGTCTCCTTATTCCCGTGACAAAATGGACTGACCCTCACCCAGACTGAATAAAATCTTATCTAAGCAAGAATCAAAACACTCAACAGTGAGCGTGCCCTCTTTCCTTAAAGAAGGATCCTCTTGGCAAAAAGGACAACAGGGGCACGAGACACCAAGCTTTAACTCCTGGGAATTAACAACCTGAAACAAAAGACTAGGTGGAAGGAAATTTTGTTCAATCCTTCCAGTAGCCACACTACACTGAAGACCACACACAGCAGAAGGGTGAGTCAAGACGGGTTACGAAGGGATCGGATGTGTTGGACAGTTATTTGTGCTGAGGTATCTGAAGTTTGGCTTGGCCAGACTGGCCTAAGGACTCTATACATTCCACATCCCAGCAGAGTCATAAACCTTGGCTTGCTTTGGAGTGGTGCCCAATTCCCTACAATTACTTTTGATTGCTTTACGTCCGCTAAAGGGGTAAGGACCTCCTCGGGAGCCAAGTTAGGTTTGGAGTGATTCACGTTAGAGCCATGCAGGTAAAGGGAGGTGCTCTAACCCAAACCTCAAGTCCAAGGGAAACAATTGGACTTACAGAAATAAGTTGTGCCTGGGTTTGGCTGCCAGGGTACCCAAGAGAACCTAGATAACAGCAGCCTTAATAAGCGCCTTGTAAACCTGTGACAATCCCTGCTCGTCCTCACCATAAGATATCCTGGACAATGCATTAGGTGCAAAATACAGCAACGTGGTAAGGGAGAACTTTAGCTAAAAAAACCCTACCACACACCTCTTCCATGCTCTACATTAGCTGTCTGGTGCTGGTTGAATTTAGGGGGTGAAAATTTAGCTTGGAGGAAGCCAGTAACAGTTTTGGCACTGACATCAAGGGGAAGAACAGGAGGTAGAAATAATTTCAGCTTTGGTTTTTAGTTATAAATAACCCAAGTGGTTTGGAATCTACCTATCCAAAGGAATTGTTTTTGACACCAGTTATGTTTTTTCTGATTTAGGGCATGGAAGAATTGAGTGATTGACAGTTGTACTCATAGCACGTCTGTCACCTTCCTGAAAACTGGTCTGGAATCATTTGCTGCGGACAATTTAGTTTGTAGAGTTAAGGACAAAGTACGGAGGAAAAGATACTGAAAGAAAAAAAAAAAAATACCCTAAAGCTGCAATTCCATGAATTTCAGATGCAGCAACACTGTCTCCTCTGTAAAATCCATTGCCAAAATTTTTAAGGGATTTGTATATCCTCACTGCCTGATCAGCTAAGTGAGTGTCCATCTGTACTGAAGCACAGAACCTGGAGCAGTGAACAGGACGGTGCCTAACATCTTAAGCGCAAACCTTGGAACAGCTTTTAAGTTAGCACCTTGAAGACCTACCATGCTAAAAGTTACTGGATGTGGAGTTTCCTCTCCATAATAGCCAAGTGCAAGGCAAACAATCTTTGATTATCTGCTACTGAAAGATGACTTAGATACATTTAACTGTGACACATAGCTCATCTCCAAGCTGTATTGTTTCTTGGGGTCCTGTTTCTGGCTACAGCTCTGCTAGATTAACTCAGCCAAAGACATACATCAGACAGAAATAGCAGAGGCCATATGTGAATGCTGAAAAAGCAACTTTTAGTGACTTCACTGTGATATTCACCTGCACAACTACACACAGATTTTGCCCAGGAAAAAGAAAGAGAGAAGCCCACACACCAAATGCAATGTAATATTAAAGGCTGAAAATACACTATTTGCATCTATGATAAATATGAGAAAGGAGACCTTTTCTTCGTGCTACTTGTTTAGTGTTTTTCACCCCAGAAATCTAAATTCCGAGTAACACTTTCAGCCTTTGCTGCAGCAATATGTTCAATATTTCTATTTAAAAAGTGCTGTGAACTGACAAATTTCAAGGACCTTGACCTCGGATAATTTACTACTTTAGAGACAACACCTACTCCACGCATAGCCTGACACAGATGTATTTGTGTATGCAACAAATTGAAGAAAAAAAAAATAATTCAGGGAATAATGGAAACAACTGATGATGGAAAAACCCAAAATCTTACTTTAAGTGTTGCCACTTCTATTGGTCCATTGTTTTGTCCAACCAGGAAAAACTCCACTGTTACCGTTTTCTTCTCTGTGCGTCTTGACGCACTGGACCGGTGTGTGAACAACGGGAAAGCCCTGGCCAACGCACAAGCAGAAGCGAAGACTTCGGACCGCTCACAGACCATCTGAAACACCCACCAGAAGACAAACAAGTGAGACAAACAACATTAGGGATGGGGAAGAGTACCCTTAAAAGGATCTGTTACCTGTGATTTTATCGGTGAAGAGGAGAGGAGGGGAAATAACTGATGCCTGAATCAAGACAGACTCACATGTTGTGTTTTGCATGGATGGAGCGGCAGGACAAACAGTACCAATGTGAACTTGCTCCGTTCATTTTCCATACGAAAATTAATTACACTGCTGGACTTGACTGTGTGGGAATTAGTACATCCTTAAAAGGGAGCTGGACTACTTTAATTACACTAGTGCAATTAACACAGATTAGCCTACAGATTAAACATGGGAACCATCAATATGCGCGCAAAATGGAACAAAGGGAGAGATGACATGAGAATGTGACTAACATTAACCTAAAAGCTTTTTAACATGTAGAATATTTTTCTGAAGTTCACTACAGAAATTACCAATGGAAAGCAGTTTTAGCTAAGCATTTTCAAAGTTAAGGGCTTGTCCTGCAAAGGACTCACACTGCAGCATTAGTTTGCATTAAGACTTTCAAAACTCACTGAATAACAGAAACAAGGCATCTTAAATGGGTTATGCAATACAGACCTAGCACTCCGTGGGCAGGCTACGCCAATCTTTTAAAGCATGTGCTAATGTCATAAATTCTAGTTCTAAAAAAGCCACTACCGGTTCCCTTTGCACGGACATTGCTAGTTGAAGACATTCCATACATATCCAGCCTTAATTCCCTCCAACTGCTTGAGCATGCATAAGCTATTACAGTTAGGTCTTGTTTACGCGACAGTGCAAAACCACTTATAAACGGCAGTGTAATTACATCGGCCCACCTCCAGTCTCCTTGGATACAGCTAAAATCATGAAAAGTCGAGAAAACACTTGACTAGACATTTCACCAGACGCGTTTTCAAATAGCCACTTACGACAATACATCTGTTGACACCTCCTGGAAGGCAATTTCTAACCAGGCGGGTGATGAACTGAGCTGCAGATGGACTATTGTGTCGGCTGACCCTGGAAGGCAAAGCGGCCACAGTGGCGTAATTCAGGTAGAGAGGACAGCTGTCGGTGGGGTTGGGATTCAGAGTGCTTAAAGCGGACTGCCATATCTGGGGAGAAAAGAAGAATTAAAGACAAAGAACTGCATCAGACTTTTCTTTCCATCTTGTTCCCTCTACGTTTAGGCAATACTTAGTGGCAGGATTTTAGGTGTCGGAACGAAAGAAGTTACGTGCACACCTTTAAATGGAATAACCTCTAGAGTTAAAAGAGATAGGAAATAGGACAAACCTGTTTATTAAGCAGAAAATACAAATGTGCTTGCCATTACAAGCATCTCTTTTAAGCCATACGAATCAAAATTTAAAAACACAGCATTTAGCGCCAAGACTGCTTCAGAGCTTTTTTACGTTGAGGCAGTTTTCCTAGTGATAAATAGATGGATCGATATTACCAATCCTGAATTGTTGTTTCACGTAGCAATTTAATTAAAAACAAAAAACCTAAAGGCAAAATACTGCCCTAAGAGAGTCAAGGCTCTAGCACAAGACCTGCAAGCCGCGATGCAAACCACTGCCCATTTCACCACAATCGCCACCGCCGCCCCGCACCTCCCACCGCAGCAGCCCAGGCTGGGGAGGGGGAAGCGCAGCCGCCTCCTTCACCCGGTGCGGGGAGGGGGCTCAGCCCCCACCCGGCATCTCAGCACGCGTGTTTCGGTCGCGGCGTTGGCTCAGGGGAAGGCGGAGCGCTCTCCACCCGTGGAGGTGGACATGGAGGGGGTCGGAGCGAAGCCTCACCCGCGGGTGGGGAAGGGCGGCGCGGGTCCCCCCCCCCCGCCGCAGCAACAGGCTCCTGCCGGACCCCGCTGCCGTGCCGCCGGGCGGGGCGCGGACCGGCTCATTTCCCCTTTATCTTTCCGTTAAGAGCCGCTCCGAGGGGCTTTCACGGGGTAAAACCCGCCGGCTCTGGGGCTCAAGGCCGGGTCCTTCCCCGGGCGCCGCTCACCCCCCCCCACCCCGGCCGCAGCAGGCCCCGGCGCGGCG
>WHYT01016361.1:340814-356015 GCA_009806455.1 Tetrax tetrax | reverse complement strand
ATTTATGGAATTAAACCAAACATAATCTTACATAATCCATCATAATTAATATGCAAAATCATAATGGATTCCTTGCTTTAGTGGATTTTAATTTAGCTAGGGAGGCTGTTGGGTTTGGGGTTTCTGTTTTTTTGAGATAGTAAATATACACTTTTTCCAACAAAATCAGTTTCAGTCTGTGAGAACTTATATTTTGCAAGGCTGTACTAAAAGCAAGGTTTCCAAGGATTCAAGCAAAGGAGATAAGACTCGTTTGTGCTGTAGTGTTTCAAAAAGCAAACCTTAAATAAATACAATCTTGGCAGCCTCAGTGAATGCTATCAATTATATTCATTCAATTTTTTGGCATATTCCAAAATGTACCAAGCAAAAAAACCTAATTCTTCCATTTTACTTTTCAGTTTCTAGAGAAGGCTTGCAGTAGAAATAAATCTGCTGTTACAGTGCTTTGAATACCGTCATTTTGACACGTCGCTAGAATTAACTTGTGTTAACAAGGAGTAGCAGCTCATTTTTGCACGCTTGCATGCATTTTAATGGAGGAAATTCTGTACCAGCCAACAGCTTTGTAGGTCATTCCCACCAGGTGTGGAGCCACACATTCCTGGGAGATGCTCTAGCAATGCTGCTCTGTTCGACTCATGCAGTTTCCCATTGCACGTTGTAAGGAACCAGAGGTTCAATACAAGCCGAGAAAAAGAATCCAGCAACCATGAAGAGCCCCAGTCTGCAGCAGAGTGTGCCAGCTTTCTCGGCCGCGGCGTACGGAGATGATTACAGGGCTGGACAGAAGTGCAGTCAGTAGGTTGGGGCAGCTCTTGCTCCTGTAAGACAAGAAGGCAGCAGCCGCTGCTAAAGCCAAGCTACCCCAGTTGCACTGGCTGTTTTGGGCTTCCACTGCCCAGCAGCACAGATGATACCATTCTGTGACTCCACATAAAGGCATTTTTTACAAAGCACTGCATAAGTGTTTGATTTAGGTGCTGGTAATTATTTAGACTGAATTATTACAAGCTAGACATCTGAAATGATTTAGAAGGGTAGAAGGTGTTGTTTTGGTTTTTTTATTTTCCCTTGCATATAATCAGCTTCAATAAATTCCAGCTCAAATTACACAAGGCAGTTGACAGCTGAGTTTAACCTCTTGTCCAATGCATATTAAAAATGCATTTCCTTTTACAGAATTTGGATGAAAATAACCGTTACCTCAGGGGAGTTAAGACACCATGTACATAACTCACGGGAAATAACTCTTGACAATGCAAGTTACACTCTGCTACAGAAAGTTCCTATTTTTTTTTTTTTGAAAGATATCAAATATCACTGCTGCTTTCATTTAATTATGAAGAATACCTAGAGAGGCATTAACATCACACAAGTATGTGCCAGTTTATATTTTTTTTGAAAAATGAGTAATTGACCAATTAGGTTGGAAGTGTTTTATTACTTCTTTGAATTCATTAGCCATGATAAAATGTCAAAAGCACCAGTCAAGACAGAAATAAATAACACAATCTCATGTTAGAGAGAAAGTCGCAAATACAGTATATTAAATTATAGCAATATGCTGCTTCACACCAGCCGATGCAGACAGCACGCTAGGGAGACAGTAGTTTTACTCACGATCATTGAAAAGATCTATTACCAGAACAGGGGAGCTGCACACCCAACTGCAAGCATCATTCTTTCTTTTACCAATTTACTTTATGAATTTAATCAATGGTTTGAACTGACAGTTTTGGAAGTTCAACATCCCCTTTGTCTAGAGGTAACAGGAGTGGTACAAAGCTTTTCACAATAAGCCACACGAAAGCCAAGGCTTTCACATCTTTGTAGTCTTTGCTTTCAGGTTCATTCCCGCACCAAGTCAGTTTAACGCCGCATCCTAAGTCCTCCTTGGTACACGGTAAAGAAACTCAGGGCAGGCAACATACGCAACATTGGTATCATAGTATTATGAAACTGCACTGCAGGGGCTTTCAGTGAAGCATCTCTGCAAGTTTATGAGGAGCACTGTACCAGTCCGAGAATAAAGGAAGTCAGTTACAGTCCCTTTGGGGAAAAAAATCCATACTGAAAAACCATATTAAAAATATTAAGGCAAGGCCTCTACAATTGCACACCACTTCAGGCCTGAATTAAATAATGAGTATTCCATTACTTAGATGTTGCTCTAATTTCTTTTATTGCCTACAGCAAAGTTTTCCACTGAAAAAAATAGTGAAAAAACTCCCAAATTCTCTACTGAAGGCCTAGTAACATGTCACTTACATGACATCTCTCATGGTCAGTAAGACCATAAACATGTCCTCTTCCAGGCAGGCATTTGAAAGAAATAATCTTCTGTCAGGGAAACTGGATGTAATGTGTACTGTAGTGAAGTTACTTACACAAAAAAAACATAACACATAAGGACAGATGCACTGTAAGATAAACAGCTTATGAAAGTATGAAACATCTGAGACCCACTACAGTAGGTCAGATGGAGTAGAAAGCCAAAAGGAGAATCTTTTTTTTTTTTTTAGGCTTAACTTCACCACTGCTTTAATGTAATGTCTGTACTTTAAAGAACTGTACATGAAAAAATATATATTATCATTCTAGTGAGGAAAAAAAAAACCTAAACCAAAAAAACATTCCCATGATTATTCAAGCTCAGAAAATTTTTTAATTAACTAAGTGTGTTAAATTATGCCAGTGATTAAATCTTGTTATTTACAAGATCAAATACTACTCAGATTCTTAGTAATGGTGCAGTATCTAAATTAAGATCACAGGGGCTGGATTACATTCTGGTTGCTAAAAGCTTTCTTTTTTTAGCTGTCTATCCAGTTCTTTGGAGTTTTGGAGTCTGGAAGAAAGGAGATAATTCAAACATTTTTGTGCCTCAACATATTTTACATCTAGGTCAATTTTTGTTATGTAGTTACATGACTCAGTAACATGGTTTAAATTTGAAGCCTGGAACAACTGTGACATTAAGAATACAGAAGACAACACATTTTTGTTCGCAGTAACACGCTAATTTCTGTACTCACTGGTACCTCTGCATAGAGCGCCAAATTGTATGGGAGCATCATATTTCCTGACATTTTCCATATAATCCTTACAAACACCTCACAGATCACCCAACTTGTACTTCAAAGAATTCTACAGAAACATTGCACAGACTTTGCACCACGAGGGCTTATACATTCAAAGGCAGCTTTCTGCAGTGCAGGTCCATCCATTCACATTGGGGAAAAAAGTTCACATAAACTCCAAAAATAAGAAAATGAGGTGAAACCTAGTGTGACTTTACACCAATAAGAACAACAATAAGGACAATTACTATAACAAACAAAATTAAAATAACAAGCATCTTCCGATTCTTCTTTTGATATTGCTCTGCCTATAGAAACAGAAAAGAAAGAATTAACACTTAGATTTCTGCAAAGCTACAAAGTACAGGGTCTTATTTGCAAAATACATGTGTCTCAAGTTTCTTTGGTAACTCGACATTTCATACGATGTATGTTGCAAACGACTCCCACAAAATAACTCTGGTCTGCACCACAGCCTTAAGTGAAGGTAAGCGTCCACGGATGTCACACCTGTCCACGTTAAACAGCAGACTCTAAAGAAGAATGCATCCTCACGTTGGCTCAGCACTCCTGTGTGACTTCTTTCAGCAGTCCTTGAGGGGTCCTATGCCTCCACAGGACATACGAGCCACGCAGGAGAGTGATACTGCATTTGGAAGAACACTTGGCTAGGAAGACCACTTGGTCTAGGAAACAAGATCAAGCAACTGGGTACATGAAAGTCTGAACAGGAAAAGTTGGTAAGATGTTTTACCTCATTTTGCTGATTCTTCCTGTGTTATATTTGAAGGACATTGAAACTCACAACAAAACTTCATTTTTAATATGCATTCTTGGTGTACCTGATTCAGCTGTGCATTTTCATTTAATTTCAATTAGAACTGAAAGCTTTCTTTTTGATTTGGTTCTCAGTTTTCTGCTTCATTCCTTCTTTCCTCTAACCACATTTTCTCATCCCTTTCCTCTTTTTCCCAAGGGAATTAAAAGGAGGCAACATGGAGAAAACTCTCCAAAAGCCAAATGAAAGTCTGCTAATAGAAGCTAAACAAAACAAAACTGCATTTAATTATTGTAAAATTAATAAACTTTCAAAATGTAAAGGGAAGCAGATATTAATTATTCTCCTTTATAGTCCTTGGAAAGCAATTATTTATTATCAGATCTGCCAAAAAGGAATTTTTGACCTGAAACTAGGTAACATGCAACCACTGTGATTATTTACTTAATTAGGCTTTAAGTATCAAAGCCTGACAAAGTGTCACAACAGCTCCAATTTTCATGTGAAGCAGGAATTGGTAAC
Source organism: Tetrax tetrax (assembly GCA_009806455.1). Classification (NCBI taxonomy): domain Eukaryota; kingdom Metazoa; phylum Chordata; class Aves; order Otidiformes; family Otididae; genus Tetrax; species Tetrax tetrax. Next base: position 351,632 of record WHYT01016361.1, on the reverse strand, counting down.
TAGTGATTCATATCACCAGACTTCTGCAGTGAATTAATGCCATCATTTCTGTGAAAGTGCTGTCTCAGTAGTTTGTAATAATTATGCCAAATAAAACAGAAAAGACATTATAGGTATTGAATCAGAATAAAGTTACCAGCAGTATTAGAAACAGGGGGATATCCATCTTTCATACTATTCAGACCTATATGTCTTCCATAATAGGTGAAAAAACTTCCTACGCTGTACTGCAAACAGGTATATATTGCGTGAAAAATCCAGACTCCAGTCAGCAATCCAAACGGGGGTTTGCAGACAATTCATTAACTACCACTACACAAGAAATAGTGTTAATTCCAACCGATTCATTTATTTCCAGTTCAGTTTGGGCAAATTGCTTGCAATTATTTTAAGCCTTGTTCACCAATGGTCAACGCCTTATTTTAGTGATTCCCAGTTTACTTTTGGATGTATCAGGAAAAAAGCTATAACCAATTTATTTTGCTTTCCTTCAAATGTCACTTTTTTGCTGTCCATATTAGAAGTCTACCATAATATTGAGTGTGCAGTAATAAGATGTCCACATTTCCATAACAGCATGTTTTACTTAGAGGCTTTTGCATAAATCTTTCAGTCTATTTTATTTCCAGCAATGGAAGGGCTGAACTGAGCTGACAAGTCGGAACTTAGCTTAAAAATCAAATCAAAACAAGAAAGCCAGCAAAACAACCACAAAACTCTGTTCTGCTGCCAATTCAAACTTTTCAGATGTTCATAGGAAAACTTAACTTTAAAAGCATAAGGTTGGACCTAACTTCTAACAAGTGTCAGATGGTAAGAAAAATACTATAAATTCTTGCTGCTCGCACTATTGCGATAACATTTTCAACTCAGGATATATCAACTGACTGAAACGTATAGTGAGGTACCCAATAACCAGTCCTATTTCACAAGTGCTGGGCTCTCAAAACAGAGAAGGAATTGAAGATGGGTCCCACCAGGTCAGCAATATAAAGACCAAAGCACACTGCTTGGATGCCCAGAAGGTTATTTAAGAAATGAACACTAGGCATCAAGCATGATGTTAACAAGTTCCATGGAAAGTTCCTACTACAGTACAGTTGGACGTTTTGTCCTGTATGGCAGTAATTTCTAAAAGGGATCATGTCCAATTGAAAAATGACCAAGTAACTTATCAGCTATGAAATTATAAAGGATTATTAGATATGCAAAGCACCTTAAGTATTCTGTCAGCTTACCTTATGTAGTTGTTTTAAACCCTCTTCAGTTTTCATATATGACTGTTCAACATTGTAGTCAATTCTATCTAGAACCGTTCCCTGAATAAAATGGAGAGAATGAGCATCAAATTGAACCTACATGAACTTCATAAAGCATTTATTATTACGAGCAAGAGAGTTATTAACAACCCTCACAGCAGACACCTAGTGAACTATGTAAACTATGAACTTTTACAGAAGAACTACTTGGGACTTCAGTAAAGGACCACATTGCTCAATGCCTAGCTGGCATCTCTGTCACCATCTCACATCACATCCCTTAATAATCACCTTACTTCCAGTTCAGGTACTTTTGGCTGACATTTAACCTAAACTGAATCTCCAGGAGAAACAACCAACAGAACTTTGGCTTTTTTTTTTTTTTGGTCTAACAGCCATAACCGGTTGCATTCTTTTTTTGTCATTAATTCATCCTCTGGCAGATTTCAAGCATAGGAAGCCATAGCCTAAAGAGGTAAGTTTGGAAAAGCAAGAAGCACATGAAAACAGGATGGTAAACCAGGAAGAGTGTGTAAGCCTTAACACTACATGGAATTTCTATTTCTTACTAACACTGTGACGTCAACATACCTGTTCTACTATCATTGCTCCCAAGTCCCTAAATATTTCATTGAGATCGGAGATTGACTGTACAATCTGCCGGATTTCTCGTTCCCGCTCTTCCACCATTAGTGTGTTTTGCTCCACCAGTGCTAGCTGGTCATCTGTAAAACCCTGTCAAAATAAAAAGATTTAGATGTTGAACAAACACTAATGGAGTGAAAACACTAGAAATAATTGTAAGTATGAAGATTTCATAAGACAACACTCCTGTTGGAACTTCCATAGTAGACAACTGTAAGAAAAAAATCTTATTGCATTTAAAAAACAGTTTCAGGGCCACTAAAATAACTTGGACAGCTATTCATAGTTTTAGTGGAGAAAATGTAAGCCTTATGTCCTGCCTGAACACATAAACAACTTTTAAAAATAAGATCTGTCCTAAAGAATGTTTTTATTGGTGTAAAAAACCAATACATGTGTCTTGTAGTTATGGAATATCTACTGATTGATGAGCATTACAGGAAGTCCCATAATGTCCATGGTCATTAAAATGTATAAAGACACAGCAGCAATTCTGATTCTGTTTTAAACTAGAGACCTCTGTGTCACGAGGCCATTCACAACTGAATACTATCCTTCCTCCCAACACTCATATGGAGTTAAGTTAAAAACCTCTTATACACAAGATTAGGATTAGCTGAAAAGTTGCCTTAACTTTTTCTCTAAGTTTTCATAAAACTAAGCATTACCTTTAAGAGTATTCTATGGCACTATTAGATAGGATGCAATAAAACTGATCCCATCTTTGTTTAGAAATGCAGTTCCCCAGACTTCACAACAGATTAAAAGAAAGAAGTGTCTGGTACTACTGTACAAGATAGCAACTTAACTGTGCAGAAACAAATAATTTTAGCATTATTTGCAACCATCAGTAATAATGAAAATCTTGTTACACTTTAGAGTTAAAGAGTGCTGCCTTCCACCCGAATTCAGACTCACACAGTTTTCTAACAGTTACTCTTGCCTCGGCCCAGAAAGGTGGTGTGACAAGGGACAGCACTGCGTTTGCAGATGTTCTAGTCCTCGTCAGTCACGTAAGGAGAATTCCGTAGTCAAACTGAGTTCCCTTACACTGCTGCACTGAGGCTGATGGCACAATCATCTCAACATCGCAACAGCAATACTAATTAGGAAAATGCATCAAATCTGCAGAAACAGAATTTCCATGTAGCTAGGTGCTGATGGAATACCATTTTGACATTTTCATACTAAAATTACAGGTACATTAAGAAGTTTCTTCATATGGGGTTTGTGCAATAATCCTTGACTTACCCTATCGTAAAGTGTATCATCCTCCCCATCATCCATCAGCGGGACTGCGGTGTCGAAAAAGTGTTTGGATCTTTCTTCTCTATTCTTCATGCCTGTACAAGACAAACTATGTTTGAGCATAATATTTACACACATTAAAATCATAGTAAGAGCAAGGTCTGAAGCACTAGACAGAAAAGCACAGGAAAAGATCTGGCTAATAAATTACATAAATAGCAGTATCTAAATTGTAATGTCACATAAGCTTACTACTTAACAATGCATAACAAATTCAACAAGACTTGCAAGACTCTGATTAAATAAGTGATTTTAAGTCATTATGTTCTATGAAGTTAAAAAAAATCAGGTAAGTTAGGAGCCTTAAAATATAACCACTCTAGGCTATTTTCTAAAAAATTCTCTTAGGCACATCCCTTGTCTGAATTGTAATCAAGTTCCACCTGTGCCATTTATAGGGGAAAAAATACAAATACCAGCACTAAATTTGAAGATCAAGTTTTTGTGGGTTTCTTCCAAGATTAAAATAATCTCACTTAACTAAAAATAGAATCACACACAGTTTCAGAGTTTTAACAGAGGATATTCCACTTCCAATCTGTTTACAGATGCAGAATTTTCATTTATCACAGACTGACAATCAACAGCAGTCTTCGTGTCTGAAGACCAACGGCTGCTTCACCAGTACAAGACCAGTACCTTCGCAGACCACAAGCTGAGAAGCAATGATGCATTAAAAATGCAGATAGATAAAATATGCTAGTTTTATTGATATATTTAACAATGAAATTTCACCTTTACCAATAAGAAAAAGAGGAAGAAAAAAGCAGTTTGAGCATGGGCTCTGAACCAGAAACTCCCCAATTCTAACCTCCACTCTACGATACTTCTGTAGTCCTGCGTGCATCACTAACCTTTCTGTGCTTCAGTTTTCCAACCAAGAAAATACGCACACCTTAATTAGGGGTTTCCACAGAAGGTACCCATGTATTACTGTGTCTCTTATGCTTACGTTTGAGATAGTCAGACTGTGCATGCCTGAAGTTGGTGGATAGGTCCTGAAGGGACTGTGCTAAGGAAGACACTACATTCCTGAGAACACGTGCTTCTTGTTCTGTGCAACTGCGTGACCTGCTCTGCAAGACCTGGACTGCTCTCTGACATCTGTGAAATAACTGAGAAAACAACTCCATTAGTAAAAAACACACAGTAACACACACTTTACTTTAAAGATCACATTGCAAAAGTTCCAAATGGAAGACTAATATTTTGATTTCTAGATTTTTTAAAATAAATTTCTTATTACCCAGAGCAATGTTTAAAGAGGTACAGAAACACAGAACATAGATGAACTAACAAAGCTAACATGGTAGCAGAGTAAGACAACTACTTCCAATCAAAGACATTTGCCTCATGATAACTGCCTGGATATCTGCATTTCTCTGAGATATCCGTAAGTGTGATTTGCTTAAGTCTCCCAATCCTATTACAAGTAGAAAATCAACAGATAAGTAAACGAACAGGGAGATTAAGTGACTGCTTGAGAAATTCACCAAGGCAATGAGTGCAGTACCAAGCATAGAGCCCAGGACTTCTGGCTCACTGTAATACTGATTAAAAAAAAAAGTTTTACTCAAAGGAAACCACTGCCTTATCACGATGCGTTACAGATACGTCAAACTAGGTTTAGAATTGAAAAAGTCTGTACCTGTGTGATCTCTTGGGTTGTTATTTCTATCGCCCGTTCTTCTTCACTGCTGTCATCCAGTGTTGGTCTGTTTAAATGTTTATCATGAAGACTGGCTAATTCTTTCATCTTCTGTTTAACCCTGGCGATATCATACTGAATCTAAACCAGAAAACCCAACAATGAAGAAAGGGAAGTGACTAATGTTTCAGAGGAAGACGTTTGACAAATGCTAGACAAAAATAATTGAAAGAAATCTATATAACATAAGCAGACCTATGAACTTTTAAAAAACCAAAAAGCTGACTGAGAAGTAACTGAACACTCATATACTTTGAGTTTGGTTCTTTTTAACCCTTCTCCTGTTAATCTTAGGCAAGACTACTGTTTTCAAATATGCTTCATTAAGTTGGAATAATATTTTTATCATTATATAATTAATATAGTAAGAAGGTTTAGCTAAATTAAAAAAACATGAATGAAAATTCATGTCACACCTTCAACTCTGTCAAACATTGAATAGCCTGAACTTACCAGTAAAAGTTAAATTACATGCTTTCAAGCAAGTCATTAAAAATACATCCGTAAGGATCATTACTATCATAGCAAAAAGGAGACTGATCACCTTCCTGCACAATGGGTTCTGTACAAGCAAACCAATAAGCCAACATGTGCTCTGAGAGTACATTTTGAAAGGATTTCCTGAAAGTCAAGAATGGCTTCACCTGAAAACATTCAAGGCCGGGTTGGATGAGGCTCTGAGCAACCTGATCTGGTTGGGGATGTCCCTGCTTCTTGCAGGGGGGTTGGACTGGATAACCTTTGAAGGTCCCTTCCAACCCTAACCGTTCTGATTCTCACATTTGTCCGAATATTTTCATAACGTGGAAGGCATCAGTACTGCACAGGCAGGAAAAAGTCTACTAGAAAACACGAACACTTTGTGTTTTCAAATAAACTGCTAATCACCATTTTAGAGTCTATTCAACTGGACCCCTCAATGAGTTCAAACAAAACATCTACTGGAAGTGCTCATCTTTTTGTACTCTTCATTCTAAGTTTCAAACTGAGAACAACTTTGCTAAAAGTTTTAGGACCTTCCTGCAGTCTCAAGTCTAAACGCTCAGCTACAGCATGTCTATCGTAACGGTCCCAGTGTACCTTTAATACTGGCTCCCACTAATGATGCAAACCCAGTCCTCTGGAGTTTCTGGCCCTAGATAATCTCCCAGACAAGTCACAGCTTGTCTGATATTTTTCTCTAAATAAGGGTGTCCCTTTAGAAAACACAGTTATTTAAATCTTTCTTCTAGTACTACTTCTAACATTCTCAACGCTGTAAGCTTTACGAAACTGACACCACTAACAAATCCCAACATGAGAAATCAAACTCTGTGTTGGATTTGCCACGCAACTTACTTCATCTGCACCATCAACCCATTTGGGAGGTAAGCGTTTTGTTACTCCAATTGCTGCTTCGGGATCTAAACTTATTCCCGATACCAGTGCCATACGATCATCAGCAAGCTAGAGAAGAAGAGAAGAAGAGACAGCAGATTAATTTTACTGAAGTTAGATTCAAATCCTTGAGCATTAGGAAAAAATGCATAAAAATTAACTTTGAAAATCTTTGTGCCTGATGCAGGTATGACCAAGCTCCACATCTTCTGATTGTCCCCTATATGGTAGTAACCTACATCCACCCACTTCCTACAGGATCTGAAAGATTAAAGTTACTCTTGGAATAAATTCTTAGCAGATTTTCAAGGAGAATTCAAGTAACTCTCTCATTGGTTTATTTCATATGAGACAATAATTCACAGCCAAGGGATCCCTAATCAGTGGTGTAGCATGGTTTATACTGGGCCAGACAAGCTTGAAAATCTCATTTGGGAAAATCTCCAAATTAAAATGTTTATTATATCTTCAAGAAATAAAAATAATATCCCATGATTGTTCTCAATGTTGTTAGCCAGACACTCACCTACTAGGCAGCTGAAAAACAAACATTCTTGCAAACTGACAGACAACTAAAATTGTTAATTATTTATGTAATGAAATTAAAAGATGCTAAACAAAAAGATCCAAGACAGCTTTCCATAGGAAGGCTGAAGATGGGGAAGGAGTAAAAGAAACCCTTTACCACAATTAGTAGTCATAATTTGAATAACTCAGGTGCAACAAATGAGGGGTTTATATTATTGGAGACTGATGCACACTAATGTACAGCAGCAGTCATAGTTGCAGAAGGGTATGATATACTTGTTGGAGACTATTTTTGGGAATATAATTTAATTTGTAGGGTTGAAATATTACAAGGTTTTAGAGAAAAACACATAACTAACTAAAAGTATTTTTCTGAGTCACAAAATGCCTGTGATAAATCAGAATCTTATTTTTTCATATAATACTTTTGGGTGCAGGAAAGCTTAAAATATGACAGTTACGAGGGAATAAGAACATAATGTGCAGAGAGTTTGTTTTGGTTTTGTTTGTTTTAAAGCTTAGTTTGGTAGAAACCAAAAGCCACAGCCTGATCTTGAACATACAGGTGCAAATTTATTCACCTGCTTTGATATCATTACCAGTAAAATGTGCTGTTCACCCTCAGTAAGAATTATTTTGTTAAGGACAGTTTAATGACCTTTAGACAGATCAGAAGATTTTTCTTGGTAGGGTTCAGAAGCTTCTGTAAATAGACTCAGTGCTATAGCACGGGCACGAAGAAACCTATCTCTGCAATGGTGCAGTGCTGGACGAAGTTGTCCAGAGAAAGCATGGGATCTTTGTTCTTGAAGGTTTTTCAAGACTTGATTAAGCAAAGTCATGGATTATTCCATACAGATTACCAATAGTCCTGTTCTGAGCAGGAGCTTGAACTAGGTGATCTCCAGAGGATCTTTCCACAAGCATGCCTACAGTTCTCCAATTTAAGGCTGAGCACGATACACACCTAACAGTGTGCAAGGCCAACAACATTTAGCACTGGGACCATAGATGCTTCCAGTCATCTTCCTCCTCAGAGAGGAAGGCAGAGGAATGGATAGAATTGTAAGACTATAGATCTTGTTGTTGTCAGTTGAACCAGGCTACGTAATTTCAGAGATAAAATAACCTTCCTTTACTGGAGATAGAGGTGGTATCATCAGTGACACCACTTGAAACATACCTAATTACTCCACTATTTGATTTTATACAAAAACTTCACTTCTTAGCTTCTCCCAGACTTCTGATTTTCCTTTATCAAGCCTGGAAAGCTTTGTTGTTCCCCACTCCTTTTAAAAAACAATCCCTCTTCCTTCCTGGGCAATTCTTTCCTGAAAGGCAGTTTTTTATCCCCGACCTTATTTCCTGACCAATAAAGTCTGTACAATTTATGCATAGCATAAAAAATAGTTAATAGCTGCATTGTACCCCACATGTGTACAGTAAGTCAGTAGTTTATACATGTGTCTATTAATAACATGACATTACACCACAAAATACTTCTCTATGCAGCCTTGTCCTTCTACTGTACATGGAGACACCTCATCCTATATAATGAAATTTAATAAACTAGCAGAATAAAGAAAGCTGAATAATTTCAGCTTAACAATGTATGCTTGATGTGCCATGGCAGAAGAAAATGTGTAAAACAATACCTCATCCAGCTCCTGAAGTGATTTGTGGATCCCATCAGCCCCATCCAGTTAGAAACAGCAAAAGATAAAAGGGAAAAAAGAGACATAGGACAGATATGGGGTATGATCAGTTGAGAAAATACTGATTAATTTAAGCATGATGGTTTACCAAGAACAAAACAAATTGGCTTTTTAAACACAGTTATTCAATAAATACATCATGATATTGTACTCTTTAAGTCAGCATTTTGCTTGATGCACAAACTTTTAAGTATTTCAGTTACTTGGTAAACAGAAAGAATGTAAGAGATGAAGTTAAGAGCTTGGTTTGTTTTCCAAAGTAACTGCACAGTGAAGTTTCTAGTTACTAAAATGCCAGGTAGAAAAACTGCAACAGAATATACTGAAGTGTGACAGCAAGGGTAATTTGACTGCAATATTCAACATCCACTGGTGAGTTAGAAGGTTTGAGTATGATTGGAGGCTCCACATACAAGCTTTTGTAAGACATTTATTGACAAGCACCCCAGTTATCACAGGATAAAACAGACAGCAAAAGACAAAGCAAAAGCAAATGTAGTATGCACTCACTTATGTACACACTTCAATTATGCTCTAGTTTCCCGTAACATTAATCCTACATCTGAAAAACACAAAAGGCTAGTGTCTGCAGCTTCTCTATCCATCAGTCTTTGTACTGCAGAGGGTAGGTGTGAGCAAGAGGCTATGTCACCGAAATATTAATAAAGCAAGCATGTCACATCTGAAACAGGGACAAAATACTTGTGGTTTAACAAAGTAGCGGGCTTCAACTAATGATCTCTTTTATCCTACACCAAGCTTTTGAAACAGGACTAGACTGTTAAGAATGTTACTTTGATTATCTGAATTTAAGGAGTGGTTGACTGTCCACATGGAAATTATCTTCCAGGGCAGAATGCAATTTTTGACCGAGAGCTCTCCTAGTAAAGGATTTCTTCAGAAGCCTGGAGAGTGAACTAAGGTAAGCCAGAATACTATGAGCCAGAATTTGCAACACTGCCCTGCTGGCACGCAGCAGCTCTGCTCTGGGGACACCACCCAAGTGAAAAGATAATTAGCTGCAACTCTGACAGCAAAACCTTAGAAACATGAAAGGCGAATAGCTCCCACCACCATCTTTACACCTCTGGGTAAAACAGTACGCCTGCAGTGAGTAACTATGGAACTCTCAACTGCCTACCAGGATCAAAACACAGCCATTGCCTAGCTTCATCCACAGCACAAGAGCAGTCACTTCCAACCACTGCTAGCTTTGATTACATTTTAATGAGCGTCCTAGAAAAATAGCTTCAATTAACGTTAACAAACACTGTAAATAAACACCTTATGCAAGTGCTAAGTGTTAGTGCACTCACTGTTGAGTAAAAGTGTAGTTTCACTGCTCAGTAGTCTGTATGTGAGTTCAAACTATCACTAATAGGTGATATTTAAAAGAAATCCAAGTAGCTAAAAAAATTATATTGACATTGGCAAACCCCCATGTTAACAAGAACTAAATACAGTGCCAAATTAAACACATATAGTACACATTGCTATTGACATTTCCTGCTCTGCAAATGCAGTTTAATACATAGCTTGTTAGACACAGGTGTAAAAAGTTAACAATGAACAAAGGCCATTCAACAGCAACTCACCAGCTGAAATAAAATCCGCAGCACAAAGTACTGCTTTTCCTAACTAAAATGCATTAATGCAAAGCAATTTAGAATGATGAGACTGCCAGCAGGTATTTACTGGTGCCTATTACAAATTAATTGGAAGTTTGCACAGGAAGCACGAAGACTTCAGTAGAGCTGAGCTGCCAAGCCATCCATCACAGTCCGACTAGCTCAAAACTTAGAAGCAGCTGCACGAACTGCCACTGAACAAACAGCTTTTTGAAGTTTCTATGATAAGGATTCATATTAGAATCTACTGACTGCCCTCTCTCACAGATGACTTTCAGTATTATTTGTATTTTGAGAGAAAAAAAAAATTAAAAGGGCAACGAACATCAGAGCAAATGATGGAAAAATTCAAGCAATGTGAATAATCTACCCTAGTGTACTTAACAGTGCCCACACTGAAGTGAATAGAAGAGTTCTGCTCCGTGGAATAACTTGGATATTTTTCTCTGGGGAAAAAGGAGGCATCAAAGAGCACAGTGGACACAAAACCTCATGTCAATGCTAACATGAAGTTATTGGGACAACAACCGCAGTTATTCCTCGTGAAGTGAATAGAAACGCGATCAGCACACGGACAGATCTCTTCTATTCATTTTACGTGAAGTAGGAGGAAAAAGGAATCACAAGGTGGGGAGGGAGGGGCAGAGGGG
>WHYT01016361.1:235497-329285 GCA_009806455.1 Tetrax tetrax | reverse complement strand
GGGGGAGCGGGGCACACCGCGCGGCTGCCGGGCAGCCCCGGGCGCAGCAAGGTACAGTAGGATGAAGGGAGGAGACTCACCGCAGCAGCCATGCTACGTGAACTCAGAGGGCTGGAGGAGCCGTAACTACTCACTTGCTCGGCCAGCAGCTGCCGGCTCTGCACCGCGTTGTTCCGCAACAACAAGAACGCGTCCGTTAGACGCCGGGTGGCCATGGCCTACCGCCCCGGGGCCCCTCGCCGCCTCGCTGCCGGGCCCTCGACCCTAGCTCAGCGCAGGGCCCGCGGGCAGAGGCGGCGGCCGCCCCCGGTGACGCCCGCTGGCCGCTCAGGGGGCCCGGGCGGAGGCGCCCGGCGCCGGCCCCCCCCGGCCGCGGGCCCCGTCCATCCCCCCCGGATCCGCCTGCAGCCCCAGCAACGGCCCGGCTCGCTTCCGCGTTGTGCATCGCTCAGCGCCTTCCGCCCCGCCCGCCGCCCCGTTCCGCCCGGGCCGGGCCGGGCCCGCCGCTCTAACGTTCCGGCTCTCCGGTGGGCCGGGGGGCAGCAAACCCCCCCAGCCAGCCCAAACGGCTGTGAAATCCCCTTAGAGCTGAGGAACCGCAGCCCCCTCTGCTGCTCCTGGCCTTAGCGGGGCCGGGGGAGCGTTAATGCCTTAGGTTGGTTGCCCGTAATGACAGCCAGGTGCGGGCCTAGGCAGCCTCCACGCCTGTCCCTGGGCTCCCTTGCTGGTGGCTGGGCTGGAGCCCTGCGTTTCCCTCCCGGGGAAACCTTATAAAAATAGCTTCGTACAAAGAAGCCCTAATATTTCCATAGCGTTTTTGGTTAACTTGCTCCTCACTGCTGTGAAGTATCCTCAAGAGGCACAACTTAGGTTCAAAGCAAAATACTGCAGTATGACTGCTTTCGGCCTTCCCCCAAATTTCCCTTCAGTGAATTTTCTGCTTGCCAAAAAACATCACACAGCTGTTTGCTGGCTTTGACCATTAAAAAAATCAGGATGTTCCTTGAAAATGAACAAGTCATTTAAAATGCCAATATTGTATTTGACTTTCTGAAAGAGGTTTTTTAATACGGCAAACATAAATTATTTTCCCCCTGCTGCTCCATCAGGCTGGTCTGGCTCCTGCTGCGTGGGGATGATGTGACAGGAGGTGGGGTTTGGGCTCCCTCCTGCACACCCCATGTCAGGTCTGCACCTCGCGCCCGCACCCCAAGGGACATCTGACCCACGTGTCCCTTGTGAAAATGGCAGCAGCCGCCGCCCAGCATGGCCAGGGCAGCTGCTACGTGCTGGTCACCAGGAGACTCTCTAGCTTAAACGCTCAGAAAACCTCCCCAAAACAACTGGTATTTACACATGTGGTAGGAACAGTGACTATAATCACAACCACATTTTCTGTAAATGTTACCCTGTTTTATCTAACCGCCTGGGCAAACTTTTACAGTGAGAAACAGAAAAATGTATTGCTTTGCTATTATAAGACATTTGGGGAGTTTTCTTGAGCAGCCCTTCTGCCTCAGCGGGAGAGACTTGAAACTTGGAATTTAGCAAGGAAATAAGCTCCAGTCGTACAAGGACTAACGCACGCGTTTCATTTTTCGTGGTCTGGTGAAATCTGCTTTCATTTTGGCTGCCTGACAGAGGCTTTAAAAATATATGTATGTACTTCATTTCTTCATGCTAATTTTTAATCTACTGTAACAATTTTTTATTCTATGAGAACAGTTTCAGCTAATGGCCTTCCAGCCTTCTCTTGGCACTGCTGCTGTGGCTGTAGGGTGAGAGGAATTTCTCCTGCTGTCGGCAGTCTCCCCATGATCTTTCAGGTTGGGATGTGTACGCAGGGAAAACTGGTTGGAATATCTCACACGATGGGATGGCGAACATGAACCCAGTGGGAAGCCTATGTGGTGGAAGTTGGTACACACCAGCAGTTAACATCTCTTGCTTCCTGATTTTTGACAGCTAAAAAGGTTTGAATGCTGGGCAGGGTTGGAATTTAAGCAGAGGCTATAAAAAGTATTCAAGACTCATACACAGAGGGATAAAATTCTGCAAGGAAGGGGTCCAGATTTAACTCAGTGAATAACCACTTCAAAGTGGATATTAGGAATAAGCAAAGGGAGTAGAAAGAATGGAAAAAAAGATTAATCAAAGAAAACTATGTCTTAGAAGTTAGGAAGTGTAGGCATAAAGGGAAATGTGCCAGAAGTAAAGCTGAGTTAGACCTCACAAAGGAAATTAAAACAAATAGCAAAATTTTCTTCAGGCATACATTGCAGGAGGGGAAGGAGACAAGAGGTAGGGGTGATGAAAGGGGGAGAGGCAGGACACAAACGAATGCATAGTATGCAGTGGAAATGTACACAGAGGAAATGAATGCATGGAGATAGAAATAATTTCATCCAAGTGGAACAAATCATAAAGATAATAATGTGATGATAATTTGGACTAGATCATTGTTGTAGGTCTCTTTCCACTGAAATATTCGAATTTCTGACCCAAACATCTAACAGCACTGGCCTATCAAGATTATATCTGGCTGTGTAACAGCATCACTGCAGGAGCAACGCAACACAATTTGAAAGCATGAAAAATTGTTCCAGTATTTAAAAAGAGGAAAAATTATTGAAGTCTGATCCAAATAAAATACAAGACTTTTGGATAAATTTAGCAGGAAAGAATAATACCAGATGATGGCAGATAGAAGCGGTCTAAAACACAACAGGGTTTACTGAAGGTGGATAGTGCTAGACTAACCTAATGACTTTGTAAGGTAACTAATTTTCTAAACAGAGAAAAGCTAATAGATCTGCTCCCTCTGGTAGTGAATAAATGTAGGCTGGAAATTAGAAGAAAACATTTAGCCATCAGAGGAATGAGTCCTGGTATATCTTTCCTACAGGCATGGCAAGGGCAAACAAACTCATTATAAGGCAGCACTGGATCCATTCATTAAAAGGATCATATTTTCCCCTCCTAAGACAGCACATATCCCTAAATAAATCTTTCTAAGCATATATTGTTAATATTTTTGACTGTTGCTTCTTGGTGCTAAAGCTCACTGCCATAGGTTCCTTTGCCCTCTTACCTGCTTTTTCCATGCCTATTCTTTTCTGCTGTTCTTAATGAGCAACGAGATAGCAACGCTGCCTGCACTCGCACATTCCTGCACCCACCGCCTCCCACAGCCAGGGCCCGATCCAAAATGGTGGGAACTTTCCAGTTACTACCGTGGCATTTGGATCAGGCTTCTGGAGGAAGACAAAAATACTCCATGTTTCAGAAGAACATTCTATTTTGAGGCGAATAGCGACGCTTTTTTTTTTTAAAAAAAAAAACTGGAAGATAATCAGAGCCATATTTCAAAACCCAGCTTTAAAACTGTGCTTGCAACCTCCTTTCTTGCAGTCCAGTCCAGCTTTAGCTACCCAGGCTAAGTCAAGGGCAAACAGACCTTATGGTTCGGTGATCAGATGAAGGTCAATCCCCACGACATCTTATCCTGTGAAATTGAGTAGATACACAGAATAGGTGAAATATTGCAGTCTTTTGAAGCCTGAACAATTGGCTCGTGCCAAAGGTAGGCTTAATGGACCATTAAGTGCATTTTGCCCTGGAAAATCCCGCCATCCTTTTGCAGCTGGGACACTTGGCTGCCAGAAAATTCTTCTGCAGGGAAGTTTCTAAGGAAGAGATCAGCAAAGTGGCTGGGTTATCTCTGTCATTGCTAGAGGTGCTTTTTCTGCATGGGAATTGAGAGGCTTTTGGAAAATAGACCATATTCTTGCCTTTATCCTGTAGCTGAAGATTGTCAGGCTTTCAGGGCTGTCAAACTCGCAGTTTCCAGAGCGCGTTAATCACTGACCCAGGATTTGTTTGGCCGGTGAACTGGGGGTTTCCCGGGTTTTGGCAGTGGGTGTGATTCTGACAGCCTCTCTGTAGGTGGTGCTGCAAGGCAGCGAGATGTCCCCAAGAACCGTCTAAGCTATTTTTAAAATTCAGTCCCTTGGTTTCTTAACCAGGTCTTGGTATTCCAACTCTGTTAAAAGAAAATTAGCCATACTTGCCCATAATTTCTTTATTTTGATGAGCTATAATCTAAATGCACCCATTGGAAATACAGAGGAGCTTTGTTACTTTCCCTGGGTTCAAACTGTTGGCATGATGTACTCTTCCTGGAAAACTATCTTTTCAATATTGATCTAACTTTATCAGAATTTTAACAGCAGATTGAAGAATCTAATGAACTAGAGAAGAACATCTGAAAAAGAATAATAAGTTGGTCATGCAGAGACCCTAGGTAATAGATGTTTAAATCATAAAGAGAAGGAAATTCACATCTCAAAGTGGGCTCTGTCCTCTTTTGCTCTGCACTCAAATTTTGCCTTGACTTCAGCTGCTCTTCTGCACGCTGGAAAATTGTAGAATCAATTCGGCAAATTTTCATCCGTACTCCTCCCCTGCTAGTGAAATGCAATCAATCCAGGTTGAATCAGGTTTTGCTTCAAGCTGGGTAGGCAGTGAAGACTACTGTGTCTGGGGGTGGGAGGAATTTTAAAATAAAATTCAGCTGCAAAATTTTGGTGTTTACAGGCATACTTCACACACGTAATAAGACAGGCAGCCTTGTTCAAAGGCAGATGTCAGAGTTACGGTCTATGAGCTTGTACCCCTGGTCTTGTGACAGGCTAATAGTTCCTATGATACTTAAACAATGGAACAAGTTTGTCATCTAATATTGTGCAAAATTCCTTTCCTCAGCTGGGCACTATATTAAATCTTTTGTGTCACCATGGTGTTAGGTCACCTTTGCAGCAAAGATAAAATATCGTAGGCATTTATATCTCTGCTTAGCCTAATTACCTCTCCAGTAGTCCTGTGAAGATATTCTGTATTTAAATTGATGTATCAAATGTAAAAATTTGTCACCAGTCTCTTTCTTATAAGATATATATACAAAGATTTTAGCTCAAGATGGGATACCTACCTGCCGTGAATGTATGGTTTAGCTAAGCAGAAGTTTTGGAGCTGGATGTACAGCAGTGGTTAGATGTTCTTCCACAGCAATAGCAGTGTGAATTCAAAACGTGTCTGTCCCCTAGCTGTATGCTATTGACCATAGCAATGATGTTACTCTGCAATTTAGCTAGCACGGTGTGCTCTGTGAGTGCTTCTCATGTGCTCTAGTGCAAGCTGATCAATTTAGTTACTAATATAGAGCTTTCCTTGAGAGGTGGAGCCACTGCAGCTGACAGGCTGGAGGGCTGAGGGGTTATCTTGAAGCCACTCTACAAACCCGCATTCGAGGGTCGAACCGTACTGCGACTGGAGTAAGAGAGGAGGGAAATGTGGTGCTGGCATACTGTGGCAAAGTCCCACAGTAGTTCAAGTACATGCATACATGAAGAGATTGTAATCAAAATAAGTAGACAAGGGAAGTATTATTATTCCTCTTTGAGAGATGAGGAACCAAGCCATGAAGAGATTCAGTGAGCAATTCCCCTGCAGATATGCATAATGTAAGAGCTGGCAATAAAACACAGGATTCATCATTACTGCCATTCTACAGATGGAAAAACCAAGTCACAGAACAATAGTGGCTTGCTCAAGGTCACACAGGGTATTTATAGCAAACGCAGGACCTGAATCTGGAGCTGCTGAGTCCTGGTCAGCATTTTTCCCAAGGGAACCATGGATAAGGAGATTAATGTCAATAGTTTCCCCAAAAGCAGCAGAATTTCGGAAGGAGAAAGACGACTGTTCCAGAAAAACATGCCTGTGCTTGTGTTAGAAAAAGAGGTGTAGACTCCAGTATCCCCAGCAGCTCATACCTGTGTTCTTGTTATCCTAATTAGTGGCAATGTTCCACTTCCAGAAGGTTTTATCTCTGTAAATTAGGTGGTGTTTTTTTCAACTAATAAAATTAGAGAAGGCAATTCAGAAAGATATATTACAGTAGATCACAGTCTGACATTCATTCTGACAATAACAACTGTTATCAAAGAAAGATCTTTTTCATAAATGTAGGAAACAAGTCAGGCTAATAAAGACATGAATAGGTTTTTGCACATTAAAATGTAAAAATAATAAATGAAATAGTGAAAAAAAAATCTAGTCCGAAAGTCTGCATAATGAGTATTATCTTGCACAGAAGTAGTCTGACTCTGCTTTATGCTGAAAGCATTTCACCATAAATCATTCTGAAACAAGAGGGAAAGGAGGAATGACCCCGCTAATTTCAATGCCATTTGGGAGCAGCAGAGGGCACATAAGAGCAGGTTCCTACTTAACAAATCTTCACTTTTTTTTTGGCCTGGATTTTCCTGTAGAATCAGGAATTGTAAATACTGATTTACTTAGTGAACTGGTGCCAAGTGGCCAGCAAGTGGGTATCCTGTAAAGAAGGGATCGTAGATTTCCAGACTGGTTTTCTGTCACTGAGGTCTACTGCTTGCAGCGGACGTATTATGCCAAGATACTGCCGTACATGGTGTTTATTGCTATTCTCAGAGGTGCTCAGAAATGGGAAATGCTAGAATCTGAGATAAGTACAAAGATGATGTAAGAGCGCAAGGAAGGAAACTAGACCAAGCAAAAAAAAAGTTTATTAGACCAAGTGGAGCAAGGTGGGGAGGGGGGGTCAGAGCTGCAGCTGAAAATGGCCATGGGGAGATGATGAAATCCCCTTTCTGCCTTAAATAGCATCATAGCTTTTTTTTTTTTTTAAAAAAAAAAAACAAACCAGCAAACCATACATCTGAAATAAAAACAAAGGGATTGCAGGGAACAGCAGAAGAGCAGCTCCAAGAAAGGAACTGCTCTTGTTTCTTTCTCTTTTCTTCCTGTTGCTCAGATAAAAGAATTACAGTGTCTCTAGGAACACTTTTACCACCACCTGTGAAGTTCCACTCCACAAAGCAAGGCCTTTGGGAACATGTCATATTGTCCCCAGTTTATATATGAAGAAACCGAGGCAAGGGAGGGTGATGCTGTTTTGACAATCAGTTTTTTTCCAAGCTGTCCTCATTTGATTCCACTGAAGACATGGATGTCCGACCTGGGATGACTCATGCAGCCCAGACTCAACCAGTTTACCTCCCATTGATGTCCCAGTGGCTGGCTTTAGGTCAGGACCCTTCAGCTGTTTCCTGCGGGCTCCAGCTGGTCTGCAGTGGTAGTGAACATCCCCTTCAATCACCTGTGCCCTGAACTCCTCACTCACCCCCGTTGCTGGAAGGGGATCATCCAGGGCACTGTGAGCAATGGCAGCAGTGGTCAGAGTGGGCAGGGGGTTATTTTGATCTCCCACCGCAGTGCTGCCATGGCACACTCTGCTCTGCTTGTTGCATCCCTGCTGGGAAAGACAGTCCAGTGCCCTTTGGCTGTGCTTTGCAGGGGTGGTTGCATCTTCCCATCCTTGGAGTGCATCCACCATTGACCATAGAGGTTTTGGGATCCTTGAGCCCTGAGCTGAATTGCAGGAAAGAAAATGACCCGTGCCCAAATTGTTGTAGCTGAAGGAGGGATGGATCCAGCCTATGCCAGTCCAGACTGGCTGGTTATCCTGGCATAGCCACCCCATTAGCCTCTCATGGGAATGTCCACCCTAGCTTCTGTTCACTGTGTCCTCCTTAAAATCTATAGAAGAGGCCATCAGAAGCACTCAACCAGCAGGAAACACTGAGCATAAGGATCATGGTGGGATTTAGGGTTATTAATAATCTGGGTTATTCTTGGTGCTCCATTGTCCCAAGTAGCAGCTGTGGCTTTCCCCACCACGGTGAACAAGAGCACATTAGAGACCAAGAGGTGTTCAGTAGCAGAGGGCTTAGGTAATGGTCCAAATGCTGACCTGCTTTCCCTGCAGCATAGCTGTAGAAGGTGGTGGGCTGGGAGAACTTAATGGGACATAATTTGGCTCCGCATGCTTTATTGAGGTATTCTGTCTAAGTAGGCTCAGCAGCTTTGCTTATCCCCATCTCAGTTTCCTGACCAAAGATGAGGTGCGAGGAACTGAACCACATTCCCTGGGAAGAGCTGATAGAGCCTCCTCCACTTCTCCCCCTCCTCTGGTGCTTCTAACCAAAACAGCTGCAAACTTCTTGTGGCTGGAGATGTGCTGAGTGGCCTGGCAGGAGTTCAGGGAGAGGTAAAGGAATCCCACCCACCAGTAGCAAGGGCTCTGCGCCACCACCAGCCCCTGCGTGCCCTAAATCCTGGCTTCCCGGTAATTCCTATCTCCATAAATACCAGTCGGCCGGCAGGAGAAGGGACTTGCATCGCTGGACTGCGTTGTATCGTGTGAAATACGAGGTGACACACAATACACTGGCATTAGGCAAAGGAGTTGCCTGCTGATGTGGTGACACGCTCGAGGCAAAGCTGGAAAATTTGATCCCTTCCTGCCCGCGGTCTCCCAGGCGCTGTGGTAAGGCACGCTTGACTTGCTTTGCTCAGGGATGTCGAGGGAAATGGGAAAATGAAACACACGGGCCAGCACCATCTGCAGTTCGTGAACTCAAGACGTGTCAGGTTGGCAAGTGCCCGCAAGGCCGTTTGGTTTGCTCAGCCTGGGCCCTACCACAGCTGGATTATCTGGGCTGAGCACGGCTGGCCGGGTTTGTCCCTGGTGAAGCTCAAGGGAGGTGAAGAATGCTGAGCTGCTTTTGGCAGTGTTATATCAGAGACGACTTTGGCCAATAGTTAGTCTGGCTCCAGATCCAGCTCAAAATGTCTCCCTGCTGCACGGCTTGCCAGTTGCCCTGTCCTCCCTGCAGGACCAGCCGCCTGCTTTCCTACTGAACTGAAGGATGGCAGAGCGGCATTTGTGTTGGATTCTCCTAAACTTGTGGTCCAAGGGCAACAGAGACCTGTGGACACCTTTCTGTGCTCTCGCTTTTGCTTCTTCCCCTTTCTCTCCCTCCTTTCTGTTTCCAGATAAATTTTCTTTTCTTTTAAGCAAGATTGCAGCTGCATTACAGAGATCAAAGCCCCAAACAAAGAAAATTCGCCCTCTCCAGCAGCTCTGTGGTTAGTTTCCTTTTGTTTCCATGGCCCCAGCTCCAGCATGATGCTGTCTATAGAGCGACCCTGGGACCATCTCACTGCAGTGAGCCCTAACAGTTGCAGACCCAGAACTGCAGATCTGCAGCACGTGGTCTGACAGCAGAGCAAGCGCACGGAGGTGGCAGCAGACACAAACAGCTGGTGGGTGAGGGGAGGAATCTCCCTCCTGCCAGGCACTGGGTTATGAACCACACCTCGGTGAGATGCCTCCTGTACCTCCCAGCAGTCATGCAAATATCTGCCTCTCTCCAAGTGCCACTCCTGAAAGCATCTCTGCTCCTAACTTAATGAAGAGCTAGGCGATTTTCTTTGGGTTCCCATGTGGACTTTGTAAAACCAATTTCCAAAAACTTCGCAAAACCAATTTCCAAAACAGCCCAACAAAGCCACACAACGAATACTAATCTCTGTCAGTTCTAGCACAGCGCTTGCACAGGGAAATGAAAATCTCCGACAGGTCTGTGATGCTCCCTGGGGTGGATGTGTACACACACACTCATCCAGAAGGATTTCTTGTTGTTTATGTAACACAACCACCTTGAAATGGATCTGTTTACTCTAAAGAACAAAGGATTAATGAATAATGTGCAATTAAAGGCTGCACAGGAAGCTGCAGGTAAGCATAGCTCCAGCTCTGCTCCCTTTCCAGGGCTTGTTTCATGTGCACGTTAAAGAGTGCTTGTTTAAGCTAATACCTCTTTTTCTGTTCTTTGGGACAGATTTTTTAACAGGGCTTTAGAAAGGCAACTACAGAATAATGCTCCTCATAACACACGCGCCAGCCGCTCGCAAGACAGCTCGACAGGCGCACGCCTGGCAGGCAGCAGCGGTGGTTACCAAAGGGCTCGGGGCTGACGCTTGCAGCCAGCCCCTGCTCGGAGAAGGTTGGTCTCTTGGGGGAGCGTTAGCCTGGGCCTCCAGAGACGCAAATCCAACCCCCTGCACGACGATCTGTGCTGACACACATTTCCTGCATGGCCTCCAGCGAGCTGCTGGGGACTCCGACAGACAAACTGTGCCAAATCTTCCCAGGGCAGCGAAGGTACAAGCCTCTGTTTTCATAATGGAAAGGGAGAGAGGCACAAATGTCTGCCAGGTCCTCGGCCCCTGCAATTCCCAGTCTGCTGTATTACCTTACGCTGGTGATTTAATTTATGGCAATGAACTGTGAACTGCAGTGGCTGCGAGCTGTGATTTCTGCGATAGCTGTCGGGCTGTGACAGCAGCTTCCAGTGGAGAGGTAGTGATCGGCTCCGGTGCCACCACCTCAGGCTGCTGTAGCCTGACAGATCCTTCCGGATGCACCAGAACCCCTCTGCCATATACCCAGGCCCCCAGTAAGAAAGTTTGCATTCCTGCAGTGGTTTTGGTCTCCTTTGCACGTGATTCAGTCATCCTGGGTTCGGGAGTTTGAGTTCATTGTGGTGCTATTGTGAGAGTGAAAGAAGCAGCTGGGATAATCTTACAGAAGAAAAATAAACTCCATGTTGCTTTTAACTGCAGAGAGGGACAAACTTTAGGGAGTCTGGAGATGGGTTTTCCAGCTCAGCTCATTGCCCAGGTGCTGAACCCATGGACATTAACTTTGTCTCTGTTTTGCAGGTGGGAAATCCCTGGCACAGGGAGGCTGAGTGATCCTGAGCGGTGGAGAGGTGAACCTTTGGCTGAGTCAATGATACAAATAACATCTGAATTCTGAGCCCTCACTAGCAGATCAAGACCTCCGTATCACCAGAAGAATGTGCTGCAGCATTCAGTACACATATTGTTCTCCCTCAAAGGAGCAGAAGTGTGCACATCATTAAAAGGAAATATTTTATGCTGATAATTCCCACATTCCTGCTCTCTGTCTGTCTGGGTTCTTAAGCAGCACCCATTCTGCACATAATGGTGATGCATTTACATCTCACAAGGAAGATCAGACCTCCTCGGGCTAAGGAATTGTGTTCTGGGCCCCTGATAAAACCATTTTATGGAGACGAATAACTTGTGTGGTTTCATGCTTCCTTTCCCTGAAATGCCATTAGATGAACATCAAGTGCTTTGTATTTATTTGAGAGAATTTCCTTCTAGACTCTGCAAGCAGAGAAAAAAATGGGGATGGGAAGGGAGCTAGGACTGAATTATGCTGCTCACTGGCAGTGCCTCAGTGAGAGGCAAAGAGCACGGCTTGCTGCCTCATTTATATCCATCGGAGGTGCCCTGAGCTGCAGACTGGGATAAGTTACCTCGTCTGAAGGACTGAAATACCACATCAGTTACCTCGTCTGAAGGACTGAAATATCACATCAAAGCACCACGTGGATCAAAGGTGAAAGCAACAGGCATTCCTGGCTGGCTCATCTTTCAGACCTTTCTCTCTCTTTAGTTTCCACTCTGAACCTGATAATGCAGCCTGAACGCAGTCTTTCATATGGCTTCATTCCTCAAGGCGCAGGTGGGATGGAGCATGTATTTCCTTGTCAGCGGGCTTCATGGGGCATAGGATTTCCAAGACTTAGCTCTCAGGCATCAGAGTGATGGAGAAGACCTATCATTTTGAACAGGGCAGAGTCAGACTGATGGAGTTGGTGTGGCAGAGCAGAGGCTCTCCTGCCACAGGTACAGAACAGAGTGCAAATCTACAAAGAGCTGCTCAACAATTAAGTACCAGTATTGATCGGTAACACACAGTGCTCAGGGCTCTCCCAGAGAATCAAACCCACGATTCAACACTTTATATGAAGACAGACCAAAGCGTCTGTGAGCCCTGGAGAGAACACACGGAAACACACAGGGTGAAACTGTGAGAAGGCCACATCTAAGTCCCAATGGCAGTTGGAAGCCCATTGAAAATTTTTATGCTAATTAAATAAATGTAAAACTAAATGACTTCAGGGGCTCAGAAAGAAAACTCATCCCACAGGTGTGTGGCTTCTATCACTCAGAAGATGGTAGGAGGCAGATGAAGCTGTGTTGCTCAGTATCTATGAAAAGCTGGATGTTAGCTCATCCACATTGTGGTTCCTCCTGCAGTACTACTTGTCAGAGAGGATCGGAGTCATCATAGTGTGAAGGAAAGGCCTTGTGACCTGAAAAGATATTGATTTTTACATTTTCTGTCTTTCAGATCCTTTCATTTATGTCAGCAAGCTTTTATTGAGTCTATAGTGGCTTTCTCTGGGTGGAAGTCTCCCTCTGATAGATGTTCTCAGCTGTGCATTCATTGCTGCAGTCTGATGTCAGAATCAATATATGTGCTTGAGTGAGATTTATGGAGATGTTGTCTTCTGGACTGTAAGCTCTGTACTAGTGCATAGAGCCTTAGCAAGTAGCTTTTGAAATCTAGACCATCCTATATCTATGGGTTCATGTAATATAAAATATTACCTTATGTTAAAGCTGGACTGGATTCTTTCATGTCAGGGTTGATCTCCAAGGTTTATAAAGCCACTCAGACTGGCAGCGAGATGCACAAGGCAATTGTATAGCTCTTTCCCCTACTCCAGTCTGCAAAAGGAAAACATTGTGACTCATCAGCCAGAGAAGTTGTGTTTTCTTCAGCAGGAAGCTTTGCAGATTCTCTGCTCCCAGATCTTGTTACACTCTTCTATCCCACCATTCTGGAAAAACTCCCACAGAAAGATAGGCAGATATTTTAATCAAGAAATGGTCCTTACTTCCATTAGCAACAGCTGTTTCCCTTTTAATTTAATTCTTCATTCTGGAGTCTGTTTATGAAAGCTGCCATTAATTATGTTTTTCATCAGTCAATGTTCAGAGATGGCTAATGGCCCAGCACACCTAATTAGTCCTTCATGTATGATAATGTTTCAGCAAGTCTATAGTTAGTGTGTAGGGCTGATATCCACTGCGTAGTGGAGTTGAGAGTGGGGCTGCGCAAACTCTCCTGGTGTGTGTCAGATAGTCTTACAGCTGCGTTCCTCTGCTGCTGCCAAGATGTGGCTAGCTGGGGGCTGCAGTTACCGGGATGTGATAACATCCAGTGCCAGAAGTGGCTTCTAATGTCACTCCGAGCATGCTAGCAAAAGGGTGAAGAATTCAAGCTGCCTTTGGAAGCTCTTTGAAGTCAGGGAGTGCAGAGACTGGAATTACAGCTACTTTTACTTTTGTTTCAAATGATGAACTTGATAAGTGTTAGTGATGTCTAAATGCACCGTGCTAGGGTGGTTTTCTTTAGCTTCTTCTGTGCAGAAACCTTCTGGTCATCCTTGCCTAGGAATTCCCAGCTGACCCATCTGTCTCAAGCCACAAAAATGGCTACTTGTGATGCAAAGAATTTTGCTCTTTAATGTCACTATGGAGACACTAGCATGACTTAACCTCACTAAACACTGTGTTTAGGTGAGTCTTTGGCTAGATATAGCAAAAAGCTTGACACGACTGCACAGAATCTATAGGCATGAAAAACACCTCATCTTCGTTCAACAAGATGCACAAGTAGGTTGATTGAATTCCTCACATACCTTAAAGCTGGAGCTGGAGTTTGAACATCAGGCTCAGTTGAAACTTAGCCTTCATTTTTAAGGTGTTTGCAGCTGCAAAGAATAGTAGTAGTTATTGGCAGGTAGCCTCAGGTAAGAAACATTTCAAATGCTCCAGTACACAGATAGCTTTGACAAATATCCACATCTGTCACAATTGTGTATTGAAATTCAATCAGCCTGTGTGCAGAGAGCTGGCTCTGTTCCCTTGCCCAGGCTGTCACCTGCAGAGTTCATAGCATTGTGGAAAATTGCATGCACCAGGTAGAGGCATGTTTTGTTTATCTTGGTGGAAAAGTGGCAAATGACCAGCTCTGGATTTGTAGTCATGTATTGCATAAAACAGTCAGTCACCTTCAGCCTTTCCTGCGCCTGAAGGAGTCCGGTGCCCACAATCATTCTTCGCTCACTTCATTTGCTTTTGCTGTGAGCCCCACGGGAGGCTGCAGGAAAGCAGAACTGATGCAGCACCATTTGCTGTGTATATAATAATAACAATGTGCTGCAGTGAAACCGCTTCACTGTATTTGAATAACGAGAGATGCTCTAATATTCTACCTGATGCTGAAGGTACTTCTCTGTCCTGTGGAATCACATCAGAGTGATTGAATTATTGGGTATTCAATCGGCCAATTTCTGACTGTGTGACCTCACTAAACTTAAAACCTTTTGACTGCGGGAGGAATGAATCTGCCACGCTGCTAAACAGACAGAGGCTTTGTCACAAGGCATCCGCTTCCAAAGCAAATGAAATTTGCTTTGATTTTCATGGCCTGTTGAGGGATGAGAGCAGCGCCGCAAGGAATCATAAAAGATTGGCTCAGAAATAGTTTAAAGGAGGATCCAAGAGCATCCAAGGTGCTGTCATTTGAGAAGAGAACGAGAAAATGCAGGTGACCTGTCAAAGACTATGTCCTGTTCCCAAAGCCTCCAGCTCTCATGCTGTGAAGGGGTGTAATTGCAGACAAAATAGGTTTAGACACAGAATAACTTTGCATTTATTCTTACTCTAACTTAACACATTTTTTGGACAGGGGAAATGAGGTGAGTATCCTACTGTTACTCATTGTTTGATTGCCTCTTTGCTAGCCGTTTGATCACCTCAACTTTGAGCTCTCATCTGAAATGTCTTAGCTGGAAAGTGCTGGATTTAGGGAGCTCTTCCAATGGTGATGTAAGAAATGTTCTAGCAGGGTGTTATGGTCCTGCTGTCAAGTCCTTCACTGGAAACCCAGAGTAATTCCAGTGCAGCTGATGGGTTACTGTCATGTAAGTGAAGGCAGCGTTCATCTCTTGGACGTCACCTTTTGGCCTCTTTTGTTGGCAAATGAACCTGATGTAATATTGCAAAAACACATCCTTCGAGTGAAAGTGATAAGAAAGACAAATGTTTGACTTTAGCCAGAGAATTTAAAACTCAGAGTCCTTTGAAGATTGCTGAGTTCTGCGCTGTGTTAGTCGTCCATATCTATCTAAGAAAATACTCATTTCATCACAGCTGATGACATAAATTCAGAGTTGTGAGCAAATGGCTAACTTGAGTTAAATCACCTCTCTATCTGCTAATGGCATTTTTGCCTTTGCTTGATGATGAAGGTTATCTCACTGTTTGGAAATTATAACCTATGGACTGTTAGACGGCATTATCTGCAGACTTGGGTGAGATAATTTGTATGAAAAATCCAGGGAATCTGAAGCTTATTGGCTTCCATTCACATGAAGCTGAAACGCCTCAAGACTCCAGCCGCCTTCGCGCATCATGTGCCTCCTGCTCTATGGTGGGGAAGGAATAGCAGCTGGCAGATGATGGATAACCATGCCGCAGCCCGCTCTAAGGTTGGGAGTGACATCACTGATAGAAAGGGGAGCAGCTCGAGCTGTTTATAAAACTGCAGTTGGGAAGTTTGCCCCATACTGCATTAGCCTCTGTACGCTGCCTACTCTGCTTTTCCCCACTCAAATTCCAAGCTCCTTCAAGGGAAACAAACATCTGCAGAGACACAATGTTAATTGTTGTACTTAGCGCTGCTGTTTACATTTTTAGTGCAGGCAAGTCAAAGCATGTCAAGCCCATCCCGATGGCTAAAACAAGCCAGAAATCTCGCTCCGGCTGAAATAACAACGGGACGGATTCTGATCGCGTGTACGAAGGCATTTTGCATTGGCCCCAGAGGATGGAAATCAGAATCTGGAGAAATCAGAGGGTGCAAAAGAAAGTAGCAGAGAGGCTTGTAAGAGGGTGAATGAGATAGAGTCACCAGGGAAGCATTACAAGGTTAATGCAGCTTTCCATTATCTGAAAACAGTTGGGGATTACACTGCATTTGTAAGCTTAGAAAGGCCGGCTTCCCCGGGTTCTGCTGCCATCAAAATCCAGCCTAATGGCTCCTTATCAGGAATGATGAATCGCTCTTGTGCCTCCACTTTGGTCCCTCATTTCCACTTTTCTTGCATCTGCTTAAAGTCCTTTTTAATTTCAACGTGTCCAGCAGTCTCTGAGCCAAGTGTGGCCCTGGTGTTCATAGTCACTCTGGTAATTACTGCACTCGCCAGGTCCCTTTAGGATGCAATTTCAATGGAGTGTGACTTTCACAATATTTTTTTTCTTGTTGTTGCTCGAGCCACTCCAGGAAGGAGCTGTTAAACACGAGTCTCAGCAGGATCCATCACAACTGAGGACAGAACAGAATGTAATGAAACAGGGTGAATACGTGTCTTGCTGAGCAGGATATGTTCTCTTAGTTATATGGTTGATAAAGCTTTGGCTGAGGTTCAAAAAGGTGTTCAGCTTTCATCTCTCTGTCTTCCTTCCTCCACTCCTCTAAATATTAATGGCTGCACTCATACCTCCCATATTCATGGCTACTTTAATTGTTTACAGATTTTTTAAATAAAGGATTTGACCTTTTGCCTTTGCAGTTATACAAACCTTTCTCTGTCTTTGCAGTGATGCCCCCTTCATTGCAGCTTGTCCTCAGGTTCCCCGCGCCCCGGCCAGCTCAGTCCGACGCAGTGCAAGGGAACAGACACTAAATCACTGTAGTCAGAAATACTGTGGTGGAGTTTTCCCGCTGAAGAGAAGGAGGGACGGCACCACGCTCAGCCTGTGACCTCGATTGCACAAAGCTGTGTGTGAGCAGCAAGGTATTGGTGTCACTGGTGCCAAGTCGTTTGATGACTGGTGGGTTTGGCACCCTGGGCTTGCTGTTTGAAATCACGCTTGCTCTGTTACTCTCCTTTCAGCGTGGGGGAATGCGACAAGGCTGTGTAGGAAGCTGAGGTTGCATGGGAAGCGTGTGGCAGCGCTGGGAACTGAACTCACATCTCCTGAGTCCCCACCTGGTCCATTAACCGCAGAGCCATTTTCCCTCACTAATTGAATACAAAGAGGGCAGTCTTTTTTACATTATTTACATGCTGGGAGAGCAGAGCTCTGTGAGAAAGTAACATGTCAAAGAAAAACCAGTGAAGAGCCAGGTAACAGCAGGATGAAGATTTCGGGAGGGTTGGGGTGTTTAACTCCGAGCATCTCTGTAAGTGCAGCTTAGCAGCTGGGTTCCCAGATCACGAGGAGATGACAAGGCATCCAGGAGTGCAGTGACTGTCTATCCAGATGTATATCCATGCCAGAAGGAGGGGGAGAATGTGTATCCCCTTTAATGCTGACTGGTTCTCCCCAGAACTTATTGCTTCCTTCATGGGATCCCATTGACTTGAGACAGATTTCACACAAATCGCAGCAGCTGGGAGAGGCAAGGAACACAAAAAAACAATCACACTGTTCTGCTTCGGTCGTGTTTCTGTGCTATGTGTCTGTATCGTCCAACCTCTGATCACAAAATTGTCCTTTATCACATTTTGGCTATGCTTGCTATGTAAAATTATGATACTTGAATTTGGGACTGTGTTTATAAAAAGAGACAAGAATGATTAATATTAATGTGAGCATGAATTAAACCAGTATGTTTAATCCTATGGCAATTAATTAACTCAGAGCAGTGACAAATAAGAGTTTAGATGCTCAATTAGGCACTGTTGTGCAGGCAACTGAAGGAAAGAAAGAAGTTCATCTGATGTAATGTGATTTGAATCAGCCCCTTAAGAAGGAAGAGCCTTTCTGCTCCAAATAATTATTAATTTAATTGTTATCAGAACAGGAATTTACTACAGTGTCTCTGGCCAGCCTGTCCTCTCCTTCTGAAGAGACTTGGGTTCCTATCCTCTCCAGAAATGACCATGCACATATACACTGCAGTTGTAAAAAGCTGTGAATGAAAAAATGTTAGTTAAGTATAACATCATTAATAGTTGGTAGCTTGGAAGGAGTGCGTTAGTGATGAAATATAATGTTTATTTTCCCT
This sequence comes from Tetrax tetrax, assembly GCA_009806455.1. Taxonomy (NCBI): domain Eukaryota; kingdom Metazoa; phylum Chordata; class Aves; order Otidiformes; family Otididae; genus Tetrax; species Tetrax tetrax. The sequence continues at coordinate 311,371 of WHYT01016361.1, read as the reverse complement.
CTGAGTTAAGCATGTTTAGGGATATCCCCAACGTGCAGGGAGACGAACTGGCTGGTGATCCGCTGTGCCCTTGCTTCTGCAAGGGACCAGGCAGCAGGGTAAGTTTGCGAGCAGCCTCTGCTCCAGGTTTCACATCTGCTCAGGTCAGAAAGGACACAGATTATTTCCTTTCCGTTAGCCCATCTGACACCACCCATCTCCACCTCAGGGGCTGACACGTTCCACAAGCAATTTTAGAGGTAGGAGGGCAGAGATGCTCCTGGAGCTGGGGCAGAAGCCAGCAAGGAGGACCAGAGCTGGGCCGCAGCCGCTGAAAGCCATGGCTGAAGCGCGCTGGCAAACGGTGAGTGCCGGGGCCCTGGGGTGGGATGGCGGCGGCGGCTGCAAGTGAAGTCTGCTGGCAGAGCTGGGGGTGTGTGGGCAGGCCAACCGCCTGGCAAGGCTCAGGCTGGCCCTCTGCACTGACATTAGTCCTTGAGCACTAACTTTACCCACAAAGTATTCAGGAAAATAAAAGGAAACCATGCTTACGTTTGGGCTTTAATGGCTGGCTTTTTGCATCTTATTCTTGGTCATGAAAGCAGTCAGTCTGCCTAGCAATTCAGATCTGAATTCTTTACCCTGGAAGGCATTTTGTGTAGTGTACTGTCTCCCAGCCTAAGACCAAGTCAAACATCATGCATCAGTGACCTTCATTTTCCAGGCTGGTAATTCTGGCTTACCAGAATGAAGAACAAAAGCACTGAATAAGTAAAAGGCTTGGCTGGGAGGGGGGACCCAAATGGAATGGACATGTTGGTTGAAACATCCCATTTCTTGAAAAACTGATTTTGAGGTAATCTGTCAAAGCAATCCCTGTATTTCTTATGATTATTATATCACATGGCCTTGGCGTGGTTTTCTGGTATTTCTCAAGGACCACCCAGAAGTGGGCCAGGTTTGGTTATTGGATTTACTAAACAGAACAAGAAACATAGAGCTCCTGCCTGCTATTCAAAAATAATATCGCAAGGGAAGCAAACCACAGTGAGACCACAGGGAGGTGAAGCCCATTTTCCACTTGCTGAGGGAACTGCCCTCGCTTGCTGCAGAATGCAGTCTCCATATGCTGGGAATGATTCCCAAAAGCACTCCGTCCTTGCCGACTCTGCTTCCTTTCAGAAGCTGCATCCACTGGGATGTAGGGTAAGGAAGTGGCTCTGAACAGGATACTCTGGGGTGTTTTCTCTGTGCAGTGAGGTGGAGAGAACAGCCTGTAAGAGAAAACACCAAATGGTGTTGGACTAGAACAGAGAGAGCCTGTTTCTCCCTGTCAGTGTTTCTCAAATTATGGATCCTGGACCACCCGATGGCTGGAGAGAGCTTTCTGGGGCATAGCACACTGCAGAAAGGGCTGCTCCTCTGCCACAAGTAGCTCTGCGCTCACTTTGCTGTCGGTCTCCTGCTCCGTCCCTGCCTCAGCCAGCAGGATGAGGAAGAGGAAGAACGTGTGCTGATGGAGAGAAGGGACAGAATTTGCCCCTCCCTAAGAAGTCATCGAAATGGCACACAGAAAAAAGGGGTAGAAAAAGATAGGTGGCCTGCAGTGACTGGGAATTTAGGAGAGCTGTGGAAAGCCAGGCTTCACTTCGTAATCTGCAGGAAGAAACATTATGGGAAAGTTATGCCGTTGTGAAGTAAATATGGCAGAATGTTTCAGAAACAGAGATAACTCACATACCAAGGCCCCGGGGGCGTTTCGATCTGAAAAGAGAGAGGCAGTCATTGGCTGTATGTGCAGCTTTGCCTTGCAGCCCAAGCTAAAAAGGACATCAGGACTCCCTAGCAAGTACCCAAACGGTGGCGTAGCAGATCGCACACCGGTAGATGTAGATGTGCTGTGGTGGTGGAACAAACCCCAGGGGGGTTGGAGGGACCAGCAGGCAGACTGGGGCCACTGATCACGCAGTGCCTGCCATGGGCAAGGTCTCACCCAGCAGAGCTCTCATCCCTTCTGGGCCGTTCACATAAGACACCAGCTCAAGTAAATCATGCAATCCTGCTGCACCTCTGCTGTATACTGTGGCTCAGTGGCAGAAGCTAAAGCTACAACCAACAGGCAAGAATCTTTCCGATTACCGGGGGTAGCAACCTCAGTGATTCTTGTCTATGCCAAGACATAAAATGTTTTGCAGTATCAGAAATCCCTGTTATTAGATGGTGGTATGGATGGGAAGGAAGGCAGCAATGGAGACCTTTAGCTCTCCATCCATCGACTAAGTGACTACTCTCTTCCTCTTCTCAGTAGTTAAAGAGTTAATGAGAAAAGCTCCCTCTCACGACCTTTCACTTCTCTAATGTGTTTGTTGATTTCTTGTTCTCCTAGGCATGATTTTTGTTTGGGAATGAAATGTGCTTACTCACTCCTATGCATTTATTACACAGACACGGTGTTTGGGTACATCATCCATCAGTGGGAATGTCACACTGTGTAAAAGCCCTGTATCCAGAGTGACAACTGAGTTAGTGCTTGTGTTGTGGAGCAGCCCCCTTGCCAAGTTTCTGCAGCTGGATGGTTTTAAACAGAACTCATTTACGAAGAGATCCACCAGCAAAAGAATCTGCAGTCGCATGTTGCTCTTGTGGAAGCTGCCAGCTTCTGTGGGCCACTGACCGCCTCGTAGGGGCCACTGAGGCAAGCTGGTGGATCATGGCCAGGGAAGGGCCACAGAAGGGATTGTGATCAAAAACTCTTCTCAGCTGATCAGTGTTTGACTTCTCCTGCTAAATGACTCATTGCTTTCCGTTCTGCTAAATAGATTCAAAAGGTGCCGGTGCTAATTCTGCCGCTGAGCTCAGGGCTGAGGATTAAATGGCACGAGAACTCATCACTGCTGCTCCTCTTTGTGGATGGAGCTCGGGTTGGAGGACCAATCTTTGGTGTATAGCAGTGATGGCACGCTTACTTAGGCATATTCATTTCTCGGCATGTTATTTGCAACTCCTGCCTTTATTCTGCTCTACAGACATCTATTTTTTTTGTAACGATTTTAAGTTTTCATGGCAATGGCCATGAAAGCCAATGGCAGTCATACAAGTCAAACTTCAAGCAACACTTCGCAAAATACACAGCAATCTATTTTAGTGCACCACATCATTAATTAGAAGAGACAGACTGGGCAGGTTTGGAAAATCTGATCTCTAGTGTTCAATTTTTAGAAAGGATTCCGAAATGGTCATTGAAATTCTGTGCATTTTGTACATATAGAAGAAAATACAGCTAGAAAAATTAGGCCATATATTGATTAATCTCAGAATTGAAACAAATTATTTATATTAGCTACCAGCAGACTCTCTTTGTGACAGTTCTTCTGGCTAAAGGCTTATTAACTTACTGCGGTAATAAAGGGAGAAGCAGAGAGAGGGATTAACGGCATAGGAATACTGAAAATCCAAAATAGTTTCTAAATTTATTCCCATAGTTTTGTGCTTACAGTAATAAAGGATTTTGATTTTCATCCATCCAATTTATAAGACACATGCCTTGTGCATGATAGCAATCATTTCCATAACTCACATGTTGAGACGTGAACACCCCAGTACACCAGTATGTCACCAGTCAGCTCCAGCAATGACTGTAGTTACGGTTGTACTGGTGACAGTATGTTGGGCTCACACATTTAAAGGCTAGGTTGATGTCTACATAAAATCTATGCTTTTATAAATAAAAGCTAATCCCATTTTTATGAATTTAGGAGCTTAATTTTCTGCAGTTATGCTTTTTTTTTTTGAGGCTGTATTTTTTTTTTCTTGCAAAATTTTTAACTGAATGTTTTCTGCTTAAAATTTTTTCACTTGAAATGTTTGGTGGGAGATTTTTAAAGGTAAGAAGCCTCTGTTTCAAATGAAAATATAATTAAAACAAAAATCCAAATTGTGCCTGGAAATTTCTAATATCTTTTTTAATACTTAAAAAATAATGTTTTCCTAAAATTGTATTTGATCCAACTCCATTTCTGCTTTGGAAATACTTTCAGTGAAAAGATTCTAACCAGCCTGATTTATTTTTAAAGCAGAACGATCATTGCAGTAGGGTGTAATTATCTTTAGTTCCAAGATCTTTGATCGCAGTGTGTTCACATCTAAATCTGAATTGGGATCTAGATCTCTTTTTTATGCCTTAGGCTATAATTTGTGGGGCTTCTTTGACAAAAGAATTTCTTTTATAAGATACACACACACAAGAGCAGGCATCTATTTTTCCCTCCCTATGTGGGAGTGTATAACCTTATGAAAAATGTATTGTGATTCCCTTCAGTGGGAAGGGAGAAGGAAGAGGTCACGTATCCCAGTCCTGGGATTCCGATCTGTCGGCAACAGCATCAGGTGAGCATCACATATGTGAGGTTAATGACTGCGTTGTGGAAGCCCATGCACCGTGGGAGTAATTTGTTCCTTGCATAAAGAATAATACAGACATCAAACTGGGAATCTGAAGAGAGTGGTCTGAGAGTGGTCATGGGGTTGACCGAGTGGTAGTTCATTGCTGCGCTGCTGGGCTAGATGTCTACACGTACGTGTTTATCTGCACATCTCACTTGAAGTTGCAGAACAACTGAGGCTGTATATAAGTGGAAAATATGCAGAAATAATTGCAGAAAAGGTCTGTTTGTTCAGCCGCTCTTTGTGAAAGAAATTGCTGTCTCTGTAGGAGTATTCTCTCTTGTTTAGCTTTAACTTGAGTCCCTAAAATAGACGGCTCATCTTGCCAGACTCCCACAGAGGGAGGCTGGGGCTCCTCCGGAGGGTGAGTCAGAAGGACCTGGCTATTGGATCCACAGCATCAGCATGAGGCTCCTACAGCATATTATGGAAAATCTCCATCGATTCTGTACAGGCCCTCAGGAGTGGAAAAGAACCTTTGCTCTTGTCACTTTGGCAAACCCATAACATTCCCAGTGAAAACTGCTAACTGAGACTGGGACTCCCAGGTCTTTATTGAGACTCCAGATTTCTCTGAACTGTTGGGTACATCTGCACTGCCACATTTCAGCTAACAGATTGTAACATGACAACCTTTATTTTTGATATCCTAGATTTTATTATAGTACTTCCATATTGAAACTTACTTTTCTGAGTAAAAAGCATGGCTAATACTTCTTTTCATCATCACCATTATAATGATGATGGATGATTAAAGTAGTTGTATTCCTGAATGGTTAAATTTTAGAAAAAAAAAGGAAGCAAGTGTTATATGTATGGTGTATTTTCATGTTAAATTGGTATAATCGAGATTGCACAGCCTCAAAGCTTACCATCCTCTACCAGGCAAAATTATTTCATTTCTGCTGAAATCTTAAATCATTATCTATTTATACGAAAATGTCAGATGACAGAAGCAGTGAGAGGTAAATGGGAGTATGCTGGATGCTATCAGCTTTGACTGAGAAGGCACAATAAATCTGTTTCTAGCAAGAAGAAAATTGTACCGTCGGTGAAATAGTATTACCCTGCCTCTTCCCATATGTTTTCACCTGATGGATCAGGGAAGAAAACATCAGTATTAGTGCACAATGTATATCCACTCAGAGAAAAAGTGACTTTATATCAGAAACACATGCTAAAAATGTCTTTTGCATTCTTGCTAATTTCTCAGATCCAGCACTGGGCATATGCTCCTTATCTAATCTTGATTGCTACACTAAACCAGTGCATGCTATTTTACTTTATCCTTTGTGTAATTTCAGACATCACCTCACCAGGGTAGCATATAACTGCTCGGAAAATGTTAACATCTGCAAAGGAACAAAAAAAAATAAAAGGAAAGGAATGAATCAAAGCCCTGAGATTTATGGGCTAAATCCTTGGACTTTGGTCCAGGTAGTAGGTTTCTTTCTGTGCTGAGACAGCAGAAAGCAGCCAAGGCACTGCCCCTGCAGAGCAATGGAGGGTTCTCCCGCACAAGAGCCCTCTGGCTCTCTGCTGCCCGTTCCCTGTCCCTGCCTTCACACATGGGTGACGGCACGTCGTGTTCAGGCAGCTCCTGCGCTGGGTCAGCAGCTGGCTGCAGCTGGCTGTGCTGCCGCAGCCCCAAGGCCATCCTGAAGTACGCTGGAAACCCTTCCAGCCCAACTTTTGCTCAGCTTCAGGGAAACAGAAGCAGAGTTTACAGCATGGACCTGGTGCAGCTGAGGGCTGAGCCAGGTTTTGTGATGATGGCTGCTCTTTACCTGTGAGTTTTGATGAATTGATTCTGCCACCCACCAGAGATCGTTTGCTTTAATGAGGATATCCTTTTGATGCATAAAAGTGGTAAACACGGGTCCCCAGGACAGAATTATTGACTTGCTGAGGCTGACGTGACCTGCGAAATCCCAGCGGTGAAAGCAGCTACACTTGTTGAGGCTGGGACACAGGGGCTCATTTATCTTCTGGCACTGTCATAGCGTTGTAGCTTTACCATTGATGCAGTGCCAGCAGAGAATTGAGCCTTGCCTGTGATGTTGTCACCTGTCCTGACATATCTAAGAAGATAATTAAGGCTCGAATCACCAGTGCCTGAAAGAAATGTAGTCGTGACATGCAGTCTGTATGTTCCTCTTAAATGTTGCCCCGAGGCTTGCTGTGCTCCCTGAGATAGCAGTGCTGTGGGAACCTCTTCGCTCCTCATGGGCAGCTGGGAGGATTTACCTCTGGTATAAACAATTAGAAAAGAAAGGATAAAACTTCCTAATGGAGAAAGAGGCCTCAGGAAAAGCCAGAACTTGAAGAAATCTAAACTTGCGATTGAGGTGTGTGAGGAGGAGGGGATGGGGCTATCTTCATTTGAACTTTTTTCTGAATTTCAATGATAAGATTTTCAAAAGCTACCCCTTGTTTTTCTTTTCTTACATTTTCAGATATTAGCACAGCTGCCGGCAGAGCAGGAACATCATGTATGCAGATGTCTGAGTGAGGTAAAAAGGATGAGGCTGATTTGAAACCCTGAACTTCCAAGTGTATGGTGGAAGGGTCGCTTAGTGGGAATAGCAACACTTGCATAAACCTGGTGGCACAGAAAGAAGTGAGAAACCCTTTGAGGTCTTCAAGGCATAAAATCAAAATTGTCTTTTGATCACATTAGTCATCAAATTCTTGGGTCTTTCTAGACAAGACTGGCAGCATGAATCGCTCTGCCATGTACAGAAATTTAGTTGTGCACTGATTAATTACTGGAAGACACTTCACAATTACTCTGACATTGACTATTATTATCATTATAATTATTGTTATGATTATGTATTTTGGGTGAATAACAAGAAATTAAGACTTGAAATGGAAAAGTCTAAGTTCTTGGAAATGTTTTACTATTCACAGAAGATTACCTGCTTATTTGTGGTTTCACAAGTACCACTGGTACTTTAATGGTCGTACCGTTACAGTCTGCTAGAAACATACATTCAGACTGGATACCCATTACTGGAAATGATAGTGGGTGTCTGGAATGGAAATGGTATGTTCTTTTGAAAGTTTCAGTTGTCACTATATGTTACTCGCAGCATTAATATTGCAAATTGGAATACAATGTAGAAACATAAAGGGATTTACTACTACAGAACTGGATGTGTTATGTGATGTAGTGCTGTGATCTTAAACAACATGACATTTCATGAATAAAACAAAAGATCTTACAGCACTCCTTATAAAGGGAAAAAAGGGCTTGAAGCCGGTCACATTTACGGAGTGACTCTCTGAGGACTATTTCAAATGCTAGGGATTTAATGATGGCTCTTAAAAATCTAATTATAGACTGACTAAAATTAATAAAATCCGTAGGAGCAAAGATAGGAATTAATGAAATCAGATCAGTGCAGATATACTGATGAACAACAGGATTTATGTTAATATTTAAAAATCATAATAAAACACCATCTAAAGGCACACAAAACCTTGTTAATAGAACTTGGAAGAAAAATGATGACACAAACTAATAAAGATATTCTCCTTGTTAGATTAAATATATTCTATCTGTCCAAACATTTGCTCAGCACACTGCAGAGAGGAGGGGAAGCAGCAACTAACTACTGTTGATTTTTCAGAGTGGCTATTTCACCTATAGCGTGACTGAGTAACCTCAGGGACAGTGGCTGTCCTGAAGTCTGGGATGTCATTTAGATCCCAGGACCTTGCATTCATTATTGTCCTTGTATGCAGGTTAGATTCAGTCTGAAATGCCCAGAAATCCCATCTGCCCTGGTAGGCAGTTAACGTTGTGACCCTCTAGGAAAGATTTCAAGTGGTCTTGTCTAGCCAACGTGGATGACACGGCATCAGCACAGAGCCAGATAGGGCAGAGGGAAGCTGGGGGCCTCTGGGCCCCATGTACTCTGTGGGCGTGCTGTACAGCGCAGAGAGTCAAATTGCTTCTTGAATTGCCAGGTGGCTTACCCCAGAGCTGGCTCATAGAATCACAGAAGGGTTTGGGTTGGAAGGGACCTTTAAAGCCCATCCAGTCCAACCCCCCTGCAAGGAGCAGGGACATCTCCAACCAGATCAGGTTGCTCAGAGCCCCGTCCAACCTGGCCTGGAATGTTTCCAGGGATGGGGCATCCACCACCTCTCAGGGCAACCTGGGACAGTGCTCCACCACCCTCAGTGTAAAAAATTTCTTTCTTATGTCTAGTCTAAATCTACCTCCTTCCAGTTTAAAACCATTACCCCTTGTCCTATTGCTACAGGACCTGCTAAAATGTTTCTCCCCATCTTTCTTATACGCCCTTTAAGTATAGAAAGGCCACCAAATCCAACTGACTCAGGTTGCTACAACAGCAAAGAAGTGTAGGTGAACAGCAGAGCTCTCTCTGAGCCCAGCCTGGGGTTTATTTTTACACAGATGTAACCACTGTCCTTATTTGCCACTTCCCATGCAGTACTGTGCAAGCGCAATGCATTATTCTTCCCATTATTTTATTACCAGACAATCATGCCTCTTTACTGAGGGAATATTCTCATGGCTGAGCTCAGACTCAGGAGTATTCTGGCCTCTAAAACTTTCACTACTGTTGACATGAAATAATTTCCCCCTGAATAATCTCTGGACTTTATGATTCTGCAGTTGCATATGGAAAATATTAAATGTGGTAGCCTGCCTATGCTTTCTATTTATTTTTTGTTTAGAAAAGTATTTATCCACATTTCTCTGAAACCACCTGTTCAGTCCTGGACTCGGAATTTGCACTTTAAGATTTGTGCACACTGTCCAGTGGCACACCAGCCTGAGCACACATCTCTTTGCACAACTGTTAGCTCATTGCTCATGTTTGATTGCTGTTATTATTATTATTAGCAGACCTGACTGGGAAATTACTTTCGTTATTAATAAGCAATACCATAAACGTGACCTGTTTTCAGCATTATCAGCATCTGAACCCCAATATGACGATAATGCTATTCAACTTGCAACTTTCCCTCTTGAGCCTTTCTTTACTAATTAGCTGAAGACTTACTATGCTGAAAATATTTGGCATTACCACAGACAGCATGTCCGATGCGGGCTCTAGCCTTCACACATGCCTCCACCCAAATCGTGGGGCTGTGCTGAGGAGGCTGTGTTCTAGAACTCAGGTACCGGACCAACTAATCATGCACATGGACTTTTTTGTGCTTAATTAAAAGTTGACGTAGGTTCATTGTCAAAGACAATTGTGTTGTGTATTAGCAGCCCTGCTTTTATTATCAGCTCATAATCCGTGATACTTCAGTTCACCGCACTGAATTGCTTTGAGAACGTTTGTTGGGATCTGCAAACATTTCTCATGCTCATACCATACGCCTGAATAACCCCATGGCAATAAGTGCAATCCTTCCCAGCAGTAAATGCTACTAGTATTGGCACTAGTAACGTGATTAATACGATCAGTGGCACATGTTTGCAAAACTGGGATTTCTCCAGTCTCCTTCGCTATTAGTGAGCTGTGGGGATGGAATGTGTTCAGAGCGACTCAAGCAGCTACAGCAGGGCTGGAGGAGCCCTCAGGCTTTGGCATCAGAAAAAGCTGTATGGCCTCGAGTTCCACTTTGGAAGCTTACTACACATTGAAACATAATTAATGAGACATCTACTAATTTTTGATCCTGAGGTTCATTTTAACCACATTCAGCATGTAAAAAAATGGAGATGTTGAACACTTGATGTTGCAGAGTGGTGCCAAAAAATGTAAGTTTCGAGCATTCCTACTCCTGATTTGTTTTGACAGACATTTCATTTTCTGAGGCTGCAGTTAGAGCAATAAAAACAAAATTCACCACAGAAAAACAAACACCAGCTCCCCTTCCAGCAAAACTGATATATTTTCTGAATGCTGGAAAATTGTACAGCTAGAGCCCACTGAATTTCCACAGGAGGTAAAGCTCATTAGCAAACACATGAAAGACAGCGAGCAGATTATTGTGAAAAAGATATTTGTACAGTTACTTCAGTAACACTTTATTTAAAGTTTCTGGTTGCTGGCACTTATGTGTGACCTCGGTTAGGGAATGGTTATTGCTAAAAACCAGACACTCTAAGAACCCTTACAGCCAGCGAGAGAGCTGGCGGGACGGAGGTCAGTGAAAAGGATGAAAAACTGACATTTTTCTTTTTATTCCGCCACAGATCATCTATTTAAGGAGGTAAACGGAAGAGGAAAAGCATCCCTGGGGTGGGAAAAGGAGGGATTGAAAGGACCATGCCTGGGATTGTGTGCTGCTAATGGGGAGGGTCTCCGGTTTGCCCCAGTCAAGGGGGATTTGTGCTAAGCTGGTTGCCGAAGGATGGTGGTTGCTGTGTGCCTAAGGAGCACAGAGGAGCTTTCTGTTATAACTTCCTGTTCTTTGTTTAAGAAAATACATTAACTGGAGGAAGAGAGTTCTCACTACAACCCTGATTACTATTTCCTTTAATCAAAGTCATCAAAATGACTTCTTCCCAGCACAGCCTCCCCAGCCAGACGCTCTCTCCAGCCTGTGGAGTGTTCAAAACCCCTTAATCTTTGCTGCTGTTAATGTTTTGCAGATTTCAGCATGACTCCTGGGCTGTGTGTATAAAAGTACAGTTTCAGCAGTGACAAATAGAAAGCACATGCTTCGTAAAGCTACATTACACAACGGCGTACCGCTTTAATGCCATCTGCTCCTAAAACAACAAACCTGTGGGGACCTGTGCCTGTGTGTGTGTCTTGGAGAAGGAAGGTGGGTCTGAGGTTATGATGACTCATGAGGACAAGCTGGGATGTAGATTTGGGTCCACGCTGAATATGCCAGCTATTAGCTCAAGGACAATATGAGCTATTAGCTCAAGGACACAGGAGGGCTCGATTGTCAGCTGATTAATAAACATATGTATAGTTTAGACCTGTTGGGCTCTAGGCAGGACAGCCTCTGGCTTGTCTAAACACGTACCAATGCCCTCACCACGAAAAATCAGGCAGAAATACGGGATGCTGGGCGGGGCTGACAGCTGGTGCTTGCTTGATTAACTTCCTGCTGCATCAAAACCTACGGGCTTGAACTCTGTGCTAAGCTGCGTTCAGATACGCAAGCCCAGTTCTGCAGATCAGGTTCACCCTTAATTAATATTTCTTTCTACAGTGAGCAGTATCCCCTTGGCTGGTGATAGTGGATCCTGGCAAGATCCATTTCCAGGACAGAGCGGGCAGTGAACAGAGATTGCCCCCGCGGTGGTGAATCCTCCGTGGCTTTCGCCTTGGGGTAGAGAACGCTGCTGGGAGGGCGGGTGGCTCTGCAAAAGCAGCGAAGAGCCTGGACACCTTCCTCCTCACTTCTGCCCCTTCATCCGAGCTTTCTTGGTCGGTGCCTAGCAGTCCTTGAATATTTTCAGTCTGACTTTGTTTTACTTAGAGGCTGAGGCAGGCTTCACAAGCCAAACTTGTAATCTTTGTGATTTGAGTGCCTGTGCGCTCAGCAGCACACAGCACATCGTTGGTATGCGGCACTGGTAGCGTTTGACTGAGACAAATGTTCTCTATGTGAACTCAGAGGCTGTGTCTTGTTTAATTTTGCCACTTTCAATTAAACTTTGCCTGTCTTTCCATTACAGTTTTGAGCCTGTTTAGTGCTAATATTTAATATACACACACTTCAAAGTGTTTTTCTTCTTTCAGCTACGTATTTCACACATTCTTTCAAAGATAAAAATAATGTTTGGGTTTTGCTTCTTGATTTCTCTCTAACTTTTGTCACTGCAGAATTGTTGATGGTTCTGTTCAATTAGCATCATATCAGTATTTTCCTGTCTTTGGAATGGGAAGGGAGGAGGACAGAAAAACAGCCTATGAAGTCACTGAACACTGCTACGTGTAAAACTAATGGAAGGAAAGTGAAATAACATGGGATATTATCACAATTTTTTTTTTCAAAAATGCTTTCTGAAGTTATCTGTATATTTTAAGTTTCCCACAGTGATACACTTCAAGTTTTTAAAACAACACAAACATTTGCCTTGGCTAACAGCCTAGTGTAAAGAATAAAAATTATCAACACAACTGAAAGACTTAAAAAGACAAGGTATTGTCCCTGAGGAGAAGCTGAGAATGTAAAAGTAATCTGTACAGGCACAATTCTATTCACATGTGGCCAGCAAAAACAAACCAGTTGAGTCAACTATCTTTTTTAAACGGAGAGGTTTCTTTCTTTACCTGTCCATCATCTCTCTAGGATGCGCACGTACCATCTAACCGGACTATTTTAAGTACAATTAATATTTTTTCTGTGTCTTGTAGGTGCTTTTTCAGTAACGACGTGACATGTATTTATTGCTCTTCAAGAATTAATAAGAAAGCCATATGGGCTATATGGATCTCATGATCCACTGGCAGCAAGTTGTGCCCGGTTTATCTGAACTGTATAACCCCCAAAAGGTCACTTTTTTTTCATGTTTTGGGGCCTATTGCATTCACACAGGTCATTGAAATAAATTTTTTCCCGTCTCTGTTATTTGTTCTTCAGCCTTTTTGTGAAAAGCAGCAACAAAGTTCAAACCCCTGCCACACTGAATTCTTTGGCAGCTTTTTAAAGCTGCCCAGAAACCGTTGTGAAAGCTTCCGTAATTAGATAATGACTGATATACAGTGCGTGTCGATAGAAGTGTTTGAAAATAAAATGCAGGGTGCTATAAAATGGGTTTACTAGATAGTAAATAACATTTCAAATATGCAAGGGAATCACATTCCAGTCCTGCTTTCTCTCTGCTGCCTTCCTTCCAGGATCTGCTCTACTTGTGGGAAGTCCAGGGCAAACTCAAGCAGTTATAGCTTTGGGGAATATTTGCACTGCTTCATATGAGACATAATTTAGGTGTCTCTGTTGGCTGGCCAGTCTCCATGCATGGCTTTCACAGCCGATGGGAAGAGACAGCCCCTCCAAAGCCTGACACAAAGCAGGAGCCTCACTCAGGTTCCCCATCACCCTTGGCAGGAGGCTCTCACTGAGGACTGAAAAACCCCAAAAGAGCACCAGCTACCCTGTCCTGAGTAGAAGGGGAGGCCATGCAACCCCTTCTGTCATGCTGTGGTCCACTGCCTGTTGTTGCCCTCCTCTGTGCACTTATAGCCTAGAAAATTGGCAGAGGAGAGAGGATGAAAGTGTTGCATCTATAGGGCATGCCCCAGTTTGGTGACTGGTTGGCTCTGAGCTGAGGTTTCCCACCAGCACAGCCCGCTCTCAGCTCTGTCTCCATCCGCATGTTGTCTCTTCTCCCACATTGCAGCCCTAAGCTCTGCAGGGGCTGAATTTGTGCTCTGTATTCGCACGCCTGGACTATAACGTAATTTGTGTGTGCTACCTCATTCTGCAATTTCCAGGTAAGCCTGGAGATAACCAGGTGCATCAAGAGGATTTAAGAGAGGCCAGCGGAGGGAGGGGACGTAGAAAAGTGTAGTGACCCAGCCTTGGCACCAGGGTGTTGGGTGAAGCTGCTGCGTGGGTGCCCGGTCCACTTGATCCTGCAGCTGTTGGCTCTGATAAATATGAACTGACCTGTGAGAGTGTAGTCCTAGTGAAAGATGAGAGCATGGAGTTACTGTCAAAGGTCTTGAGAGGCTGTTTTGCTGCCAAAAAAGAAAAAAAAAATCCAATATACACAATACAAAAGCAATGATTGATCAAAATGAAACTCTGAGAGTGACCCTACTGACTTGTTTGCATGGAGTTGTAGATGAATGAGTGACCAGTTAGGGGAAAATATTATTTGCCTGGGAAAGCTTAACATTTGAATAAGGAAAAGGACTTATCTGTGGCAGATCACTGTGCCCTTTTGAAAACACTGCTATGAATTTTTCTCTCCTCCTCTCTGAAGCTGTTCTTTTTCAGGTTGGGTGAAAGGGAAACAAACATGTAATTGTCTCATACATAATCTGTAATCAGTTTCAACACAAACTTGTAGCAGTCCTTAACAGAGGAAGAGAAAAATGTGATTGTTTGGAACGAGTGTTTGGTCATCTTTGAACACAGAGAACATGGCATGCTGTTCACATCTTGATTCTTGTGACTTCTAACTTGTTGATAAAACTGACTTTAAATGTCAGCAATATAACCACCAATATAAATTATGGGGTCATCTTAGAGGCTGGACCATTAAAAAAAAAAAGCAAATTCTGTGGGATTTTTGCACAGAGATGCAGGAGGTGACTGTTAACTGCTGGCGTTGGTATTAGTTCATTAAGGTACACACACGTATTTCTGACTATAAGCCATGAAAAATCAATTGAAATGAAGGAGAATACTCTGAGCTTTAAAAGAGAAACATGTGTAACTGCCTTCCTGGGGCATTAAATGGCTGCCCCCATGTTGGCTGAGTTTTGGTAATGCTGAAGTCATCCTACTTGATGCATTTTGCCCTCTTAGTGTGAAATCACATGTGGTTTGCAAGAGAATTTTGTGAGTGCCTCTGAATGCAAAATCCAGCTTGTAGATGTGTGGATGAAAGGCTCTGTATAAATGTCAGCTTTTATTATTGTTACGAATTTCCGGCTTCTGTTATTAAGACATTTTATATGGATCTTTGCGTGTCTCTCCGTCTGTGAGTTTGAATTAAATGCCTGCCACAAATCTCCCTGGCATCCCATGGAGGGGGCTGCTTTAACTTGGTGCTCTTCTAACCTTTCCTTCTGTTCAGGGAATAAACCTCCTTTAAAAAAATGACCTCATAAAAATGGAGTAAACTCTGAGCTCTTTGTTTTTCTCAGGTCTAACCTCCAGGAAGACTATAAATTAATTTATTCTATAAAACCCAGAGAAGTAAATCTTCAGCATAATGTGTGGGGAATTAGACACTTAACTCCCATTAACATTAATGGGAACTGAATATTTATTTACCCCACAGCACATAAATCTTCGCCTGGTAACTCCTACAGTTTCTAACTCAAATGTTTCCATTGTTCTAAGGATCATGGTTATCCTGCCGGAGTGTTTACTAGGTTGTCAGCCTATGGGAGATATATTGGATGTTTCAGTCCTTTCCCTTCAAGGAAGCTGTAAAATGCACGGGGGCCTGTAACATGAACTTTCCGAAACCTCTGTGTGATAAGCTCGGATGATTCAAACCTCCTCTGTTTGGTGCCAGTCCCATCGTTCCTACTGGAGCTGGAATCATTTGACTTGAATAAACTGTTGTGACTGATAGACTCTTGGTCTGCACCTGGGGTGATGGATGGATGGGACTGAGGTTGTCGGTGCTTTGCCATGAGTCTCCACCTCTTCCAGAATCTGTATTTCTTCCTTTCTTCCTTCAAATCTGTGTTCTATTGTAAGAGAATTACACTCTCAGCTTTGTCTTCTCTACTTAAAGTCAAGATCAGGCAAATCAATCAAGCACCATGTAACTCTGCTTTAAGGAGATCTTTTCTCTCCCATGGAGGGAGGTGAAGGGCCATAGCTCATCAAGACCTATTGGAGGCTTCACAGTTGTTACATATATTTACCTGGAAGATACTGAGATGCTCTCAGGATGGATGAGTCAATGGACCCTAACAAAGATATGAATATGAAAACCGCCAGTCACTGAGTGAAATCCAGGCTCTGTTATACTCCATGGCAAAACCTCCCATGACTTCAGTACAGCAGGTTTAACTAGCACATGAAACTGCTTTTCCCTAAAGCACTCCATAGAAAGCTATTGCTCTTCTGTGTGGTTTATTTGAACTGCTCTGAGGAAGTTAATAAATCCTCCAAATTTCTGGTTAAAAATAAATAAGTAACAATGGAAGGAGAAAATCTCCATCTTGCTTTCTATTGATTTATGAAGTATTTAGTACAAAGCTTTCCTCTGCACCTAAGTGGATTGGGAAAAAAAGCAATGAGCTTAAACTGCAGCTAGAGAGTTTTAGGCAAGAGATCAGAAAAAGCTTCCTGAGGGGGGGCTGAGAAGCACAGCTGCAGACTGCACAGGCTGTTGTCTCTAGAAGCAGGCTGATAAATTGTGAGGGAGGACCTAGGTGGTCTAATCGAGGCTGGACAGTTGAAGAGGAAACGATGGGCTGTTATTTTAGATGCTCCCTTCCTGCTCTCTCACTCTGCAGGACCAAGAGGAGATCCATTGATTTTCAAGGTTGTTGGATTGAGTCTGTTTAGTTCTGTAAGACTTTCCAAGGAACTGAGAAAAGTTTATCCAGTGCGGTCCTTCAAACAGCAAAGAATCTGAGTGTGGGGCAGAAATCACTGTAGAAAGTGGTAAGAGAGCAGAAACCTTGGGCTGTGACTGACCCATGGCTGAAATCATGTTTAGAGTAAACTATAAACCATTGAAATCACATGGAAACCAAATCCCCAGGCATGTGTTTCATATGTGAGCAGTTCACCTCATCTTCTGATCTGGTTTGCCCCCATTCTGTGTTGCTGCGATCCTCGGGAGTCACACCTTGTGCCCGGTAATGGAGAACCTGCCTTCCCTCCCCATTCTAGACAATTTTAAAGAGTTGAGCACATGCAAGCATTGCACACGCCAGCAGTGCACGACCTCTCCTCTTACGGCAGTTTTACAGACAGCTCTTAACTGAGCTAAGTGTCTGAGCTGTGCATAATGTCTTTTTTTTAATAGCATACTGAACCTATGGCTTTTATTATCCTGACCAGTTGCTCACTGCACCTGTCAGGTTCCTCCCGAGACTGAAATGAGAGCAGCGTCTGCGTCTGTTTTCACAGCTCCAGAGCAGAGACAGGGATTTGTCAGGAAACCATTAAGCAATACTACTGCGTTTGTTGTGGATCCACTTTCTTTCCTGAAACCAAAGCATTTATTTTCAAGGTTCAGAGAGGAGGATTCTGGTATGAGTTATGCCAATATAAATGCACAGGACCCCTCCAGGTAATGAGTAGAAAGATTTCTGGTTCACACAGTTGCACACTGATGCACACATATGAGAACCACGTCTGTCTCTGGAGCTTTCAAGCCACAGAGACTGGATGCATGGTTAGGCTCAGGGATGCGAGACCTATGGCATATAAAAACCTCAAATGGTTACTGTTACTGGGTATTTTAAGCACCATAATCATAAACAATGGGCAAACAGGAAAACCCATGTGCAACGTGCTAACGGCATGTTAAGCACAGACTCAGGAGATAGCTTTGATTTCAGGTTTAGCTCCTGTGAAACATATTTACTCAGGAAATCTTTATTCGGATATTATTTATTTATTGTCTTCTCAAATGTGGCACTATTCATAAAAATCTTTAAAAATATCAAAGTAATGTTAACTGTGAACACATACTATTAATGTGTGTTTCATTGTACCTCACATTTAGTGTACTCCTTCCTGAATGCTCCATTAGCAAACCGTACTCTATACTGGGTGTCAGTTACTGAAATGGAAATATCTCAAACAGAAGTTGCTTAACAATGTTCAGCATCTTCCTTCAAGAAGCTTAAGAAATGACCAAAGGGAAAACTAGAGAAAAAAAACAGATAAGAAATTGCAGTTACCCAATCTTAACTCAGGTGTTTCCTGTGGAAAAGAACGTGGTGTCTTTAATAATGAAAAGATGAGATTCCCATGAACTGTTTCGCCTGTCAGCCCCGTTGCGGTGCCCTAACCCTGGTCACAAAGGCTGCATCCAGCACAGCGGTCACAGACAACTCTTCCCGTTGCAGTGGGTCATGATCCATTTACATGATTCATTTCCTTGGAGAGAAGGATAGTCCACCTGGACTAAACCAGCAAGCATCCCTCTGGAGCAGCCCAGTGGATGCACTGCTCCAGCCTGACCGGGCTTACAGCAGCTGATTAAGTGTCAGCCGATGGAGGCACGGCCATTTCGGTTGCGTGGTGATGTAGGAGTATGGTTATGCTATTGGGCAACATCACTGAACTAGTCGGACTGAAATATGTTCAGCCAGGGGAGAAACAAATGCAGGTATTAGATATAACCATATTTATATATTTTTTTTTTCTTGTGAAGTGCTGGAGGGGTTTCCAGCAATAGATAAAATCATTTTTACAAAATTGAAATGCAACATTTTTTCCGAAGCTTGTTAGGTCCTGAAATCTGTAGGTGGAGTTGGATAAATGACATTCTCAGCTCTTCGCCAGCAGCAAAGCTATTAGAGCCTTTATAAATGTTATCCAGTTCAGTGTTGCTGCTTGTGCCATATTCCCAACAGCAAATGCAAGCATCATCAGGATCCAACAGGCTCCCTAGAATAAGCCCAGCAATTCAACTAAAAATAAATATAATTAAGCCATAAAAAGAAAAATGTCTGTAAGATTATCATCCTTGCAGCTAGTTGGAATATACTTGTGAAATATTTTTTTAGTTAGTTGCAAACAAAATATGTTTTACATGGAGAGAATCCTGCCAAAACATCACAAAATAGATTTATTAAATAAAAAATGAAAATGGAAAAGGATAAAATAAAAAATGGAAATAACTTTTTCACATGGTTAGACAAGTTGCTTACAAATATTCTCCCCTTGTGTTAGAATCAACTAGTTGGTGTCTGGCCTAAGGTTGTGTTGTGCAACCTGTCAGACTGGGAGCTGCGAGAGTGGATAGCAAACATCAGATGAGTGATCCAAGGGATTTACCCATTTTTGAGTTTGTTAATCCTTCATTCTTATGATGTTTTAATCATTCATGACCTTTATCATAATCTATACCTTCCCAAAAGTTCCATTGCTGGGATGCTCACAAACCTGCTCAGATTGACAATACGGTATTTTGAATCCACTGGCTAAGTCATGATCTGCTGTTTCTGTCACGTGTCTGGCTGAGTGGAACTTTTCAAAGAGGACAGCAATGAGCATCACTCAAAGGATATTGTATCACCTTCCCCAGTTTCTTAAATAACCAGTCGTGGAGAATGCATAGTAACGGGTTTACAACATTTCTGAAACTAAAAAAGTTTTCCTGAATACATCAACTAACACTGTCTGAATACTGATAAATGACTAATTTCATATACGCCCACAAATAACTTCAAAAGAAAATGAGTCAGCGATGTGCTCAAAGTCTGAAGGATAGTGCCTCTGCCACCAGCCTCTAATCCTGTTAAAGATTTCTTTCTCATGCTGCTAGAGGATGATGTCTGACATACTCTCACTGATGCGCCCAGCAACTCATGTAAGGGCAAATCGGTACCCGTGCCTCCCTTCAGCGAGAACAAATTAATTCTCTTGATTTTCAGCACAGTGAGTGGTGGCACTGAGCACCTCTTATGAACCTTCAAACACCTCACAGGCCTAGGCTCATTAGCAAGAACTGTAATTAGTGCTCCCATTGCTGTTATCGATGCATTTGTTACACTAGCACCTCAAAAGCTTCCAGTGTTTACTGTCAGATAAATTTCTGAGTGTCCAGTGTATTGAATTCTTCACTTCCTAAGAGTGCAGGTATGTGGGAACACCAACACATTAGGCAAGATCTGATTGCACAAAACCACAAAAGAAAAACCAAACTATTGTCAGGTGTGGTGGGCCACCGAATGGGAACCTGACAGGGAATTCATTAAAAACCATGTCACGTATGCCCGGTGCAGAGCCACGACCGGCAATTGGCTTTGTTGGAACTAAAAGGCTGAGCCCAAACTTTACTGGAAAACTCCCTAAGGCCATTTAATTTACGAAAAGACCAAGCTTTTGAGAGCATATAATTATCCTTCATCCCTGCCATCTTATCCTGCATTAAATTTAATTGCTCACACAACTTGGCAACATTCTCACACCCATTTAAAGAAATTAAGTGGTCCTGTCATTTTTTAGTGCTCTTGATATGAAAGTGTTTCAACTTTCACTCTGTGACAAGAACCTCTGCCTCCTCCCCCTCCCCCAAAATATACATTCTTCCTGAGACGACTGAGCTCAGAGGGAACAGATGGGCTAAAAATAGTTGATTTTGGCCAAGATTGTCAAAAGTCACCAGTGGTTTCCAGTGCCTCTATTTTTAGAGGTGAGTGCTGACCACTTACTGGAAGTCACATTCCTTCACATTTTCAGAGCTGGGAACCCCATATCTTGTTCTGTGGTTTCAAAAGTAATAGATCATGAGCAACAGTCACCCAAGGGCTGTGGTGGGATTGTCACCCTGGGCTTTGACCCTTCCCCAGGCTCTGCCATCCCACCTTAGGAGAAACTCCCCAGAGTTGCTGCACATAGGGTTGACCCATTGAGTCGCTGATCCACCAGTGCTGTTTCATCATAAGAGCACCAGATGAAATTTGTATTTCCTCTCCACCCTTCACTATCAGTTGGTCATAATTTTAGAGCATGTAGAGTCAAACCTGTTACCTGGAAATGAAAGAATCCTAAAATATGATGTAAAAATATACTATTGGCACATGTGACAATTAAAACCCCTGAATAGGTTTATTAGAGCAGTATTTTCAAAGGTACTGAGCACCTACAGTTTCTGTTGTATTCAGTGTTATGTACTGAACTTGACTGGACCCAACACAACAGTACATTAAATAAATGTTGGGTTTTATGTCCAGTGTGAAAGAGAATAATCTCTGAAGCAAAAGTCACTGAAGTCAGATTTTCCGTTGTGTTTACTGGTGATAAACATCTTGAGAAAGAATGTGAGCATCTACAAACACCGGGTTATAATGTTAATATAGTCCCTTATCGCCTTATAAACGATCTGTATCCTGACACGGGAAGTGAGCTTCAGTCCCAGATGAATTACGAAGGAGTGACTCCCTAATATAAATAAAAGCAGGAGGATGGGCCTTGTTGAGCTGTCTGAGCAAAAGAGATCAAAATAAGAGCCAGGAACTTATCTCAGCTTTGGAAAGTGAACTGCTTTGGATTCTGGTCCAAAGCTCGGTTAATTAAGTGGGAGTCTTTCCAGCAACATCAGAGGACTTTATCACTCTTTATTAGGGCTACCATATGTCCACTTTTTTTTTTTTTTTTTAATTTGTCTTCTTTTTCAACCCCTGCATGATAGATGTCACCCACATCCAAGTTTCCCCAAACCCTGAAGTGCACACGCGCATGTGTAGGAGTGGATTTGGTTTGCGGCGGTGGGCAGATGCAGGATGTCAGCGCGTACAAGTTGCTGATGGACGTGGGGAGGTGATGGAGGGTCAGGGCAGGACGAGAAGTGTCACGGGCTGGCAGAAAGACATGTGTGGGGAAGGCTGGTGGTAGGGAGCAGGGGGGATTTGGGGATGAGGAAATGGGAAAGAGAAAAGCCATCAGGGTGGGATAGGTGAGAAAAACAGATTGCTCTGGGGCACGAGGCTTTGGGAAGTGTGATGGTTTAGCCCGAATTACCACACAGTTTCTCATTCACCCTCCCCCTCCCCAGTGGGATGGGGGAGAGAATTGGGAAGGAAGGAGAACTTGTGGGTTGAGATGAAGACAATTTACTAAAATAACAAGGGAAAACTACAATAATAACAGAATATAAGGATATTAAAATATACAAAGTGAACAATATATGTTTTCTCACCACCCGATGTCCCAATAACCGATACAGCCCATCCCGAGCAGCGATCACAGAAACAAAACCGAGCAGCAAGCAAAGGAGCAAAAGAGCCAGCAAGGGAGAGGGAACGATGGCAGCAAATGAGGGAGAAAGATGGATGCCAGCAAGGCAGATACCCACCCTGGCCAGCCCCCACTTATATACTGAGCATGACGTTTATGGCATGGAATACTCTCTTTGGCCAGTTTGGGTCAATTATTCTGTCTGTCTTTCTCCTGGCTTCCTGCACCTGCAAATCAGCGAGACTTGGAAAGCCAGACAGTGTCCTTGGTCTCATTCACAACAACTGGTATCATCAGGGTGTTTATCAACATTCTTCACACATGAAATCCAAAACACACCAGCTACTGAGAGGAAAATTAACTCCATCCCTGCCAAAACCAGGACAGGAAGCCAAGAGGGATACAGAATGGGGACCCTGGGGTTACTGCCCTGGCATTTAATCCTTAACTGGGGCTTTGAGAGAGGCTTCTCATGGACTTTCCCACACTGCCACTTCTACTTCTCTGCCCCATCTGGTGCCACTGCCTCCTTGGGCTGGTGTAGTGGGTGGCTTTGCTTTGTGGCCTTGGAAATGTCACCAGCTTGCCTTCTTCAACTCCCTAGCTGCATGCCAGAGGAAGTGTCATAGTCACCTTCCAGTCTGGGGAGCTGTGAGCTTCACCTCTTGTAAAAATTCAGGGAGAAAAGAATTTTATGTTATTGAACTGCCCCCTTGGAACAACAGAAATAAAGGTTTGAAGCCTGAAATTTGAGGAAAAAGTTATTGAATAAAATAGTTTAATAAAATTATATTTGGAGGTGAAGGTTTTTCTTGTCATAGCACTGCAGGTGACTGAGACATCATTGTTTCAGGTCCTGCTCCTTCTGCTCCTTGGGATGCCTGGCTGGGATGCAAGATGTGCATTGCAGAACCACTGTGTGATGGGAGACGTTCGGGTGAGCTTTAGGTGGCTTCACCCTGGTGCTGGATTCAGCCCGGGTGTGGGTGCACAGCACTCACCAACACCAGGCAATGGTTCCCCACTGCCACGCAAACACCATCCCTGAGCGCTGCACCCAGCCTGCTCGGCAGGAGGGGAAGGTGCCTCACAGCCACTTCTCCCCACACCATGCCACCATTTGTGTCCCTCTTCTCTCCTACGCTTTAGATATCAAGCAAGGCATCCTATGACTTCATCCCTCCCCAAGGATTTCCAGAGTGTCATGATTGAAGCTGAACTCCAAATGCACACACGTCTGGAGCTGTGGCTATTCTTTCCTTTGACAAATTGTTCAGACCTCACACCTCTACAGCTAAACAAATGTAATCCAAGCATCAGATCATAAAATCTTGGAAAAAATTTATTTGAACTGCTGGCATGGCTTCTAGTAGTACACTGGGGGCAGTTCTCCTTTCACATGTCCCCAGAGGCATGTAAAGCACTTCACTCCTAGTAACTGAGCTATAAATGTAGGTCTCAAGCAGTGCATGCTCCATGTTACAACGTGAGAAACCTGAGGGCTTTCGCTTTTTGTGCAGGAGATTATCAAAGCACCTTTAAAGGGAGCCAGATTTCCTGCCTCACCTTGCCTCTCCCATTGCTCCGACATTCACTCTTCAAGAAACCGAAAGGTGTCAAACTTTCTTCAACACGTACAAATGAGCCACGCTGCCTGGACAAATGGAGAGGAAAGACTTTGGTCTCTTGAGGGCTTTTTCCTGGCTGCTCATAGGCAGGTAGCAGCTCTCCGGCGACGCGGCTCTGCACTCACATTACCAGTTACAGTAACACGGAGACAAAGACATGCTGATAACCGTGGGCAGACAGGCTTATTTCCCTAACCTGCTCATTCTCTCCATTGCTATGAAACCCAATGTGCTGGAGCAAACGTGTCCCTTCATGTTTTAGGGGAAAGAATGTGATTTTGCAACACACTGCTCTGCTCTTCCTTCTAGTTACCAGCAGTGCACACTTGGACTTGAAGGAGTAAGAGCTGAGGGGAGTCAGGATAACACATATAGGGCCGATCCTCACTTCTTACCTAGGTCTCCCAATTACCTGAACTGTTGGTAATTAATAACAAGAAATGGTTTATTAAATGCAAACTTTTGGCTTGTCCTTGCAAATGACACTGGGAGGTTCCAGGACTGATGGAGTGGGAGCGCTGGTGCCCGGTTGCGGGAGAAGCTGGTGGGTACGAATGCAAAGGTTCACTCCATCACGGCAATGCTAGGGATAACCAAAACACCAACAGTTGCCTGTTCTGAAATGTGCAGGTGTCAACATTTCCTTTGTCTGCAAAGGAATTAAGTGGAAAACTCCTGTTTGGGTTTGGTTTTGTTGTTTGGTTGTTTTTTTTTTTTCCAGAAAAAATAAGGGAATGGTTTTCTTGTTCTGATGAACACCTGAGGCACCAGGTTATAGCACCCGTTGCTCACGGCATAGAAACCAGTGTGTTCTTTGCTCCTTCATCCATTGGTTAGGGTACCAGGTGAAAGATTTTGTACCATTTCAAAATAAGGACTTGAAAATAACTTTCCATAGTGCAGGTGAGGGGCCTGGACACCAGACACTCTCCTGGATTATGAGGGCAGGAGAGACAGAAACAGCTAGTATGCTCCTGCTCTGCCTCCTTCCTCGGTAGTTTCACACCTTGTCTTGAGTTAAATTTAGCCAAACCACTACATTTGCACAGAAAGCTTCAGTTCTAATTAACTGCCATTTTCCAACAACACAAAACCCCAATTCACTGAAAACTTGCTAGTGACTTGGACGTAACTGCCACTGGTTTGATGGTGCTCATGACATAAGGCAGGATCAAACTCGGCAGTGGAAGGATGAATAATCCATTTTCGCATGCTGGAGGAGCAAAATTTCAGGGTTTTGATATAAAAAGGCATCTAAACAACTAGGGGCTGACATTCACAACACTGGAAAATTCAACTCTAAGAGAGGGCACTGAGCTTGAAGGAGCAAAGAGAGGTCACATCACATTTTTTGAGGGAAGAGAGTGACTGCACCTGCCAGCCAGCTCATTCTAATGGGCTCTGCTGAGGCGAGTGGACAGAGCTCAAGGATGTGCCAGTTCTTTCCTGTGAGGTGGCTTTCTGCCCACTGCAATTACGGAAGGAGGAAAACAGCAGTTTTGTGAATAAAGCTGGCAGCTACCCAATACAGCCTGAAGAAATAACCGTACCTTGGAGAAGCCTTTCTTTTTTTCTTTCTGGGTTGGGCTAAGCTCTTTAAAGGAGTTTAGCACTCATGTAGGCATCTTCATCTCAAGATGCTCATTACTGATAAAATCCACCCGTGCAGTCGCCAGCCTGTGCTGATACGAAATGCCTAAGATGCTGGTGTGGGAGGTTTGCCTGCTCTAGACACTTCTTAATCTGGAACGGTTGAACACTGGTTTCTGCTCAGAAGCATTAGGTTTAAACACAGTTCTAGGATTTAACAATAAGTATTGTAACTCTGGACAAGTTTATTTTCCTATATGGCTGTGAACATAGCTTAATTCTTGACCACAAAGGCTTCCTCTGGTACTAAATTCTGACTTTCAGTCAGGCTTCATGTGGAAAAAACATCCTTGGATCAGTTTTGACTGCACTTCCTTTTACTGTGACTGGATGCACAATGACTTTGTTTTCTTAGTACAAGACATCAAGCACAGAGCTCCTCAGCTCTGTGGATTAAGTTGGCTTAAAAGCAATGGTTCTGAGCCATTATCCTCCCTGCCTGGATCTCAGTCATTACAGTACTTTTGCAGCATCCCCAAGTCTGCCTCCCTGATTGCAGAGCTGTGCTGAAGTCCCTTTGCAGCCGCTGTTGGGGTTACAAACTAAGCCCACACACTTCAAGCTCCTTTCCAACATGCATTTTAGCAAGTACTTCTGCAGAGTGATGAGGCCATTGGCCACATCCCACACATCTCCTGACACCATGGAAGTGAAGTAAAACACCGTAAGGGAGTAATAATCCCCCCGCATGCTGAGGCTGGAGAGGGAGGAACAGCCCCTCAGTTATTACTGCCTATTGGCAGCCTTCTGATAAGAGCAAAGCCTCCTCCAATGGGTTTATGAATAAATCAAATGTATGAACATTGACACCATGTGGTTCTTCAAAGCGGATCGCTGTTCAATATGGTGAGAAGCTGTATTACTGAAGTTTTACAAAGAGAAAAGACACAAATTCAGTCTTCTGCAGTAAGAGTTTTGGCTCATACTGAGCAAAAGCCAGCATTCATTTGCTGAGAGGTCCTAGAGGTTTTAACTATTGACAACTAACAGGAAAAAAGATTCAAGAAGAGCAGAGGAATCATTAAGAAGAGAAAATGAAATGAGAAGGAATAAGAAAGAATGCAGAAAGTTAGAGTTCATTGGAAACAAAAGTTGCATAAAGGTTAAAGCAAAACTGCAGACAATAAAACCTGCATTCTTGCAAATCCTTTTATGAAATTATGGCAGAAGGGATGATGTGAAGAACATTATGCAAAGAAAATAAAGACTGTAGAGAAAAAAAGGTGAATCCAGGTTAAGGCAATGTAAATAGCTTTCTGAGATAAACACACCCTTTGTGTCATTCGTTCCTTCTGAAGAAAAGTATTATATTTTAAAGTCAATAGATGTGTTTATCCAAGTCAATCCTAGCTCACTTCACAAGGAAGGCTTTGGGGTTTTTAATTTTTGGTTCCAGACAGAGTCATTCTTCTGTGTCTCTTTTTTTTTCTTTTCTTTTAGAAAAAATGTAATACATTTTTCATATTAAGAAAACAAGAGATTGAAAGATTACTTTTGGCACTTCCCATCTGTGACCCCATTTGCTACTTATGTGAGGGAAAAAAAGGCAGAAGATGGTTCTTGCTGAGCCTGCAGCCCCTGCAATTACCAGATGTGAGCACAGAAAAGAGTGAGGACTTCTTAGCCTGTCTAAATCTCCCCCCAACGACCTCACTGTGTCTGAGGACACCTGCAAGAACATTTACCCTTAAAGGATCGTCACGGCCACCTCCTGCAGTCCCCGTTGCTTACTGCTGAATTTCATCACCCTGAGTCCATGGCTGCTGCCTGGAGAGGTACGAGCATCCCTGCCAGCACCCGTCTGCACACACAGCCAGCCCTCTGCCTCTGGTAATAAGTGCTCGGCAGGAGCCGCATCTCTTATTCTGGGAAAATTTGTGCCTTGTCTGTTTGCAACACTTTGGCAATACATATTCTTGCCATTTCCTCTGGCATAAATAGCAGTCAAAGGCAGCCCTGCCTGAGGGAAGCAGTGGTGCCCATCCAAAGGCACAGCACCTCTTCCCCTACATGTTTGGATAAGCCCTTCAGGAGGTTTTATCCTGTATGAGGAGGAGATTACCTTTTGCCTTGCTCAAAACTGCTTGGCTGAGCAGGTCCTCCTAAAAGCAGCATCTCTCTATCACAAGGCCTTTTTTCCTCTTGAATCTCTTCCCCACTGTAATTTATAAAGCAAACTGCATAACACCAATTACAGAATTCCTGACATGGCCAGATGAGGGGAGCGGTTATCTCCTCTGCTTTGTAACCCAGTCTCCCACCCTTATATTCTCCAGCTCTATTTTACTGGTTCAGGTACTGTTGCCAGTGGGTCTGTTTCTTATTTAGTTTCTTCACGAACATTTCCATCTAAAGTATATTTTGCATTTTTCTTGGTCCTCCCCAGACACGTGGCCTTTCATCTATTGACACTGAATCCATACACTGATCTCAGCAGAGCGTGCAGACTGCAGCACCTTCCCATGCCCCACCTTCCATGCGTTGCTGCCTGTTTTCTGGATCACATCCCATCACCATCCCATGTTGGGTGAGCAACAGCATCCTCTTCCCTGCGCCTGGACCAGGCTCTGCCCTGCACACCGTGTAGCCACCCCAAAATCCACCCTTCAACACGCCTTCTGCCACAGCACTGCAATGAGCCTCTCTGGGCTTTCCTTTCAAAAAACACCTCTTATTTATGTGGTGACTGCTACTGCCTGCTGCCTAATAATCCAGCACATGCGTGGCCCCACTGGCACCTGAAGGTGGGATGGTGCACCCTAGGGACCTTCATGCACTCGGAGATGGCTCCAACCCCCACCAAAATCAACAGAGACTTTGTTAAACTGTGGAGCCCGTGTTCTACATCAGCTACCCCACTCCTGGTCCTCCTCACTTACCTGGTGTCTGTACAAGGAGCTTCCTCCTGCCCTCAACAACCGGACTTCTGTGGCAAGGGGATCACAGAGGGCTAGAGAAGAAGCACCAGAACCCAAAGATTTTTCCATATTATGAATGGGCTAACCCAGGCTTTTTCACCAGCCCTAGAAAAGCTCCGATCCATTTTGGCCAGGAATTTTGTTAAAAAGTCAAACAAAGTGAGGAGCATTGGAGAGATGGCAGAGGTGTGGGAAGAGCTTAGCCCTGGCGTGGTGCCTCGGATGTACCTGAGGCATGACGGTGTCTGGAAACACATGGGCCTGGTCATGCATTAACATCTGCTGTGAGGCCTGCTTCCCCACTGTGGCATGTGAAGCTCCAGCTGACGTTAATAGGAGTCGCATGTGCATCTGGACAGAAGAATTACAGAGTTTGAAACAACGCCTCGGCACATGGAAGCTTTCACCATTTCAAGGCCTATTTCTTCCTTGTGCACAACAAAGCAAAACATCTCTCCTTCTTGTTTTTGTCCTGATATTTTTCATAGATCCTGGTGCAGTAGGGAGCCTCAGAGCAGACCCCTAAAAAGGGTTTCTGCTTAGTTTGGATCATGAAGTAGTTGTCCGATAAAATGATGCTGTAGTCCTGGGAGGTACAATAAAGCTGTCCCATAGGTTAGGCCCTTGCCAGTTGGAGGCAATTCTTAATGCAGATTTCACTCTGCGTGTGTCACATTTGCTAATTTACCATGAATGATTCCTGATTTTCAATCGACCTTGGTCTTTAGGTTCATAAAACTTTGTTCTGCATTGAAGTCTTTTGGCAATGTGGAGTTTTGCCTGAAATAAAGTAGGAAAGAGACATCCTGAAAAATAAATACAGTAAGATTCTGCGCAGAGTGCAGCATTACTGTCAAATGGTACATTTTGTGTTGCTTCTACTGCACGAGGAGATGTTCTTGTAGATAAGGTGCTAGGTTTTAAGAAACATGGATTCAGCTTGTACTTCTGAAAGGCCTTAGACTAAGCTTGCAAATGCTTTGGGACTCAACTTTTCTCCTGTAAATACAGTCTTTATTTTTCCTGTTGTGTCTATTCAGGCTGTGATTTTCAAAGGGACCCAGGGGAATTGCTGTATGAGTCCCATAGAACAATAAGTCTGTTCTAGTTTCATTAAATGCCTCACTGAAGCCCTTTCCTGGGAGAGTAGATCATTCACTCTGCTTTCCTACACACCAGCCCGGTCCTATTTACACAAGCTGACAGACTACCTGATGGAGCCATTATTCTCTTTTCACATATAGTCTAAACTATTTCCTCTTGCTGCGCACTGAGCAGTTTTAAATCATGATGTCTTAGTTCATGGAGGTTAGGAATAGTCTTATAAAACACCTTATTTCTTTCTTGCTCCTATGTAAATCTATTTTATTGGACAATTGGAAAACATAACACTTGGCTTGTGTGGATAACCCCCCATGTGCTTCCAAATACAATACACAGCATTTTTTTTTTTTTCAGAATAAGCTTTTCATGAAAGCCTGTTGTTCCCTGCATCCAGGCTGAGCTTTTGCAGACCAACCTGCCCTCCTGCCTGAAATCACACCCAAAAAGTGACCCTCGGCCAGGAATTTTGGATGAGGAGACATTTCAGGTCTGAAATTCAGGTCACATTGAAGTGGTTTTGTGTGAGTTTAAGCCTGAGAATACAGGTTAGACCAGTGCCATAATCAATGGAAAAAACTCCAAGGGGCTTTTAATACTTCTCTGTTGCCTGCTCTGCCTTGTGAAAGGAGGCGCCCAAGCAGAAATTAACCCCCGAGGGCCCTACACCGCTTCCTGTGCCGTGCAGCCTCTCACCACTCATCCCTGCCATCCCTCCCAAATGCATTCTGGCACGCAGAGTTTGTTCTGGCCGGGAATTTGGTTTACGAAGATTAAAGAGACGCTGTGCGGTGGGCAGCGAGCCTCAGCAAGCGAGGAGATAAAGGCAGCATTGGAGGTGGTATGGGCTCGGTGTGGACCTGGGATGCCGGGGGAATGGGCCAGCTGGGGACATGGGAGGAGGTTACACATCCTGCATACACGTGAATTAATGATAAACGCACTGACCTCCACACTTTGAACAAGATGTGCTGGCCTGCTCGAAGCCCCTCTCCCTTCTATTGCAGCATCTGGCTCTCTCTGGGCTCTGGTGTGACACAGTGCAACCGTTATGCTCTGCAAAACTACTTGTCAACTGCCCAACGGCTATACAAACAAGGCAGGAAAACACTGCTTGAATATTTAAAATCATCAACGGCTCCTTTAAACCACTGGCTAATGCCTCTGGTAGGCATTTAATATTCTGCATTAAGAAAGAAATAATTAACTGAAACACCACCTCATTTTTATGGCCAGGCAGTATCTTGCACTTATTGTCATTGTCAAAAATTATTTTCATTTAAACTATCCTACTGCAGCACAGGACACAGAAAAAGGAAAGGATTTACTGCTGAATGCTATACTTTATTTTGCTACTTAAGGAGCTAATAGAGTAATGTAATACAGAGAGCACAGGCCCAAATAAAAGTTCATATGTTACTGCCAACTCCAAGCAATTTAGTTTTGTGACTCAGGCAGCATAATTGTGAAATTGGCTTAGAACTCATCACGTTGTTTTATTTTTATCTGTTTGTATGTTTAAATGCATGCTTAAGGTTCATCGCTTTTGCCGTAAGCCCCAAAGGTTCACCTCAGTTGCACATTGAAGATTGTCACTGTAATCGTACAGGCTACAAGGCAATAATTGTCTGTAAGATTTGGACTGTAGGTAAAATGTTAAATGCACCAAAACACAATAAAATGAAGAAGACATGGGAACTCTTAACACTGACACACTGTCTCTGCTCCATCTAGCCACCCACCTCCCCTGTTCACCCACACTTTGCGGAGGATGCAGGGTGAAAGGGATATGAAAAATATCTGAAATGCCTTCCTGAAATGACACCGAGTATGGATTTGGCTCAGTTTGTCTCCAAACCCACAGACAAAAAAATACTAAGTTTTAAAACATTAATCACAACGCGGAGGGTGACAGTTTTGTACGGTGTTAGGGTGCTTTTCACAAGACAGTCTCCGAGGCTGCGTGCGGGTGCTGAGTGTTTTCAAATGTAAATCTGATCGCGGGCTGCAGCCCATGTGGTAGATAAACAAGCTGTATTTTCAAACGCAGTGTGAAATGTGCGGGCTGACGTGACCATTATCAGAGCCTCATGCATGAGTTATGAGACATCATAAAATATTTTCATATTGCAACAATGAAAGCTGAAGCTGCTCTGTGGTAGGCTTGCTTGATCTGATAGCTCACCCCGCTCCCTTTGCTGGGTCTAGCAGGAGGGAGAAATGTTTCTCAAAAGCTGTACTTCTGAATGCTAAGCTGTTTTCTCATGAACTTCTTACAAAGAAAAATCTTTCTTATGGAATGACTGATGGAGAATTGACTATTAAGACAATGCAGGTGACATTTTCAGGGATTTAGGGACGTTCCTCTCTGCCCATGAAGCACCTGAACTAGTGACTTTAATCTGGCTGAAACAGAGTTGTGATGTGAGTGCAGAGTTAGGTTACCTCCTTTCATTAAACAGTTAATTAATATATTTTATTCTGAAAATGAGCCTTCCTAAGGGTTCTTCAGACTAATGGTACATAGCTGGATGGATAGGATATAACAAATACAGTCACTTCATCTCCTTCCAAATAACCTATCTCCACCAGACTTTAAGACTGATCCTGTAAATTCTTAATGCCACAAATTTCCTTTTCCTTTGATAGTTTCTTTCATCTTAATTTATTGTTACATTCATTATGGAACTGATTATTCTTATTTGCATAGCCAGATTATATTTTACAGAATACCTGCCAGCTGAATTTCTGTATGTTAGTGTTAAAGGCTGCATAGAGTTCTTCTTAAGTGTTAGGTTTAATTCCTTCCAGTGATATTGATTTCCTAAGTGATTTTGAGCTAATTATCTGATTTTGCTGTGTTCACTGCTGCTGTGGCAGACATCCTGCAAATACAGGAGACTTAGATGCCTCTAAACTTCTTCAGACTCCTGTGAAAGTCCTAGTCCAGGTCATTCCTCCTAGCAGATGTAAATGCTTCTTCTCATCAAGTGGGAAGTGGGGGAGAGTGGGGAAGGAGAGCCCAGTGGTGCCATTGCTGCTGCAAGCAGCGGGGCTGAAATGCCCTGGCAGACAAAGGAGAGGCAGAAGTATGTCTGTACAAGTGTCTCAGGGGCATTTTGCACTCAGACCAGCAGCAACCAGGCGTTGGCTTGCGGACCTGGCTTGGATCCGACCAACTTGGAGCTGTGGCAGCGTGTGGCCAGGCCTGGAAGGGCCGTCGGTGCAGACATACCCTTCCAAGCAGCGAGTCCAGCTCTGTGGTTTCTGGCACTGCAGAAATGACTTCAACGGCATGAACCCACGGGAAGAGCTGGACCTTGGAGGGTATTGCTGAGAGCCTAATTTGTCTTCCTGTCATGGGCATGGGGTTCAATTACTTTTCCCCTCCTCACTCTATTTATTGAAGAATATGATAAAAATGCATGCAAGCAGTTAAATATACTGAACTGTTTCAGCTTGGCAGAATATTGTTCTCTTGTCTTTGCAGCTTTTTACTTTGGGAACACAGGCACACTGAATTCATGTCTGTGGTGCTTTTGCATCGAGCTGATTCCAGTCAGCCTAATCACAAAGCTGGGCAAAGGAAAAACTGAATTTTCAAACTGATGACACATTTATACTAGAATTGTAACTTTATAATATTAATGTATCATTTAACTTACATGTATACTTTGGAATGTTTATAACTACTGTAAATCATAGGCGAGAGCGGCCAAGAGAGTGCCACACAACATTCCTAGCACAACTTGTAAAATAAATACAACAATTGCAGAAGAACAACATTCCCTGTTAGAAAAGGGAAAACGTAGCCACTCTGCTGTGGATGGGAAACGTGCTCAGTGAAATCTCACCAAGCCCAGGCACAGGCATGGTGTGTCCGCAGTGCTCCTGCTCTGCTCTTCCACAGAGACTTCAAAGGACAAAATGCTGTCGAGCCAGTGCCAAGGAAGTGTTGTGTGGTTGGGAAATGACACCAGACGTTTGCTGGTGACACTGCTTGGCATCATTGTTTGCTTCAGTAGGACAGCCCAGATTTCGTGACGTGATCTCCCTCCCTCCCTGTGAGGTGACTGCTGAAAAGCCATCCCCACGCAGCAGTCACCTCTCTGACCTCTGTCCACCTTGTCTTGCAGGCTGCCTTGGAGAGAATAACTCCCTACTGTTCCCTGACCCATAAAATTCTGTGGCTGATTTCTGACCTATTAACCTTCAGTTTTTCTTTTAAGGTTTATAGTACTTTTATGACTTGATCAGCGGACTGTAAAATACACATTTAAATGCATTCAACTCAGATAACAATCTCGTCATTAAAACAGTCTAGCTTCTTTGTTGGAAGTTAATCACTCTCAAATTTTCGGGATTCATCAGCACACTTACCAATACCTGTTTTTTCTCCCTGAAGCTGGCAAGGTAACATGACACAAAGACCTTCAGTTCTTAAAAGACAGTAAAAAAGATTGCAAATCTTATTGGAAATTCCCCTCAATTTTAAAGCAAAATCTACAGAAAAATCAAATCCCAATTTGAATTCAGGACACCTTCAAACGTAAAAAATTAATCAACTTCGGAGATTCAGGTGAAAGGATGACTGTTTTTTCAGTTTTATTATGCTAAAAATATAGCTGAGAGGCAAGCACAATGTGGTAGCATTGCACAGGCAGCAAAATACCAAAATAACACCAAGGACAGGAGACTGTTTTAATGTACTTTCTGGTAAGTTATTTAACATGCTTTTGTTGGCAGGGCAGATGGTTTGGGGCTTTGGATCAGGCCTGGATTACTCAGAGCAGGCAGTAGGCAGTGCCTCTCACGTAACGGTTGTTCCCAAATACAGCTGAAAGGCGGTGAAATGGGACATTCAGTTCTGTTTCTCTTCTCTAACACTGACACCACGAGTATCCCGGCGTGTCCTTAAGTTTGGGAAAAAAACACCCCACCATTTCACTGCAGCTGGAGACGCTGAACTGGGGTCCAGGCCTTTGTCCTCGTCTTAGCAAGAGGTCCCAACTGCCCCTATCGCTGGCAGGAAGGATGGGACCCAGAGCTCTGTCCTGGACTGCGGAAGCCAAATGAGCTATGTGGAAAGCAAGCTGATGTCAGAAATGGGTTGGCAGAGCCCAGGGCAGGCAAGGTTTTGACAGTGCTGTCTGCCAAGGGCAGCTGGAGAAGAAGAGCCGTGTCCAGCAGATTCAGCCCCTCTGGCTGCTTGATGCTGCTGCTCAGTAACTTCATCCTGGAAACCTTCTGCCAGGTTAATGACCCAAAAAATGTGCTTCCTTTTCTCCCTAGTTGGATCATTTCTTGTTATGAACAGTTGAAAGTTTTATTTTAATACATTGCCTAATTGATTGTGGGCTCTGTCCATCGTACACAGAAATACCCATTTTTTGAGTCAAATATAACTGTGCCTGTGTTCATATGCTTTCTCTGTGCAATCCTTGGCCTCTGTGTTTAAGAAACGTGACTCTAGGAGGTGTTTATAGAAGGCTAAATATAGGTTTATCTGTTCTAGTCTTTCCATGAAAGATCTTTTTCCTTCAACACATGGAGATTAAATACACGGAGCAATATTAGTTAGCACTTAAGTTATGGCACGCTGCAAAAAACGCCAGGAAATTCCGTTTTGAAGTTGATGTTCCAGTCCTAACTCCTGTTGACTTTATATTTCTTTTCTCTCAAAGGCATGAACTAAGGATAGGGTGTCGCTTGAAGCTGAGTGACGTTGCTCCAGACAGGCGTTTGGAGAGACACCTCACATTAATCTCTTTAGGTGCACTCTGTGGATTCGTTCAGGCCACAGTGGAAAGCAAAAATCTCACTGTTCTCAGCAGCCCAGAACTTACAAAAAGCAATATCTGTGAGTCCAGTGTATTAACTCTGAGTTAAAGAAAAGAAAATGAACCAAACTTGAGGGAATTTATGTCAGAGCAGCTGTTTGCGTGCATCTTCTGCTGGTCTTAACTCTCACACTTTGAGGTTTCCTGTTAGCGTTTACAATAATATCATTGCATCATGGTCCTAGTGTTTAATATTCCCCTTTCAAAATATGAAGTTGCAGCTGACTCCCTGTATCCTTCTGGGATAAATGCAGAAAAATCTTTACTTAACAGCTGCTATATATTATTATTATTACCTATTACATCATATCTTATTACAGCTCTATTACACGTTTCCCCTAAAATCTAATCACATTCTGAAATTGTTTACAGCGAAACTAGAAATAGGCTTGAGACATAAAGTTCACATCCCAGCATGGGTCTGAACTTTCTTGCAGTTCAGATTTATTCAGACACAGCATTTAACTCTCTTGCTCCTGAAAGACGGGAGCAACTGCCAAGTTTGGATGTGTATACATGTCAAGGGCACCTGAGATGTGCCTGTTCAGAGGGGATCTGAATTGGTGGCAGCTGAGACAGGGTTTTGCTTTCTGTTGTGTGCTCTGAGACTGAAAGGCAGAGAAATAAGCAGTGAAAATCTGGTCCCCTATATGCGAATCGCAAAACTTCCATTGATTTCAGCATGGTCAAAATTTCACTCCAGCTAAAGAGATGGATAACAGATAGACAGACAGACAGATAGTAATTAATTAAGCCATTTGAGCTCATCTAGGCTTATTTCTTTAAAATGCAAGAGAACACTGACAGAAGTGTGTCATCTTACCCATTTTGCTTATGGCACATGTTCAGGAGCCTGAGATGTGAAGGCCAAAGAATTTGGAATGGTTTTAGGCTCCCAAGATATGGAGAAAAGCTGTTCTGTCCTCGGTCTGCCCACTGAAAAGAGTTCAGAGCCTGCTTGGACCTTCAGGGACCCAGTCCAGCCCCCCGGGAGCGTCACCACGATGCCCAAACTTCTCTTGCCTTCAAGCCTTGTGCAGAGTGTGAAACAGCCCCATGGCAAGACAGCAGCAGCGTTGCTGCAGGAGAGCTTTTCTTAGTGGGAGCAAATGCTGCTGCTGAGGGTAAATCTTCACAGGATGGATCCCTTAGCAGAAGTACATGCTCATAAAGGTGGAATAAAAAACAATCCAGGTCACTAGCCTCATCCACAGACTGACATTTCTATAGGTCTTTGCTTTACAGCTATGATATTAAGTAGTTTGGCTAACTTTTTAGAAATGTTACTATTTTCTCGACAAAATGTCAAGTAAGTTTTCAGGGGGGAATACTTCATAACTGAAGTATGTTTTCCTAAGGGCAATAAACCACTAAGAAATGTACTTTTTTCCCACCCAGCCTTTGAGCCAAAACTTTCACATGTTTTTCAAAGAAATAAAATTATAGGTGTTTTTCTGTAGTAGGGTGAAGTACCACCTGGGTGGCAGTGGTAGAAAGCTGGGCAAACTTTATAAATCTAGAAGGGGGAGATTGTTTTGGCATGACTTAGGGCTACAGCCTGGGTTTCCTATGCATAATTTTAAAAGGAATTGCTCAAAGCATCAGGAAACTCTTGCCGGTACGCTATACCAGTGTACGACTCTCACCTCTTTAGACTCGGGGAAGATTGCCATGGCTGAAGAGAGGACTTTTTCAGTGCAATGAGCAGTGGAGTCAAGAGGCAGACTTTTAATTATTTCTGTATCTGACAAGCTCACACCCATGACCATGCTGGTTTAAGAGACCAGAAGAATGTAAAGTGAATTGAAAATAACGAGTTGGTCAACATGGTTTAATTTGGTTCCTGTCCTGAGGTTGAGGTGGGTCCCCACTGTCTGCTGGCCATTCGGAGGGCAGCACTGCACATTTGGGACACCTCCAGTCTGATCTCAGCTCTGCAAAACCAATTGCAGAGTGTGGGGGATTTTTGTAATTACTGGTAAATAGCTGAGGGACTGGAAATGCACTTTTGTTTTGGTCTTTTTAATCTCTGGCATCATAGTGCACAGAATGTGAGCAAATACATTTTCTGGTGAAATAATAGAGAAAATGAATATCAGTTCATCCAGTATCACTTTACATCAGAGAGGAAAGGTAAGGAAAGGTGAAGGACAAATAAACTTGCGCTAAAATATCTAACAGTGGTGCAAGACCACTAAGAGTTAAGAAGTGCCTTGCTGGGCTGCCTGGCACCCTGACCGAGCAAGGCAGGCCCTGAGTATTTTTTTTTAATATTAAAAAATAGGCAACATAAAATCTCTCTCCTGGAAATCAAATAGAAGGAAAACTAAAGTACAGCTACAAAGGAAATGTCATTCTCTGGCCTGCTCTGTGTGCTGGCTTCTTACGTGCTGGGCTGAGGAAACTCTGAATGCTGTGGAAGAAATCCATGGAGAGGAAGCAGCAGCCATCGCACAGTATGAAAGATGGGGCTGGTTTTAATCAGGGTTGACTCTTCACAAATAACAAATGAGAAGGAAAGGTTAAAGTGGGGCATAAGGCTAAGCCAATAAAGCCTTTTTTGAGACAAAATAAGAAGGGCATATTTCAATATGCCACAGTGGAGAGAGAGTTGAACAAACTAGCGTGTCTAGGATGTACAAACACTGTCTGACTCCAGGCGTGTGAGCTTGTGCTGCCTGCTCACGATGAACAACAGGCTCCTAATTTAGGAGCTCTGAGTAACCCTCATCAGAAGGCGAGTCTCTGTGCAGCCAAGCCAGATCTTAATTGAATTAGATATCTAAAATTAGACACTGTGAATGTCTGCACTCCTCCATCCCCTCCTCAGCCCCTCAACATGAACATTCATCACTTGCTTAGGAGTGTCCTAGCATTTTTTAAACTTTATTGGGGGAAAAATACAATTTTTGGAATGTCAAATCGGTGAGAAAGGTGTGAACAAGAGTAGTGTTTGGCTTTGCCTGCGTCTAAGATGTGGAAAGCTTTCCTCCTTGATTGGGAGCCGGGGTCTCCTGCCTGAGTAAGGTGGGTGAAGGGTGTTACTCGTGCTGCTGGTGAAGGTTTCCAGTGGATTTAAGTGTGATATGGATCCAGTGCACAGTTTTTAACAGTTCTTCTGTAGCCAGCATCTAACACTATCCCTTAAATTGCCATGTTCCTTTTCCTGAAATTCTGGTGTGTCAGAGACTGGACAACTAGGCTGGAAACAAGGCTGGTGACAGAGGCAAAATTTCAGGAGGAGATCTCGATCTGATG
The DNA here is from genome assembly GCA_009806455.1 of Tetrax tetrax. NCBI lineage: Eukaryota > Metazoa > Chordata > Aves > Otidiformes > Otididae > Tetrax > Tetrax tetrax. The sequence goes on along the minus strand of WHYT01016361.1, from coordinate 273,037 downwards.
GCCATGCAGGAGGTTGATACTGAATCATTTACTGCCGCAGCATCAAGGCTAAAACATGATTCCAGCAAGCTGTGTCAATGCCTTGGGTACAAGCTGATGGTAGGGCCAAGGAAAAATACAACTTTCTGGATTTCTATAACAGATATTGGCAACACCTAGAGCAGAATCTTCTGAGACCACAATAAAATTTTCAGTGCTTACTGGATTTTTTTCAGGATAAAGCTGTGGTTTCTGTGGGTTGCCCCTTAGTGTCTTTCAAGTAACAAGCCTGCTGCTACACAAACATTTGGGGTATGCAGTGGCCAGTGTGGATGCTGTCTTGATTTATAGTAAACCCTGGGAAGAACTCCTACAGCACCTGAAAGCAATCTTTCAGCAACTGAAGGAAGCAGAGTTGACTTTAAATTCCCCAGTGTTCAGTAAGAAAGCAGGAAACCATTTCATAGATATATATATATATATATATATGAATGAGATACAGTAGGGCAGGGGAGTTATGAAACCAGAGATATGTAAAATGCAAGCTACTAAAATGCATCTATTACTGACTACTAAATGGCAGGTGAGATCTTTTCTCGGTATTGTGGTATATTATTGGAAATTTATTCCACATTTTGCAACACTGGCTACTCCATTAACTGATCTCACTAGGAAAAAATCATCTCATAAAATAAATATGACCCCATGGCGTGTGCTAGCTTTTCAAGGATTGAAATCAGTTCCTCAAGATCAAACAGTTTTCATGAGCCCAGAATTTTAAGGTCTGTAGAGGGTGAATCTCAATGTCAATAATCTTAAATTGGGGTCAAAATCAGCACAAAATTTAAAAGGATGATTAAAAAAAATCCACATTCACTTGATAAATTATCTGAAAGAAGTTGAATTCCCTAGATATGCAGAGATTTTAATAAAGCAGATCAGAGCATTTCCCTGGAAGGAAATATATGCCACACTAAAGCATAGGTGGTTAAACAACAGGAAATTCATAACGCCAAGCAGAAAGTTAGTGATCGTGCAAGTTTATATGATCAGTTTAGTAACTTACGTTTGTGTTGGATCAAATATACCAGTGAATGTATTTTTCCCAATGTGACTGAGAATGAAGGGATCAGTTTCTCATAATACAATTGCTCTTTGCTGAAGTTGATTTGGAACAGATCTTTCTAAGTATAAATCTTTTATGAAAAAAGAAATCATTAAAAATTACAAAATACAAACTAGAACTTTTGCAGTGAGGCAGTGCTGCCTGGCATTTTGCGGACACTAGAGATCACCCTGGTCTCCTTCTCCTTGGTGACTCTCCAGTTTGCCAGAGCTCAAAGGCTTGACCCAGAGCGCAACAAATGAGGGATGCAAACAACTATTAATGCAGAAAACTCACTGCTGTAAGATTGTTTCCTTCAAATAAAATAACTTTTCCAAGCCTGGATTTCATGATTCTTCACTCCTGAAGCAAAGAATTTTCAGCAATAAAGGAAGGGAAACCCAAGTTGATCTGGAATATAATTTTCATTCCTAGGAGTGAAGGATGGACTTGGCCAAAAGAAGAAAGACTAAATCTGTCCTGAAGGTAGGAGGAAAGTGCGCAAGTGACACAAGGCAGTGCCTCACCTGCTCTCTGGCAGTGGCGTGGACATGCTGCCGAGAGAGAAATCGCAGACGTGCTGTGAGCCCCCTGTGCAGAAGGTGGGTTCCCAGAGCCCTCGGGGACACATCTGAGCCTGCATTTTAGTGCAGCTGAACCAAGCCATGTCCTCAGCCTGAGAAACCGCACTGTATTCATTCCTATCATTAATCTTCCTCTGCATTTCATGTCTTAAGTTCTTTCTGAGAAGGTTTAGGTTGTGTTTTTTTTTTTTTCCTAAAGAATACAACTTTGCACAGCACTGACGAAAACACTCATCCAGCAACACCAGTAATTGTGACAGTGGCTCATACTACTTCCACCCTTCCAGCCCCTACCTGCCACCACCCAGAGGGAAGTGACACTTCTGTGGAGGCAGTGGCTCTCCACAGAGTTACAGGTGCTTGTCTTCACCCTCTCTGGGAAATCTGCAGTATAGTCACTGAGACCCAGATATTAAATTAAGTTTTTGGGTTTTTTTGTGAGCTCAGGGGTCTAGCTCATATTTGAGTACACGAAGATGTACATGTAATTCTTCAATTTGGGTACTTGCACTGGAATGCTTTATCAAAAAAAACATGGAAAAAAAGCTAATCTCAACACTGAATAAAAAAATTCCTCACACTGCTTCTTCCCTCTGTGATACAGGACATGTGGCCCGGTCATTTGGTTTTCCATCCAAAAACCCTGACCTCAAGTTCTATTTTCTTAGGCACGCTTACATTTAATTAAAAGGAAACTATCAGCCGTAAAAGTAACCCTCTTAGATATGCTGTATCCAGTCCCAGGTTAGGCCTGTCCATGACTTCTCCATGCACAATTTCCTCCAGGATTCCACCCCAGACCTGGTGTGACGCAACACCACTTTCAGCACAGAAGATAGGGTAATGCTGGCTTGACAAGTGAAATTAATTATTGCATTCCATTAATTTTGAGTCATACGCCCAGCCCATGGAAGCTAGGAGAACCTTGTGAAAAACAAACTCTCTACATTGTACTGTAATATTATTCTTGGCCGGAGTTTCAGGCAGCTTGCTGGGGTCCTCCTGAGCGGCCAAGCTCTGCAGCAGCTTCCCCACTACCATCAGCTGCTGTCTTCAGAGAGAGAAAGAGAGGCTCAGCCTTCATCTGGGACTATAGTAAGGACAGCAAGGGCCTCCTTGGGGTCTTTAAATGAAAGAATGACCCAGGATGGTGGTGATATTGGTTCATGGCACTTTTGAGTGTTGAGCTCCAATTATACTCGCAATTGCTAAGTGACTGCTTTCAGCATTTCCTGTGCACAACGGAACTCCTGGAGTGTGCGATGGGAATGGCTGTGGCAGCGAAGGGACTCTGATCCTCCTGAGAACAAAGTGACCTCTACGAAGGCCCTGTGACAAGCGCGTGAAATCTTCTGCACCGCAGCGCTTGGCTGAAACCCTGCGGTAGCATCTTTCCAGTCCTACAGAGGAATGGCTTAGTGTGACTCAGAACAGAAACACTGCCCAGCCCAAATGCTGTATTAAATTTTGAGTGTGAGTCAGCCCAGTTCCCTCTGGGGAATGCAATTACTGTCAGCGAGCATCTGCTAAGCAAGGCCCTGCTCAGTGATCGCATCCATGGGTTTCTCCCATGGGAACCTGTGCTGGAGAAACCCAGGTACAATGCTGGCCTGGCACTGTGTTGGTAAGTCTGTGACTCACGGTGGTGGCTGTCTTGCAATACTGACTTCATCAAAACATGGGGCGCTGATGTGGATCTACCAGACTTCAGGAGAATGGGATAAAGCAGAGCTTCCCAGACTCGTCCATAGGCTGACTTCAAGTTATGATGGAAATATGGTTTGATCCCTTCTCCTTCAGTAAGGACAGTGGCTGAGCATTGAGGAGATAAAACTCATGGATGAGCCTTTTGCACCATCACAGGAGGGAGCAGACACCATGTCCATAGTTTGCAGGCCAGGGCAACAATCCCTGTCCCAGTCCCTGCTCTTTTCTCTTCAGTCTTTTTCCTGGCAGACTGAACTGGGCTGGGCCTCTACATTAACTGACTTCACTTACTTTGGTAAACAAAGTAAATCTTTTGCCCTTGGCTTGTGCTTAGCAGTCCTCTGGGTCCTTTCCTTATGGTTGAGGAGATGCAAGCCTTGCCCCTCTTGGAGAGCCAGGAGCTGTCTGCCCCAAGGCCACCCAGGAGCCTCCTTGCTCACCTCTTCACTACCAACGTGAACAGAGCGCTTCCCACCCCACCTCTTTCCCTTATCACCCATTTTTCATCTCTCTCTCTGAGAGATAATGAAGCATATAAGTGCTGTTGTGTCTCAGGTATCTGTCTGGGGCATCAAAAAATCTTCCCTGCAGTGAACAGAGGTGCTTTGATACAGTTCAGGCGGTGGCTGTTTGCACGCTACGGGCTGCTGGCACGCACCGCTTCTGGCTCTCCTCCTGATTAGCTGTCTGCTGTCAGGCTGCTCATTTTGTGTGGGAAGAGAAACGAGGAGACCGGCGACGGAGATAAAATTAACTGTACAGGCAATCTGAAAAGCCTTTCGCTGAGCGCAAGGACAAAGCGAGGAGCATTTATCAGTGAGAAGGCAGCAGTTGTGAAAGACAGCAGAGTGATAAAGCACCTCCATTTGCCCCAGCGCAGCCTCCTCGCACGTGCCCCTGCTCTGACCTTTCGGGACGAGCAGAGGGGACGGCGAGGAGCTCCATCTCCCCAGCACAGCACAGCCTTGCTGCCCTGCCGCCAGCACCAGGCACTTGGCATCTTCGCTTCTGGGGTTCCTCAAGGCAGCGAAAAGGAGGTGCTGACCTGGGGATGTGGGAAACTTGGAAGGGATCCTATCAACATTGGTTTTCATTGGAGAAATTTTCAGGTAGCAGTAGCATTTTAAGGAGAAAAGGTCTTGTCTCAAAAGAATCCCATCTTTTAAAATTCTTTAGTCCCATTTCTTCATTTTCTGAGTATGAAAATTCTCTGCAGGAATCTTCCTTGGAAATCCTGTTCCTGTGACTCTGGCTGCTTTGATCTGCTTGTCCTTGGATGAAGAAGAAACAGAAGGACAACTTCCAGAAAGACAGCTTCCCTCCTGATGAGCACAGGAGCTTCTTTTTCCTTTCAATGTCCTAAAACAGGCTCAGCATTTCTGACTGGAGAAGATGCTACATTTGCATGCTGGGTCAGACCCTGCTCCGCAGGAGAAGCTGAAGTACGACGGTAAGGCAATTCAGTGTACACTTGATGGATGATACAAAAGTCATCCTGATCTCTTGACTTTTCAGTTGAGCATCTCAAAAAATGTTCACATCTGGATGAATAAAATTGCACACATTGTCTCCCTCTTTGCAGCCAAGAATCTGAAGCTGAAGATGACAAACAGGAAAGACTAAAGCCTGGCTCTTCCCATTCCTGCACGAACCGTGGAGCTGGCAATAGTCAGCCTGACAGCACAGCCCTGATAGGAAATTCAAAGTTATAGTAGCTCACTAACAGTAGGGAGCAATCTAGTCTTCTGGGTGTGAAAATATGAGTAGTAAATATTGATAGATCAAGGCTCTGAGAATAGCCAGGGAAAACAGTCAGAAACATTTGCAGAATTTAGATTAAAGTGAAATTTCATTTAAAATAGTCAATTGCGGTAGTTCTGCCTTTACTATTTCATTTTAGTCACATCAAAAAAATATTTCAGTTTGGTAAGAAAAAGCAGCTTTATTTTAACAGTCTCAGTTGGATTAGTTCTGATTTATGTTACACATCAATCTTAGACTAGCTACTTTTTTCTTTTTTTTTTTAGGAAGAACTACGGTTTTCAATATGTTGAGAGAAACATCATTTTTTGACCCAGGACTCTGCAAGCTTATGATTTGTCTAGGGAGGAGCCAGGACCCCATTTGTAATTACAGACCCCTGGTAATTACAGACCAGTGACCATCCCGCGCGGGGCTGGAGCAGGGTTTTGCAGAATGTGCTGATGGATTTGGTAGACATTTCCCCACATGCTGTGCAAATTGCTGCAGAGAACAAACCCAGGGAACAACTGTGATGGAGTGACTGCCTGTTCTCTGAGGACTCCACATAAATCTCTGCAGGCTCTCTAACCACTGCCCCAGATGGTGCCCAGCTCTAATTAAGGCCTTGGAAGACTTTGGGGGCATACAGTGGGATGTCCCTTAATGGTTCCTCCAGTGAAACCCCAGCCTCTGTCTTGCAACCCTCCCACACTCAATCACCCACTGAAGTCAGTGGGAATTTAGTGTGCAGAAGTCTTGCAGGGTCAAGGCTAATATGGATTTGATCCATCCTGGTCCCAGTTTTCAGGACGTAGGAGTCCAACGTCCATGTAAAGACACTAGCTCACTGTCTGGACTTGTTGAACACACATGTATGAGGCAGCACGTTACCTCGAAAGGTTTGCAGAGGTGCCCGCAGTGATATGCTGCTGACTCTTTTATGGGATATCATCATATTGCGCTGTTGTGCAGTAGTAACAGATGGCAATAAAACTTGATGTATTGGGAGGACAAACAGTTTTGCTATAGCCTTTGAGAAACAAATCTTAGAATGACAAAAATATTGCCAAAAGACTTGTTCTTGTTAAGTCTTGCAAAGATAAAAAGGCTCTGAAATGGATAGTATGTACTATTTAATTTTAAAAAGGAAGACAATCATAAACTACATTTTAAAACTTATCAGTTCAGCAGCATCCTTGGTGCAAAAAGCCATGTTATATTCATTAGCAGGTAGTTTCCTGGGATCGCTCGTCCAGGGACTGGGCATTTGATGTAAATCTTTGACTGTAACAGACTGTCTCTTAGACTTCTTCCTCATGTATATCAAGCTTGAAAACACAGCTAATAAAGGCCAGATGGCTGCAGGCTCCTTCTCACTCCCATAATATTGATGGGAACATTCTGGAGGGAGTGGATTCTGCCTGAGTCTTTGCCTTGTGCATGACATGATGATAACCACATTTCAGCCTTTGCACTGTTTGGTCCTAACTTAATTCAAATGTTTCCTGGATTTCTAGCAAATGAATGAAGTGCAGCTTAAAAGAAAATACATCCAGCCCTTATTAGAAAAGGTTGTACTCATCACAAATCGTCTAAATACCTCATTTCTGACAGCGGGGAAATCCTTTTATTACTTTTATTATTTATTTGGAAAGGTTTTGAATAGTTCATTATAAAATTGCATTCATCTCTGCCAGAACATACAGAAACCAGCAAAAGTCCAAAAGCTGGCCCCACTCAAGTCCATGGGATTTGGCGTAAGATGGCAGAACTACTGGGCAGAATACTTTGGTCTGGAATAAAGTAGTACATCTTATCTGCTAATGTAATCCACTGAAGTGTGCTCTCCAATACTGTAAAGGCCTTGCAGTTAGGTTCTGTTTGACTAGACTAATTAAGAAGACTAATTAATGCCAAAATGTAATTCTCTGGAATGCTGCAGATATCTCAGATATTGCACGATTGCACAGGATATTGCACAGGATTAGATACCGTCTCTGTTGGTAAATTCCTCATGGTTAGTAATCTCATCTTTTATATTTCGTTTTTAATAAGGAGCTGCCTTCATTCTGAAGCCAATCCTGTTTAAAGCCACAAGAAAAAAGTAATTAAATCTGACAGGACTCACTTTTATGACCTATATTGTAGGCTATCTCATGACATGGTGATCTGGTCATATTTTTGTTATAAGGAGCTGATTTATTTTCATGAAGTATCTCTACTAGAATTAGAGTTTTTCTGAATTTTGTATTTCTTTGGCTAAATGAGACCTGCTGCCTGTCTCTGGCTCTGCGCTGTGCAGCACTGCTGGCTGCACACCCCATATATGTTGACATGTCATGGGTTGAACATTTGACATTTATATGTAGCTGGCATTCGTTTCGTTGCCTTGCAAACATTTGGTTCCAGAAGAAACTCATAAACTGATCTTGAATCACGCAACCTCCAGACAGCAAACAGATAGAGCTGTAGGACTCTGACAGCACATTTATCACACTTCTGTGGTAGCTGACACAAATACTGCACTGCACTGTCTTCTCCCGTCTCTGTCATACAGACCAGCGAAGGCTGTGTTTAAAAAGAGGATTTGATTCTTCACAGCACGGGGAGCTTGCAGCTTGCAGTGACTTTGGCACATCCCCTGTTTAGGCTCTCTGCTAGCCTGCGAAAGCTCTGCACGAACCAGCACGTGCAACTGGATCCTTGCATCCGGCACACGGTAACAAGTCACCTTGCTAACCCGAGCTAGAGGGGACAACTCCAAAGTCCAGATTTCAAGCTGTGTTTTTCCAAACTTTGGAAATACCAGGGGGCAGATTTCAAGTCAGAGCCTTTCATGCTTGCGCATGAAAAGAGAATTAAAAGTTTACAGCCTGTGCTGATTCTGGTGGTGTTGGCACACTTAAGGAGAGGGGACGGACAGTGACGTGCCATCATCCTTTGGCTCCGTCACCCAGGCCAGAAGCAGGAGGGGAACAAGCCAGCCTGCTCAGAGGTTTTTACTCGACAGGTAAAATTTTATCCAGAATATTCTTGCCATAAAAGCTGCACTTTTTAATGTCAAATGTTTTGCTCAGTAGATTAACTGATAGATGAATAGAAAGTTTCTAGGAACAAGGTGCGTTCTTGAAAACAGAGCAAGCGGAGTGGAGTGGCTGTGATTTATTTAGGACAGTAGCTCTCATGTCATTCCACTTGCTTGTCCTCTCCTTTTTATTTCCAGTTCCTAAATCCCTGACACTGATCTTGTGTCTATGAAGCAAACAGATCACTTTTCTCAATAAATAGGAGAACTGAAAAATACAGGAAGACCAGGTTATTAAATCCTAAGAACTTTTACTCACACATTATGTAATACCAATTAAATGTGAATCTTGCTCTGTAATTAAATCCCCGTAACTCATCATATAACTTGTACTTCCTCTTTCCAAATCAAACATTGCTTTTTCTATAATTGGATAATATTAGAGTACTGCAGCAATTTGGGGTAAAATTTCATCATTGGAATCCATTTTTATTTTCAGCTTCCATGGATGTGTATCCAAACACACATTACACATTAATGCAATAAAGAATGGCTTTTACACTACAAAATTCAGCAAATAATAGTAGCAGTCACTGGAGGGCACCTGCCTCAAATTCTCACCTGGCTAAATATGCCAGAAAGGAAAAGGAAGTACTTAAGACAACTAGAAATGCTTCCTTTTCAATACCAATGCAAAGTGCTTGCAAAAATATTTTATTGGGTCCATGCTGGTTTTCTGAATCTTTACGATACATGTATGTGTGTCAGTGATGGAAGAGGAACCAGAGAGATCTGAGTGCCCAGCTGAGAGCTCAGACGGGGTCACCAGGCACAGAGCTGACCAAGGTCAGCCAGGTCAGCACCTACGTTAGTATTTACTCTGTTCATTTTTCTTATGTTTAAAAAATTGGGACATTAAACATAGGGACTCTGTATGCTAAGGATTTCAAAAACATACAAGTCATTCCTGTGCCAGGGATCCTTATATGTATATGGACAAGAGAGCAAAGGAGAGGATGGATGCACAAGCAGTTACGGATGCAGAGCAGGAGCAGAGCTTTGTTATCAGGACCGACCTGAACTTGACAGAGGCAGTGACTTTCAGTGCCCTTTAGTGGTATTCGCTCCTCAGGGAGGGCTTAAAATCTTATTCTTGAAAACTGTATCTCTGTAAGGGGTAGATAAAAAGAGAGGCGTTGCAAACGGCCAGGGAACCATGTCCAAGTCCTTTGCACTATTTACAACAGCCCACAAGAACGCCTCTGCCTTCTGTGCTCCTTCAGGGCCATCTGCCTCCTGCTCAGGCCAGTGGATGGGCCAGATTTTGTGGTTTTACTCTTTTACATCCTACATCAAAATGGCGCAGGTCATAGCATCACTTACTGATGCTCCAGATTACAAAGGTGTGAAATACTGGGCTGTGTGAAGGTTCAGAGAGCCTTGGACATGTGAACTCTTCCAAACCTGAGTCATGAAGTATGACCTCTTCTGCTGTCTGATGCACCCTGTCTCTCCACAAATCTGAGTTCATGCCATCAGGCATCAATAGACTTCAATAAACAGATAAAACGTGTCAGAAGGATTTTACAGGAAGAAACTATATGAAGAAAAGAAAGACTGCTTCAACTGAAGTACATTCACAAGTTGAGTTCTTTGGACTTTATTTTTATTTTAAACTATTGATTGATTATTTCAATTATTTTAGTGCAGAAAAAAAATGCAACTGGAAATCCTTCTCTATTCTGTACATATATATGGGAACAGAATACTTATTAAAAAGTCAGTGGATGATTTTAATAAGTAGGGTCATTTGGTAGACTAAGCTATCTTTAGTGAAAAACATGTTTACTATGTTAAGATTAAAAGTTCTACGTTAGCGTCTGGGATATTGTCCAGTCCACCTTTGAGATGTGCTTGTACTTCTGTACAGCATGAAGTGCTATATGCTTGCTACAGAATTATGTACAGGAGTTCTGCCTGAACTTTATGAAAAAAAAAGCACAGAAAAACAGGTATTTCAAGTAAATTAAGACACATTACTGAGTATCTGTTTCCACGCAAGTGTAGCTGCTGGTCTATATTGCAGCTACACCTAAGCAACAGGAGATTTGAGCCTGGCTTTTCCAAACACCAAAGCCTGGATTCCTGTTGCACCACACCTATGCACTACACAGGTGCTGAACCACCTATACTTCCCTCCTTTCTACTTTTCTCTTTTTCAAGCAATGTTGAACAACATTTTTAAAATGCTCCTTAGTTTAGTTCTTCCATGTAAAAGAGCACACAGCAGAACTGCCCTCACCGCTGCCGTAGGGGCCTCGGCTGTTATCCCACTCAAGCTGCAGTGAGAGTATCCTGAACACCCAGGACATTGCATTTTTTTTTCCTGGTCTCCCAATTTACTGAAAACCTTAGGTGCAACTCTCTTCCCAGAGAAATGCAATGAAATGACTCTCCACAGAGAAATTCTTCCTCTTTAAAAAACAAACTCAAAGGAAGAAGCTGTGTGAAAGAAAGCTCTGGAAACTATTCATATGGCTGAGCTTCACACAGCTGTAGCTGTCCTAGGGCTGGCATGTTGAAAATATCTTTGAGTAATGTGACAAGTAAGAGCAACTAGGATAGAGGAGAATTACACTGGCTCATTTTCCTCTGATTGCCGCAGCTCAGTTGCTCGCTGGGAGGAAACCACAGAAATAGGCACATGTTATAGTGTTATGTATGAGAAACGTACATAAATGGGTACTTTTTATACGCTTTGCACTGAGAACCATTATTGTCACTGTCAATACATCTTAAAAGCTGGGATGAAGCATTGCAATGATGGCAGACTTAAAGATTTAAGGCATGACGGCGAGGGGCTCAAGAGGGAGCCTGGTTCTGAGAGGCCAACGGCAGCGGCAACACTCAAAACCTACCGCAGGCTGCGACAGCAACGTCTCCCAACGGCACGCTGCGCGTTGGCAGGCTGGGGGAAAGAAAGGGAAGATGGCTTGAAATTTCCTGCCTGGAGCGATGCCATGGCACGGGGGGTCCCACTCATGCCATAGCAGCGCTGGCAGCGTTGGCTATTGCTCAGTAACTCGGCTGTTGATGGATTTCAGTGATCAGCCTGCAAACTGCTGAGGCGTTTTCCAGCTGAGGCTGGCACCGGGATCTCTCGGCGGGCAGTGCAGTGTGGCTGGCATTTAGAAGAACAAATGGTGCAAGAGGATTTCTTGCTGTTCGCTGCCGTGACACGGCAGACACACTGAGGTCCTTTTCCAAAAAAGACAGAGTATTTCCAAGGAATTTAAATCTAGTGGAAAACCTCTCTATTCTGATTCTCCTCCTGCAAATGCCTCTCTGAGAGTATGCAAGCAGCAAACCACAATCAGAAGGGAATACTGGTTGTGAGGAGAGAAAAAAAAATGTTTGGCAGGCTGCTGTGCAGGGAGGCTCTGACAGAGCCCCACGCCCAGGATGCGGCAGCTCGTGCAGGATCAGGCTCCAGGGAAAAGCCTGGTGCATGGCAGCCTGTGGGCTTTTGGAGGAGCTGTGAGATGAGGGATGCAGCTGGCAAAAATTTCTGAGCTCAAACCGTGTGGTCTTGAAGCCCTACTGAGGCAGATTTTTGTGGAAGTGCTAAAATATAACATGGCCATCAAACCATGACTGTCATACGGTCCAGATCCCTGAGTCCAGTGCTTTGCGTTGCACGCTGTCCCCAGAGCAGCAGAGCTAGGGCAGCCTGCCCCAGTTGTACCCAGTTCAAAAGAAAAGTGGGATACCAGTTACTGACTGGACGTAACTCTGTTATGCACATGACTTTATATATGCTTTATCTCTTATCCTATAGGCAAGAAAGCTTTAAAAGTATTTATTTATAATTTGTGGTGATCCTACTACAGAGTCCTTGTTTTATTATTATCTCACTGCCCAGTTAATTTCTTTTATAAGTTCCCTCTCCTATACTTTTATCTATTTATTTTCCTAATTTTTGTCTGATTTTATACTAAAGGTAAAAAGATCAATGTCTGTTCAGTCTCCAGTAACCCAATAAAATATCTGTCAATGCAAACAAAAGAGAAGTAAGTTCCAGATTTTTTGTCATGATCTTTGCAAACGGAAAGACTGCAGTAATTCTTAGAAGTTGTTTTGTGGGCTTCTTTTCCCTTCATTTAAACCAGTCAACACAAAAGTCATTCTAAGGTAATATTTAATGAGATATTTCACTCAAGTTCTGAACAGCCTTGGAATGTTTTCAAAGGAGAAAATGAAGGAAAGTCCACCATTAACAGGCAGTTAGAAAAATTTTCAGATTACTTTCAGTTTCTTACTTATCTTGGCACTCCATTAAAATAATTACATTTGCTGTAGTAACAGAGAGATTGATTAGACTGAAAAGTTAATTGTTAGCATGTTTAACATTATATTTACCCCACTTAGCAGCTTTTGATTCAGAGTGAGGCAGTGTGTTGAGTGCATAACCTTAAAATAAAAAATGAAAGTAATTTCTATGAGGAAGCTTCAGTTTTAGTAGCTTTAATCACTATAAAGGGGAACTCTGGTTTAATCTAATTTTTCTTGAGACTTCTAATGTTTGCTTGGAATCAAGCTTTCTAGCCTTGTATGTACCAACACATTAAAGCTGGGATTTTAAAAGAGCCTAAGGAATAAATCTAGCATTAAAATTCAACGACACTGGCAGCTTAGCTCCCTGCCTCCTTTGAACATCTCAGGGTTTCCTATTAATAAAACAACATCTGTGAAATTTTGAAAAAAATATTAATGTTGACCCCCTTTGGATTTTAAATGGCATGTTGATCCAATGCAAACCCATCCTCCGCTCTCACAAGCCCTTCCTGCACATTTCACTTTCCTGTGAGCAATTTTCTTTAGTCCTAGGGGTTTTTTTTATTGCAATCCAACATTTCTTCCAAGTAGGAAACTTTCAAGACCATAGTGGGTGGATTGTCTGATCATTTCCAGAGAAAGACAGAAATGAGCATCAGCTTTGGTCAAGGCCCACAGGGCAGAGGGGCTGCAGAGCGTCACCGAAATATTTGGTCCAGAACGTGGCCAAACCAAGTGTGTATGTGAGAGTGAGTGGGTCTGGAGGACCTGAACTTATGTTTGTGCTAAAGTCTTAACTGATAATGATATTTTTACACACTAGGTAAGTCACCCTTGTACTCTGGCAGACAGTCCCAAAAGCAAACCAGCACACTCCATAGGCAATGCTACTGCTGATCCGAGACTGGTCCCTGAGGCTGTGCTCTGCTAGCCCCTACGAAATTTGCTTAGACAAAGCTTCTGCAGTAAAAGTGGCATTTATCTTTAATTCTTTCTCCCCTAGAGTTTCCACTGGATTCCCATTACAGACAGAAAATTGGCAACTGTTCAGATTAAACACGAGGGTAAATTTGCTTGGCTCCAAGGAAGACATTTCTGTGTCAAAAGCTAAATTATGTTGCTGTTTTTCCACCTGTTAATGTGTAGATTATATAATAGAGACATTTTTCCTTTTTTTTTTCTTACGATTTCAATGATGTGGAAGATGCGATCTTCACAGCTTCCTCTTTGCTTCATAGAATAATGCCGATGCTTTTGTCAAAAAGATCAAAAAATAATATTTGAAACCATGAAGATTTTCCTCGCTGCTTGCAGAGCTGGTTTTAGTGGTAAATCTTACAGAAGTTTTATCCAAAGCCATTTTTAAGGTTAAAATCTTTGGCAATACAAGAGTACAGTCCTAAAATTAGGATGGTTGTGGGCAGCGCTGTTGGAAATCCAGATGCGTAGGTCCCAATTTGCGTGTGTTTTGGGATGCCTTGATTTCAGGGTAGCCAGCCTGTAACATCTTTTGAAATTCCCAACTTCCTGGGATGGTGTAGTCAGAACATTTGAGGACCTGTCCCAGTACATAATCCAAGGGCAAGTACAAGCGGCGAGATCCCCAAATCAACGGTCTTGACTTGCAAGTTGATGACAGATTGCGCTATAACCAGTGTCTGATTATTTCGTTTGATGGGCTCAAGCTACACACACTGTAGCAGCATGGATGTCACATACTGAGTCCACTAATGCCCCGGCCTTTGTATTTTCAGACTGCTATTGAATATGCAATGGCAATTTCTTCTTACTTTTAAATTTCTCCTTAAACAAAGTAATAGTTCTTATACAGTCACCGCTGAGACAGGGAAAGAAATATTTTCCTAACAATTACGGCAGTCGGCTTAGCTGGGCATTTGAAAGTAACAGACATATAAAAATATACAATAACAGTAATCTTTAAAAATACTTTACTTTTAAAATGTTATTTGGGGAAAAAAGTCCTTGGTCCCTTTATTCGGCAGGAAATGCCACACAATTATCTTTATTTTCTTACTGTTTGTGAGATGAATTGAAAATTGCTCTTTGAGATGAATTTACCCAGCAGCAATTAACATTTAATTTCCTTCAAAAACATAGAAACAAGATTAAAATGCCCAGTGGGGGGTCATTTCTCCTTGATTAAAGTTCAGAAGTGACCAAAAAAAGTTGATGTTCAATGTATTAATCAATAAATAATAGAATTAAAACTTATGTTTGATATTCCAGAAGTGAACTCTGAAGTGGCTCAGAAACTGGTTTATCTTATTTTTATTATCAGAGAAATTAGTGCCTTGCAAGCATAGCGGGGTGACCATAGCCCACTGAAGCAAAGAACAGATTTCCACTGAACTCAGTGGGCCTTGGATGGGGCATGGCCAGAAAGATGGGTTAATATTTGTACACTCAGCATTTTGTGTTTCCTCAGATGTTAAAGGAAAGAAGGAATTCAAATGTGGAAACCTCTGAGATTCAAATACTAATACTACTTATGATTAGCTGTATTAATATATTATTTATTACTATGATTATCTGCTACTAACCTCCTTGCAAGTCCTTGTCCTGGAGTTGCCTAGAAAAGGTAAATATTTCTGTACATTCTAGATACCTTTTATCTCAGAGGCTCAGTGGGGAGATTTATGAAGGCTATTATATTCTGTTGTCCTTTATTTAGAAGCCTTACAGAGAGAAACAATCAGAAACAATCCTGTAAAAATTTCAGAAGGAAGTATGTCACTACTGAGCATAATGATGCATTAAGTGAGGTGGCACTGCGAGGATAAAGAATGGGATTTTTCAAGGGAGTGTACGGCTACACACCCAGCAACAACTATTTATTTAATGAGAAATATGAATTTTATGCCTTCACAGTGACCTAGCTAAAAGATTAAGCAACATCTGCATTCTCCAAGCTTGGGTCTTGGCCCATCAACCCAACGTATCCACATCCCTCTGTAGAGGTTTCCCACCCTCAAACAGACGAACACTCCCACCCAACTGGGTATTGCCTGCAAACTCACTGAGGGTGCACTCAATCCCCTCACCCAGAACATTGGTGAAGACATTAAACAGAACTGGCCCCAGCACTGAGAACCAGAGCTGAGGCTCAGAGGCAACTCAGAGAAGATTCCTGTCACCTAAGAGAGCTGGGATCAGCTCACAGAGACGATGAAACACTCTGTGGTAATGTCGCCATCTCAATGCATTTTCAGTTGAATGTGACCCCAGTTTAGATGGAGGAGGACCAGCTTCCATTTCTCTACTGAACAGCGAACGGCTCTGTGTTTTAGCCCTGGTATCCCTGCAGAAGCCTGGAGGTGTACAATTAGTCCTTATTCTGTCTCTCCTCTGTAGGGATCCTGTGCAGCTCTCTGCATACGCAGGACTGGGACCTGTGTACACTGTCACTATGGAGTGGACACAAAAACATGCAGGAGAATAAAGATGGAGACAGAATAATGACATTTTTATTGCATTTTGACTCTTTGCAGATTGTCTGAATAATTTGGAATCTGGTCCATAAAAAAATAACTTTCCAGATTGTTCAAAATGCACACACAGTTGAATAATTGGTTCCTATGTCCAATTATTTGACTTGTGAGTAGATTGGGTAAAACTTGACATATTTTTTCCAGCATATGGCTGTACTTGTTTGAAACTTTCAACTTGTTTGAAAGAAAAAATGACCCAAAATCCACATAAATAACTGTCCCAGAGTTTTTCCTCTCTGCCTAATTTTGTCTATTTTCCCCACTAGCAACCAGAGATCCAATAAACTATTGAAGGCTAAAGGCTGATGTAACTTCTTTTTTAGGGCAGTGACTTCAACAACAGCAACCATATATGAAGAAGGATTTTTTTTTCTATTTTTTTTTTTTTTAAACTAGGAAAGAAGAGCAAACAGCTAGAAAAACAAAAATGTAAAGTGCTTATGCAAAAATCTGTCATGGACATCTGGACCACCCTTGTCCAGCTCAGGAAATGTAACACCAGACATGCCTCTAAGTGAAAAGAATCAATTGCACTTTCTGTTTTCAGAGGATCAAAGGTCTCCCTGTCAGCTCTGTCTTTCAGGCTGGGCAGTATCTTGCAGAGCTGAGGTCTTGGTGCAGGTCTCTGTCTCTTCTCTGCCTCACAGCACATAAATGGCTGCAGGCTCCCGTTGCCCACATCACGAGGTGGTACAAGCATTCTTGTAGCTGTGACTTCTCAGCACCCCTGCAATCAGACAGCTGTGTACCACAGCACTGCAGTGGTGACGCAGAATAAGGGAAAGGCTGGCATGGAAAGTCACACAAGTCACTGCTTTCTGTGAAAGTTTGACTCTTGAGCCCAACGATGTAATTGTTTGCAGCACATATGCAACTCACTGAGATACTGAGGTTTAAATCTTGCTTCTGGAAATGCAAGGTATCTCTAAGGTTTTGGGATACACGGGTAGAGAGCTCAGGTTTATAATAATCTTATTTTTGGAATACCTAAATTGTCACTGATGTGATAGACTGTATTGGCTCCAAAGGACTGGTATAACTAAACAGATACAGAGTCTGATTTGAGATGAGATACTTTTGTAAAAACAAAGCTTTACAAAACATAAGATGAGGGGAATTTTGTAATATTTATAGCTCAAATACCAAAGAAGTCTCTCTCCCCAACACTACTGGGTCTAGACATCTGTTTTTCATGCTTAAAATACAAATGCTGTAACAGCAAACCAGTTCACAACTGCAGGAATTGAAGCTCTCTAGAAACAAGAATAAAAATTACTTGCCCTCCCCGGCATGTAAAAAGCAGGAGGAAAAAGCCTCTTGCAATTGGTGGTGGAAAATAAAATAATGTTTTAAAAATTATTACAGTCATACGTAAGACGGCCTCCCTCCTCACTGAAGCCACAGGCAAAACACAGTCTGAAGTACTCCTCATATACTGATCCCTAAATAACTGGGAGCGATTGGGACATTTTGGGTCATAAGGCTCACAGCTATCTCATAGAACCACATCAGAAAATACCAAGAGAGGTTTTGTTCCCCCAGTAGAAGGCTGTACATCTAGTCAAAAACCAGTTCCAATCCATCATCACCTGTCTGAGGTTACATCCATCTTCTCTCAGGTCTATTCTTTTTAAAAAGAACCGTGCTCTCCGCTGACTCAAGCCTCATGAGAGTCATTGATTCACAGTTTCAAATGTAACATGCATAGCATGAAAAGAATCATCTATAAAAAAATACACATGGCCAGATTCACTGGCTAACCTGGACAATGTTCCTTTAAGTTTAAAGCCTCTATTGTGCTAAATACCCAGATGTTAACAATCTCTTCTAAAGGTTATTGAATGCAGGAAGGACATGTTTTTAGCAATTAGAAAAATAGTAGTACACTTACACATGGCAATATTTAGCAGAGTTTGTCTGGTTAATAGGTCAGCAGTTTGGGACAGTTGGTGGTTGTTATGGGGCAGCAAGGAGGGTTTGTGCAACGAGAGGTACTGGAAAGCAAAAGGGACAGCCCACGGGGCACTCGCAGATGAACACGTGCTATATGATCCAAGGCACTAAAAAGACATCCCTTATTCTATTGTTTCCTTCCACCTTTAAAAATAAGCTTTGGAAACATTTTGCGATAGGTTTGAACAGTGGCAGGGAAAGTGCACGCGTATAAACCAGAAAGAATACACATGATGGAATAATGTTTTGGGCATAGAAGGATACTATACGTGTAAAGCTTGAGCTGAAGTTCATATCCATAAACACTTTGTGGGTAGACTAAGAATTAAATAAGTGATTAAGTGCTTTCCTGATTAGGGCACCAGTCTTGGCTGCTATTTGCAGACTCCTGAAAAGATTATTCTCGTGCTTTGCAGGAATATAACATGCAAGGGGCTGGTCTCAAGCTGTGAGCAGGTGCATAGTAACGTTGCTTCTAGAGTAGACCTGTGTCTGCTACAACGATTTATGATGCGTTCCTCACAGTAGCATGAATTTGGCTGGTGGCCTTTGTAATTTATCTTTGCTGATATCATTATGCGCCTTGAGAACATTTATCTTCCTAAACGTAAAGAGTAAATGATTGTTTTAACGAGGAGAAAACAAGCCTTATTATAACAGTCCTGGACTAGGGACCACAGAAAGGCTTGGATTTTTAACACACTCCAATCTGTTTTAACAGCTGCTTATGGTTACTAAGTCATTGAACGAAGATATGGTTATTTTACCTTTCTTTATTGATGGCCCAAGTTCCCTCTTATTTTCTCTGTCTTTGCAAAATGGCAGAGGCCATGCTTGGAGCCACAGACCTTTGGAATCGGCCAGATCTGTGCAGTTTTCTGCGGTAGTGCAACTGGCAGTTTTTACATTGAAATCTTACACTGACAAGTGGATTACCTATAAGGATGCACAAAAAAAGGGGCCATATCCAATCTAAATAATCCATCCATAGATCTCAGTGGTGGTTTCCAGTCTTTTAGGCTTCACGGACCCCCATGGAGTCACTGACAATGGACCTACTTTTCTTGGTCATTTTTTGCAGAACCTTAGAATTAGTTCACAGTCATGATGAGGTCCATGGAAAACACACAATATCATGCATGTAAGGCTAGCACCTAAATTACCACAGTCCTAATGGGTGAACACTAATAAACCTTGAGGAAGTTTTATTACGTGCCCAGCAATCAGACTTGATATATGCTTACACTTGCTGTTTCTAAGCCATATGCCCTAAAAGAAACCAATCTCAGTACAGACTACATCTGTAGCTTCTCTTCGGGAGAAATTCAGAGCTAGCGGTGATTTTGCAATTCCTAAGAATAAAAGCAATTTCTTTCCATATTGTTTTTCTTTTCCCTTCCTGGCTATGGGCAGAAACAGAAGAGAACAGGACCTCCCACTAATCTGAAAAAGCTAACTCCTAGAGAGGAGTAAAATGAAATTTCAACGAGGAATCGGGGGTTTGGAGGTGTCAAGTGTTGGAGTATGACTGTCCCAGCGTTCATGCTACTAGAAGAGAGAATGGAAATTAATGCTAGGCTGCTGGGATTGTGAAGGGAGCAGCATAACCACAGAATCAGCACCGATTTTTTTGAATACAGGCCCAGTTTTTGCTTTGGAACAAGAACTTGGACTCACATGAATTGTGTGAGGGCTTGGCCTTGAAAAATCAATGGGTGCTCAGTATCTGGCAGGATCAAGTCCATGGTGAACAAGAAACTTGGCCCAGAAATGAAACAACACTTCTGCTTTCCAACCCCATGGTGTAACCACCAGACCACAAACGTCTTTCCCACTTTTTGCTGTTAAGAAGGAAGCGTCAGTTTTCAGGCTTGGAGAAATGTGGTGGACTGAGGGCAGGAAGGATCTGTCATTCATAAGAAAATGTGGGCTAAAGTTTCAAGATCTATTTAAATTTTAAATTTTCTTAATGCTGATAGAGTCTGGGGACAGAAGAAGGTTCTGTTGCCTGTGGCTCTCACTGTAGCAAGCAGCAAGATCCCTCCTCTAGTTGCTTTTTAAAGTGCCTGTAAAAACTAATGACACACTTAATTCCTTCACACTTTAGAAAACAGTGGCACCTTGCACAAGATAGAAATCTGGCTCATTTTTGATTCTTTCGTCTTCCCCTCGCCCCCAAAGGGACCTTGAATTAATGCGCGTTTCTGATTAGCATGATGATATAAATCACAGCAAGCTGCTTTCACGTTGAGTTGTGAAGCCGGCGCTCCAGCGTGCCCTGCAGTGCATGTATTCTCAACAACTTGCAGTGCAATGAAACCAAAGTTGCTGCTGGTGTAATGTGCTGCACAAACCGTTGCAATTATCTCCAAGGATGTGGGAGCTTTACCTGCTTCATACCTTTGCTCTCAGACACTTTAAAGTTAATTATAAAGTGTGCCAAGGGGGAGGCAAGGAGGAACCTTGTTAACCTTTTCTTTCTGTGGTTTTCCCCCCTCGTTGCATTTACATTGGCCTTGAAGAACTGGGACATTTTGCAGATGGTTTAGGGTCTATAAATTCTTATTTAAATCATCACGAGCCAAGCATAACAGGTAGCAGTCCAGACTTCTCTAGAAAGGACAAACCCCAGCTAAGCATGTAAATAATACTCCAGTGCTTTTTAGCATATAAATACATACACCAAGCCAGGGACCCCAGAAGGGTTATTCACATTTTCCTATTGTTACCCTGTAAAACGCCCTGGGAATACAGCATATGACTCTGCAATATTTTTTAAAAATTCACAGTGAATAGCTCAAAGTAAGAGGCTAAAGGAAGGTGGTATTTCCTTCGCTGCTCCACTCTAAGAAGGTGCTCATCTCAGACAGCTGATAAAGACAAACAGAACTCCAGCATCTCTATGTCCACCAGCTGCTTCAAATGGCAGAGTCCAAATAGGCTGTCAGCAATCATGAAATAGCAAGAGGCACTTACCTGCTTGGGATGAAGCTGGCGCATGAAACAAGAGGCGATCCAAGAAGGCGATGTTACGTTTTCTTTACTCACGGTGAAGAGTGTGGCGATAACCCAGTACGCTGCGCAGCGGGGAAGTATTGTTCTGTGCTGAATTGCAACAGGGTACTCATTACGGCATGTTATAGCTGGGAAACGTCCCGAGACAGGCACTGCTGACACCATTTACTTGTTTGAGCAAAACGTATCATCCCTGGCCTTGGTGTCCCTGTGGGGAAGAAAGTGCTGTCTTCCTTTGGCCGTGTTATGACAGTTAATGAACAAGGCCGCTGTACGTTGTATTTCTGATGAAGAATTCTTTGCACATACCAACTGTTTTTATTTAAGAGTGAAAGAAATAGAATCTGCACCTTATGTTTATCTTTTTTTTTTTCTGAGAAATTCAAAAATCTTTTCCAGGTTTGTTTATTTTTTATAGCTTTTTAATATCTTTTTTCTATCCCCATCTGTTAGCTCTGCATCATGGTCCATCTGTTGGTGAGTCAAAGAGTGTTAAATGTATATAGCTCCCTCCAGAGTTTCCCGGTGAGATTCAATGAAGTTCTTGCCATGAGAGATGCCTAGCTTCTTCTCCCACACACTCACCAAAACAGAGATTTATTATTCAGTTCCATTTACTCTTGGCTGAGACTTGACAAAAAAGGCTGTAGATTGGAAGTCATTCATGGACATTGAGAAAGATGTGGGCTGTGCCTTTAAACTCTGTCGTGATGCAGAACATTTTACAGGTGGCCATCCACAGCAGTTGAAATTTCCTGGAGAAGAATAGAGCCTGAATGTTAAAAAAGATTTTTTTTTTAAATATTGTAGTTTTAATAACATTTTTGCAGTATTCTTGTGCCTAAAGATATAGGCTATCCTAGAAAGCTGTTAGGGCATACTAATTGCCATAACCCTATGAAATACACTCCAGAAACTGAAAGAGAGTGCAAGTGGTTCTACAGGGTAAACATTACTTGTAAATGCACATACTCAGCACTTTCAGGTCACCCAGTATTTTCAGCTCTGCAAACATTATATCCCTTGGTATTACCTCTTAGAGACTGAGCTTCAGAAGCAGAGTTGCTATGGCTTGTGGACATGGCTTTTTATGGACCCAAGCATCTACTCAGAGGATCCTTTTCTTCAGACAAACAGTATTTTCAGAGCTGTTGGCTTATTAATCTTTGGTTTCCTGGCTTGCTGCCTTCAAGTGTGGTTGCTTACCCTTGTTAGTCTGGCAAGTGGAAGAGAAAATATTTGGCCTTTGGAGGCTAGGCAACTCATTGCCCTGTATTGCTCACAAGAGTGCATGATTCTGGGATCAAACATTCTGTACCTGTTTTGCACAGGAATGAATATTACACAAGGTGCCAGGCAAGTGAAGCATAGCTAATGTAAAAACACCTTGGTCTGGTTCCCAGCTACCCTGCAGCTGTGTTAGTATTTGCAGCACTGTGAGTAAAGTGCTCCTGAATCAGAATAGGAACAACTTATATTCACTTTGAGTGCGTAAATCAGGCCACGTAGTTCTGCTGGAATTACAGGCTATTTGCAATCATTTGTCTCCCTCCATGTGCTTTGCCCAGCAGGTAGCCTGTAATTATTTGATAATAAAAATTATAGGCATTTTTACATTGCTGGTCCTCTGCAGGAGCTGAAGATTACCCAGCCATTTTTACACAAGTTGAGAATTTAAGCCTGATGTCCTGGCAGACTTCCAGGTTGGAAGACTCGATCGCCTGTCTAAATCCTCCCGGTATTTCTAACAGCCTGTGGCACTCTTCTCATCGTCCCTGGGCGACGCGCTGCGAAACAGCTGCATCGCTGTGCTCAGGCAGCTCTGCAACACAATGGTGGCTGGAGGAACTCTTCCGAAGAAAAAGTGCTTATGACTTGGCTACTTTGCTAAGGTCCCTTGGGAGCTGCAGGGACGAAAGAGGCCATATGAATGAAATCTATCACTGTGCTTGTTAGTCTGATACACGATCAAAGCTCATGATAGTTTAGATATGATTAACAAAATTTTCAAACACCTGTGTAAAAACTACTCTGCTTTGGTTTTATTCCCTCCTTGAAACAAATGCTCTTAAAATACTCCAAAAGAAATGAAGAAGATTAGCATTAGAGCTTGGAAGTGTCATATGAGAAGTTTGCTACCGGTTGAAGATTACCTGTACCATAATTTTTCTGGGTTTCAGTTGACTATGCCTGAAAATAATATGTCCTGCTTTGTAAAGCTAACTTCTTGTAAAACTATTCCTTTCTCTCTAGCATCATTATAAAAGACAACATTGTTGCCTATGCATTTGATAATTTATGTATTTGTAAATATAATAAAACCGCAGTGGTTTGGACATTTACCGAGAATGACTGGTTTGGGGAATTTGAGAAACAAAAAGAGATAAAAACATCAGCTAGAAAAAGGAGTGCCTGTATTACAAATAGACTTTGTTATTTTTATCTTGGCAAGTATCATTAAACTTTAATTCTTTATGCACCCATGACAGATAAGTTTGTCCCACTTTGCATTAAAGATGTTATGCATTGTTTTTGACAAAGTAATAAACGCACGGCACTGAGACCTCACCCCAGTGTGATGAAGCCTCTGCTCAGCAAATATTTGACTGCAGAATCAGGCCTTGATGACTTCTCCTCATTGCAATCAATGGGATTACTGCTGCGATCTTGGAGACTAGCTTTTTTCCCCTAAAGTTTCTCTTTACCCAGTGAAACGGCCAGTTTCTCTAGGAAAAGTGAGTTTGCAGAATTCTGGAGTTCTGCTGGAGGCATTAATGTATTTTGATTTCTTTGCCTCATTTGCAAAAACCGAACTTACCTTTTCAGTCTGGAAAAAGGCACTGAACCTCAACCTTTTGTGATGATACTGGCATGACTGTTAGACCATCAGAGCCATCACAGCACGACTTCTTCCCCTCACTGCTTCCAAAGGGAACCCACTCCCTGCGTGATCGGACACTCGTCGTTTTGCTGTCTTTGAAGGGCAGCGAACGGACCGGCTTCACCCTCAGTCGACACCTTTTTTCCAGTTCATTGCTAATCATCAGTACAGACAAGGAGAAGCATTGTTTTATGCTAGACACATCTAAGCTCAGATTTGTGCTTCGCTTCGTGCCAAGAGCTGGTTATAAGCCCTTTATCAGTCGTGGCTCTGTCCCATGGGCCTCGTTTGGTAATGGAAAGGGAATTGGCTGGCATGAGCGCGCGGGCCCTGGGTGAGGCCGCCCGAGGTACGTACTTCAGAGTCACCTTCAAAAGGTCCTGTATTTTTTCAGTGTGGGATGCTGAGAGGGTTTCTAAGGGCTTTAGGTCCTGTTCTCTTGACAACCCTGCCAGCGGAGGCCGAAGATAAAGGAGGGTTGTTCCGTCTGAGGGAGCCTCGGCCTGTGGCGGTAAGGAGGGCCAGGCCATGGGGGCACAGGGATGACCCCCTCACAGTACCCCATTGAGGAGAGCCGGCCTGAGCCCCCACAGCGGACCCAGGAGAGCCAGGGCAGCCCCACTGCCACGGGTGGGCTGAGGCAGGGGTGGCACCTGGGCCCCTGAGGCACAGAGTGGCCCACCACAACTATGGCGACCCACGGCCAGGGCGGCCATCAGGCCGGTCCCTGAGGGAGAAGCGCCGGTTCCTGAGGGAGCAATGCCGGTCCTTGCGGGAGAAGCGCCGGTTCCTGAGGGAGCAATGCCGGTTCCTGAGAGAGATGTATCGGTCCGTGAGGGAGAAGTGCCGGTTCCTGAGGGGAAAGTGCCGGTCCCGGTCGGCCGGCGGCGGGGCAGCCCTTCTCCTCCCCCGCGTGTGGGATGCGCGGCCGCATGTGGGGCGCAGGCGGCGGAGTCTCCACCTCTTCTGGCAACTTGAACCTGTGGCTGCCAAGCTCCAGTTAAGCTATCAGCAGTCGCGCGGACGCGCTCCACAGCGAAGGCGGGGTGGGTTGTGGTAGTTTTTGGGGTTTTTTTGTTTTTTTTTTTTTTTTAATATAGATATTTTTTTTAATTTCCCCCCCTCGCCTTCGCAAGGTTTGGGGCTGAGCGGAGAGGCTGCTCCGCAGCCCGTCCCGCCGCGCTCAGCCCCCCGCCGGCGGGCTCAAGCCGGGCTCCCGCCGCCGCGGGCACCGGAGGGCGGGAGGCGGCCCATGGCTGCGCCGGCGGGCGCCGCGCCCCGCTGAGCTCCGCGGGCACCGGCGGCGATCGCGCCTCTCCTGCCGCCGCCTCGGCGTGGAAAGAGAGCGGGCACCATGGTCCGGTGCTGGTGGCTCGCCGGGCTGCTTGTAGGTAGGTGGCACCGGCGGCCGCTGCCATTCCGGGGCGGGTGGAGGGGAGGGGGAGAGGGTGCCGGAGTCGGGGTCGTCCCTTGGGGGGGGGGCTCCCTGTCACCTCCCTCTTCCCTGGGGAGCTGCGGAGGGGCAGGGGATTGCTAGGAGGGTGCGGGGAGTTAGGGTGCAAGGGAGTTGTAACGGAGAGTGCAAAGAAATAGCAAATAGCGTGCAAAAAGTGTGCAAGGAGAGCACAACGAAATGGCAAGGAGCACGCAAGAAAGCTGTAAGGGGAGAGCAAGGAGATTGCAAAGAGGTGGCAAGGAAGGTGCAAGGGGGCTGCAAGGAGGGCGCGGGGCGGCTCTCCCTGGGGCCGGCTCTGGGACGGGACCCCCGTGTCCGGGCCGCCCCGGGCCGGGCTGGCGGCGGGGCAGAGGCTCGCACCCCCCCTGCCCGGCTCTCCCCTCGGATGCCCGCCCGGCCCGGGTGGGTTTGCTCCGCGCTGCTCCCCACCATCTGCCGCCGTTTCCCTGGGGAGGGGACGGGCGGGGAGAGCCCCGGAGGGAGCCCGGAGCCCCGGGGATGCTGCCGAGCCGTGGGGCCGGGGAGGGGAGCAGCTCAGTCCCCTCCAACTCCCCCCAAAACCCTCTCGGGCTTGCCCCATTGCAGCTCGCTCCTGCTCGGAGCGGGCTGAGCGCTTGAGCGGAGTTTAGGTCCAGGGAGGGCTCAGAGGTGATTCTCAGTGGTGTTTCTCTGGGAATTGGGAATTATCCAGCACCTGCCCCAGCAAGGGACAACTTCACAAGTATTCTCCTGCTCCAGGCACACGCTGCCGAGCCCCAGCTGCGCAGGCAGACCCTCAGAGCAGCGCAGGCTGCATCTTTGCGGCTCCCTTGCAGAAAGACATCTTTCAACCCCACAGTTCTTGGAGCAGTTTCAGAAGAAAAAGGTTCTGGCTTAAGAGACCATATGGGAGAACAAAGACAACTGTGCTGTGAAAAAAAGGCAAAATGATTTCTGTTTACGACAAGGAGCAGAGCCTGAGGGAGGCTCCTCCATCCTTGGATGGAGTGTTTTCCTAGGAAAAGACCCTTGGTTCAGACTCTGCACCCCTGAACAGAAGGGGCAGGTGAAAGGCAGAGTGGGAGGGTGTCCCTGAGGCCCCCGGGCGGCCTGGACACAGGAACTCCAGACACCTGGGTTTCCTGCTGCCAGCTGCCTTTCTACCACTTAGTTTACTCATCTGCGGTTTTGGGCAGTAAAATATCAGAGTGACCTGCCTGTCCAGCTCCGGGCTTAGTTTAGTGATCATTGCAAAAGAATCTCGTAGTGACAGCTATCGGGCATTATTTGCATTAAGTGTAAAGACTACAGAAAGAAATCTCTAAGCAAGGTACCTCTATAAGGTTACTTTTCTGTTCTCCTTGTATGGGGTCTTTGTCACATGTTGTTCCATGAAGATGAGACTTAACAGGTTAAGAAATACATATTTTCCTTCTCTATGTATTTTACTAGCTCAAGTTGCTCTGCTCAGAAATCTGTTATACTGCATTATGTGAGATTACTTGGTTAAGTCTACTTAGAATACTTCTTTCTCGAATCTTCATGCAATTTATTTTAGTCTAATTTAATGTAAACCCTGTGCTTCTTCCATCTGATGTCAGTGAGAGAATTTCCATTAATTTCGGTAAGAACAGAAGCTGGACTTTAAAACATATACTTAAATAGCTAAGTCAGATCCAGAACTCATTAAAATCAAAGCAAGGTTCACCAGTGACTTCACTATGAGCAAGATTGGCATTCTGAATTTTGCATAAAACAGCGTCACCATGAGCATGGCACCAGTGCATAATTAGTTGAAAAAGCACTTTAGTTAGGTAACTGAATCTGATTTTGGAGTCTCCTCCAGCAAAGAATCACTCATTCCTGGAAATGTCCCCAGAGACTTGCTGAGTTTTACCTAAGCTTTCATTAAAGTCTTTACATTCCAATAACACCACGCTGATACTTTTCATGTGTAGCTTCTCTTACATGGCTTTAACATAAAAGATCTATTCTTGCTTTCAGTGTTTATTTTTAAGTTTGAAAATTGTAGTGTTGGCTTAAGATAAGATCAGCAGTTGCATTCAATTATGAAATTGGGAAGAGAATCCCATAAATGATAGTAGTACACTCATTAGAAAGAGATGTGCCTATATTTACACGTGCATGTATATGTACTTACTATTAAATTAACATCATTGTCTTTAGTTCAAAGATGTGCTTGGGTAATGTTTACTTAGCTAACTTATTTTTACCAGGTTGTTGGTTTCTATTCTTCATTTCTCAAACTGGACAAAAAAATCAACAACTAATGTATTATGCCGGATCGTGTGATATGATTCTATTTGTTCTTTCCATAATTATAAGTTAGCTGTGTTTCAAAGTATACGGATATAGATAAAAACAGGGCTGAGATGTAAAAAAAGCACAAGTGAAAAAAAATATCTTGTGGTTTCTATATTTTCCCCACAAGCACAAATTGTTGAGTAAGGAGATTTTCAAAAGCCAGAAATTGCTATGAAGAAAACCAAAGCTGGAATCCAATGCTAGGGGAGACTGCATCTGGCAGAACAAAGTTTGGAAAGGGATTTTGCTTTCAATGGGATCCTGTGTTTCCCCACAACATAGCATATGTCATCTACAAAGACAACGCTTTCATGCAGGAGATACAGTCGCTGCTAAAATCAACCTCAAAATTAGGAAGCACCTATACAATGCTGTTATGCAATTCCTTTGGTTTTCTTATTTATTTGCCAAGGAAGATAAAGCTATGAAAAAAGAGAATTCCTGACTTATGATTTTAAGATGGTGCATCTCAGATATAATAATATCAACAAACTGACAGTGAGAATGTGAGAATGTTGATGTGTAACCCTTCTTCTGTAGGCTAACTGTGCTGCCAGAAACTGAAAATGTGATTCATAGAACAGCTCCTTCCCTACCTAGTTTAAATTGTGTAAGATCCTGAGGGGTTAGTAATCTGCAATCTGTGTAGGTTTTTTTTTCCTTCTTTAAGGAGTTAAAAGGTCTCATCTTCTAAAATGCAAAATTAGGAAAGTTCTGTTTCAGCGTATTAGGAAAGAAATTCTGATGTCTATTTGAAATGCCGAAGCTCCAGAGTGTTAAGTGATAAGAGGGTTGAAATCCATCATTATTTTTGAGTTTTAGCAGGGTTATGGTGTGATAATCGTGTCTTTCATACTGATGGTTTCTCATTTTCAGTGAATAGCTTATTAAACCATCACAGTTTGAATTCGGCTGAAACGGTGAATGCTGCAGCGGAGCTCAGCTCCCGTGGCACTGTTAGGTGGACGTTCAGATCAGTGCAACAACAGCTCTCAGCTTACAGCTAGGGTGATGGTACGTAAATCAACAGGGAAGTCTCACCACGGAGTCTTTGAGAGATTTCCTTGAGTTTAGTTTTTAAATAATGCTTTCAACTTGAGTGTATTCCTTCACTGAAAAAGTCCCTTAGGCTTCTGCTGGGTTAATAAGAAACACTGACAAATGTTTGACATTTTGGCCTTGTCTAAGTTGGAGACAGAGATCCTTGGAAGCAGGCTTTCACCCCGTACTCGGAGATCAATGCGTACGCCAAGCTCCCCGCTGAGACAATTGGATTCACCTTGTTCACACTCGTACCAAATCCACCAGCGCTGGGCACTGGCAAGTGTCTCTTCTCCCTGTTGATACAAAATCACAATGACACGTTTTTGAAGCTTTTCAGAGAAAAAAAAAAATCTTTTTTTTTTCCCAGTTAAACTTCCTGGAAAAGGCAGATGAAGATATAAGTGACGGCAAAGTTCTGCTGCAGAAAGGCTCCTAAGTTTTGTTAGTTTTGAGTAGAGCGAGTCCCGTTATTAGATTATGCAGCGCGTAGGCTAAATGTCAACTTTGATTTTAGCATCTGTCGGCAGCGTTTAAGAGAACTGGAACACATCAAAACTTGGCTAATGTTGACAGGCAAAACAGTAGACTGAAATTTCAGGCTATCTAGAAACCACACCCAGACCCCAAAACACATGTTAGAAGTAACTTTAATTCTGTGCTTCAGCTGAACAAGTAACCTTTTTCTGTGGTCACTTGTGATTCTAAGTTAAACATGTGTGCGTATTTCTGGTGTGGGCAGTGTATCAATTTACCACCTTTCTGCAGAGCTTTTTTCTTCTGAGGATACCTTCTGCTATGACTGCTTTTGAATGCCCTTCTCCTCCTTGGCTTCGCAGGAGCCGAGTAGCCTCGGACTATTAGATCCCATTAGATCCTATTTTTATTACTGTAAACAGTATCCTTGCAGCAGTGCCAAGAATCCTGTTGTGTTAGGTGCTAAATAAGTAGAGAACAAAAGGATCATTCTTGCTTTAGTGGGTTTATGCTCTAATTTCCTGGACTTGGATTTTCAGTGGTGAGTACTTGACATTGCAGGGACCTACTGGGATTCCCAGCTGCATCCAGCAGTTTAGTACCTATTGCAGTTGCTTGTATCTTTACGTACCTAAATGCCTTTATGCATCCAGCCCATCGTTCTAGTCCTGTGGAGGCCAGGCAGTGATTTTGATGAACAGGATGGCGAACAATGTGCTTACACAGGAGAACAGTCTCCCGTGGGAGCAGGGAGCTGGGATGGCTCCATTGCAGTGGGAGACTGAAAGGCCACTCAGAGTATACCGCCGACTCCCTGCCAAGAGCGAGTTGTTCCCTGCTTTGTTCAGTCCCTCACAATCCTGCCAAGCAAGTGGACTTACGCTGCCTACTAGATTGTGCCTCAAGAAGTTCACCCTGATACACAAGCCACATTTTTTCCTCTCTTCATTCAGTCCCAACAGAACCTCTTTATTCCCTGCAAGGAATTCCTTCCCTTCCTTGGTGTTCATGCTTTGTGAATATTTATAGGCTGGTATCATGTCCATCTTGCCCCAGCTGTCACTCACCCAGGCTACATGTACTCTGCTCTTTCAGTCTTCCTTCGTAACTCAATTCCTCCCACCCCCTAATCACTTTTTCTTGTTCTGCTCTCAACTCCTGCCAGTTCTAGTTGCTCATTTTGCTGTGGATAAACACTATATTTATGTTAATATTATGTGGTGGGTGGTCCTCTCTGCACTCATGGTCCATATGAGCGATTTAGACGTTCAGAATGAGGTTGGTGGTTTATAGCCAAGCCATGGGTCGGTTACGGGTTCCGCTCTTTAAAGCACTCTGTGAGAAAATATGCTTAGCCATCAGTATTAAAAATGGCCATGGTAGCCACTAATAAAGTGTCTGTGCGAGGGTTCAGGGGAATTGCCAAAACATAGATGCTCTATACATTCAAAATGATGGTGTCCCATTAACTTCAAAACCATGTGCTGTATTTTCTAATGAGTTTCCATCTCATCTAAATTGAGGAAGATTGATGTAATATTTCCCATTTGGTAGGAATATGAACTCCGGTTAGAATTTACCTGAGTCGTGATTGTACTCCTGGAGGATTGGACTGAGCTGCTTTGTCTTCAGTTTTGAAAATAAATGCTTTCTCCTGTATTCTCATGAATCTCTCACTGTCTAGGTGCCCAGGCGATTGGCGATCATCTCGCTATGGTCTCACCTGTCTCACCAAATTAAAATATAAACTTTCACCAGTGTTCAAGAGAAAAAAAGCTCTAGCATCACCCTTCTTTCCTTCTGTTTCTTTTGCTTTTTTGTTATATATTTCTCTGTGCCAAACTTCTGCAGCAATACTGATCAGAGTTTAACACTAGTCACGATGTGTTAGTGTAGCTTGAGCCCTTTTACTTTTTTCAGTGCTTGCCAGTGCCGAAAAAAAGAAGGCTCACAGCAATTATCCCCTTAGTTCTTACCTCTCCTCCGAACATCCCTGTCCCTCCAGACTCTGTCCTGTGTGGAGGCAGTGAATTGCTGCAGCGATGCTCTGGGATTCTCTGGTTTTGGCTCACAGCAGGACCCTGTTCTCAGCAGTCTTGTCCACTCTCCTGGACGTCCCGGCTGGGCTGCCAGGCGCGGGGCTGGCAGCAGGACAGGGCTCTGAGCTCAGGGCCCGTTACCACTGAGCTGACCACAACGTTGGGCCAACGGGGGCCAGCTGTTCTGCAGTTCTGTTCTGCAGTACATCTTTTGACATTGACCATTTTAGCTGTGGAAAAAGCGTGACTCCTCTTTTTGAGTCTGCGCGATATCTTCTGAGGGGTGGAAGGGAGAAACATGAAGTGAAATGGCTCTTGTATCTGTCAGGATAGCAAGTATGTGGTGAGTAAGGCTCTTGTTGTGTAATTGAGGAGCGTGGCGCTTTGATTACCATTAGCTGTAGGAGATCTCTTGGGAAGATGTACTCACATCCGCCTCTAGTGCTTTTATTTGTCATCACACGCCATCTATGCCAACTCTTACATGTCTTGCTTAGTTCACTCCATTTGAGAACATCCCATATCCCATTTCTCCTTTATATCCCTTTGTTCTCCAAGTGGAGTGTTTACTGTCAGTTTATGGGGGTGGGCAGTGTTGGTACGGCCATGGGATCTTTCCTGTTTACAGACTCCAGTGAAACTGGGATCGGGCCCTGCTGTCCCATTTACAGGGTTAGGCCTGATTTTCTTCTTTGGGGTAAAGAGCCAGAGAGGGCAGTTTTAAGAAGCCATTTTATGTAATTGTAGTTTATACCAAAGAAGGTCTTTGAGGTGCAGGAGAGAATATCTTCTCCCTGCTCCCCTTCCCTACCACAGATCCCATCTGTCTTGTCATCTGTCACTGGACATGACACTTACAGGAGAAATAAATAGTTCCCTGATTCCAAGAGCAAAATATTTACCTCTCTAGTGCCTTAAAAACCCCCAGTCAACTCTCTGCAAGTGCTTCACTATTTTAGTTGTGGACAGGAGACAAATTAGGCAATGATCACAGCCTCAGAAGAAAGCTAAGCTAAAGCCATTGAGCAGGGTGTCTGAATCTGTTTGGCAGTGTGGTGAAAGTACATTTTGAAAATTTCTCTAAAATCTTGAGCTGGTTGGGAATTTTGAGTCAGTTGAGTTCCTTCTTGGGATCTCCAGAATTTCATATTTGATTATGCTGTGTTACCTACAGGAAACTGAAGGTGATGGTCTACAATGGTAACTAACGTAATACAGTTATTGTGCCATCCCTAGAAGAATAACCAAGAAAGATCTAGTGAATTTAAAGCATTTTACCTGAACTGAGCATCGAACTGGTGAAACAGCTATGTGTACTTATATAATTTTACAGATAAATAAGAGAAGGGATGAATAATAGACATAATTTTCCAGAAGCCAAAGAGCACTCCAGTGAAAGCACTGGCATCCTCCCTCCACCACTTGACCACATTCTGGCTTCAGTTCAGGGAGGCATTACTAATCAGGAAAAATGCTCATGCACTGGCTTAATTTCAAGCACATGCTTAAGTTTCACTGAAACCAATTAGACTTAAGCGTGTGCTTAAATCCTGTCCTGAACTGGGTTCAGTTTGCAGACGGGCAGAATGCAAAGTTCTGCTGTGATACGGTTTTCCACCCCCAGTGGGTTGTCTGTAAGTTTTATAACTTTATAGTATTATAATATCAAATGTATCTCTTCCCACAGAATTGTTCTCTTGAGAATGCCTTATTCTGAGTGAATTAAAAGCATCACTAACCTAATCTCCACACAAATGCAAGAAAAATTGATTTGCTAAATATGAACATCTTCTTTGCTTTTAAAAGAATGCTTATTCCTTTAGTGGCTAACCCAAAATCCATTCTGCATGCTCTCAGGAGAGAAAAATGCTAAAGAAACACTGTTTTGCTCTGTCAATGAAGTCTGTGTGGATATGTATAATTCTTTCATGCAGAACATATTGATATGTTTCTTATCGTCCATTTCATTCCAGTCTGAACATTCCTCAGAAAATATCAAAGGTTTTATGTCATCTCTAAATGAAGAAATGTGTAATGCTCCATGACTTCAGTCACTGATCTTATCCCTGTGACTGGGTGACTAACTGAAACATTAGATTTATAAATGGGAATAATAAATTCTGGCCATAGGAGGCAATAACATGTAACAGATTAAGCAATCTAGTTTTGGAGAAGAGTTGATCTGCAGTAACTAATTTGGTGCAAACTGTAATGTATGCATTTTCTCCTCCATTTATAAAGAAACAGATGTGTGACTCCACTTTGGTTTTTTCCAAAGTCAATCTGCTTTGGAGGAACACAAACAAGATTTGTTTCCAACAAGGCATATTACAGTATTTCTGTCTTGATTAGTATTTTTTTTCCTTTAGAAGTGAGAAGCGGGTCTGAATCTGGAGCGTACAGCAGTTTTGTAGCACAGCCCCACTGGCAGGCTCTCATTTTCAGGCTTGGCCATTGCCTAGGAATCTTTCGTCTTAATTTTACCAACAATTTACTGTGCAGAGAATTTCCAGCTCTGCTTTTCTATCATCTGATGCCATGGGTCTGATTTTTCTGAAAGTCACTTACACGAGTGACTGGAATAGTGGGTCAGCATTTGCCACTGCTGTTGTCTCAAGGCTTGATCCAGTTTCTCCTGATTGCAGAGATCACCGCCGCTCCCGATTCCCGGCATTCCTAATTGCCCGGGTGCTTGTGCAGCCTCATTGCTCAGAGACTTTGGGCCGGTACTTTGGATGCAGCACGCACTGGAAAGCTGGAAAAAGATCCTGTTTTGTCTAGCTGCTGTTCTGAGGAGCTCTCTGGAAACGCTTGTGGTTAATCGATACAGACAGACGGGATAACGAGTGAGTGGAAGAGATCACAGTTGGGGATTTTTTTTTAGATTTTTCCTATGAATGGGTATTTTTGTCTTGAAGATGAATTGTTAATAATTCCTTCATCCTGCCCAAGAACACTGTAAAGCAGTTAATTTGTGTCTCTCTTAAGATGGAGAGAGGAGCTGCCCTGATGTGCTTCACGAGGGCCTGAGTAACAGTGACATATGAGTGACAGCCACTTTATGCTACTCTTGGAATGGAGATGTGCCCTAACTACACATTTTAGGTCAGGAACCGAACTTTTCGAGCTTGAAAGGATGTTTGGGTCTGTTGGGGCTGGGCTGGAGTACTTGAGAGAGAAAAGCAGCCACAAAATTTGGACACAAGCCAATAGCTTTTGGTTTGAGGATGCATCCAGCTTGGAGTCTTGTGTACAGTTAAGCAGGACAAAATCCCTAGGAATTCCCATCATGCCAAATATTTACATTCTGGAGGCTTTTTCTTTTTTTTTTTTTTTTTTTTTTTTTTTTTTTTTTTCCCCCCCGCCATGGAGTTTGATCCTGATTATAGAAATTCCCTTTTCTATTGAATGTGTCAAAATGTAGCAATTGCATTGCCAAAGTGTCTGTGCTCTCAAACAATGTAGACTTTTACTGTTTCTGCCAGAAGTAGCAATAAGGGTTCGGTCAAATATTGAATATACTTCTGCTGCAGTAAACACACGCAGAGCCCACTTAGCGCGCGGAGAACGGTGCTCTGTTCCGTGCTGTTGTTTGGGTGTAGCTGTAGACTGCACCGACACCTCTACAGTCTTTGTGTGGTTATGAGCAAGAACAAATCCCTTATAGTCTGTTACCTCTAATACAAATGGAGTTATTTTTTAGTTTGCCATATTCTCTAGGATAATTATTTTATTTTTATTTAAAGGGTAATTCAGTTTGGACTATCATAGAATCATAGAACGGCTAGAGTTGGAAGGGACCTTCAAAGGTCATCTAGTCCAACCCCAATCCTTGTACTGAAGGCTCCCCAAAAGCTTTGCCAGTAATTAGGCCCCTTGGCAGGGCAGTCAGATGAAACTTGGCGTATTGTGCAGGTGAGTAAAAAACGACCCAGGAGTAAGGAGCACACAGGAGTAAATTGGCCGCAGGCAAAGTCATGGCAGAACTGAGGATGCAGAGGCTCGACTCCTAATGGGCTCTGCTGAATGGGCACCCGTGGGGCAGGCTGCGTGAACGCTGCGGCTGCCAGGTTGCAGGTTTAGCTAATAGCAATGGGTTTTGTCATCCTGTTTTAATAGGAAGACTCACAGGAACTGCTTTTTAGGAAGCACTAGTGCAAGCCATTGTGAAGGAACTGGCTATGCCTGCTCGCCATGTCCAGCCCTTAAAGATGATAAAAACAGTACAATTGTGAGTCTGCTCCAAAAAGAGCCCTTAACACTAATAATGCGTCTTTCCAGCTAGTTTGTGCACTCCAGTGCACAGTGAGGTAACAGAAAATCCAAGGCCAGTTTCACTGGCCTTTTGGTAGGTAGGCTGCTTCTGTTCTCTTGTGCTTCGCTGGGGGCTTCACTTTCCATGCGTTTATTCCCTTTGTGGTAGTTTCAGGATTTGTGTGCTTAAATCTACACAAATACATTTCAAGGACCTTGTTACTGTGATGTATAAAACCTTTGCAAATGACAGTGCCATAGTGAAGGACTCTGAATTGGTCCATCAGATGTAAGTCTAAAGCTCTGTATTACTGGATTATTTGAGTGGAAATCTCTCTGCTTTGCCACATGTGCAGGAGCCTCTGACTTGCACAGCAGACATTTACTGAGTTTACATTTGGCTTGGTCTGGGGCTTATATTTGTGGCAAAATTGGATGATGAAGATTTGTAACAGGGGTTTAACCCTGTGTGTGTGTAGGATGTGTTGGTGCCAGGGATGGGAGGCTCCTGTCTCAGAGTAAGTTGTCTGTTGGCTGTGGGAATCGGGGGAGCCTCCCTGGTAGACCCCAGCTGTGAGTCTCGCCCTGTTTGTTTATATTTGTGTTATATCCTGAGCTTGTGAGCCAGGGAATTTTGCTGATGTTGCTCAGTGGCTCGTAGTCTTGCCCATGGTTTGTGGCAGCTCCGTACGCGCTAGCTTCATCTGCAAATACTTCTTGTTAGGAAGACCGTTGCAGTCTCCGAGCTGGGCTTGGGCCCTTCACCATCTCAGCTGTCACATCTCTCACATTCAGGCAGCTGGTTTGGGTTTCTCTTCCCAGCGAAGGGTCTGGTTTAGGCAAATCCCCCTATAAAGATCACAGCATGGTTCAGGTTATATAGAAGTACGTATGTGGCACACAGGGACTACGAGGAGCACTTGTGACTCTCTGTGTTGGTCTTGACTGAGGCACAGGGCGTGCAATTGTTCAGCATCCTCACTCTGCGGGAAGGTAACACATCTGCGTTACATCTTTCTTTGCAGCTGATGGGCAGGCAGGCTGGAAAGCAACCTGTGTCCTAACCCTTGGTACGTAGTGAATAAAAGTTGGCTTGAAAATTTCCAGCACACTTCCAGGCAATTTTGCAAAGTACAGCTAGAGTGAGCGAACCCCGGCTGGGCTCATAAACCCCGGGCAGCCCTGAGCTGGGCTGAAACCGCCGGCCGAGGGGCCGGGCTCTGCCAAGCCGGGCAGTTGTACCATAGCAGAAAATCAGTGGGGTTTCAGGAGGAGCTTCACCGAGAGCTCATTTCGTGGTGGTATAAAGAGGCAAATCCCTGGTTTCTCACTGAAGCAAACTCATGATGAGTGCACCAGAAGTTTGCTCAAGTAAAAAGTGAGTAACATACAGGAATATATGTACATATGTATGCGTGCATGCAAAGGTCTTTAGGATTTAGCTGAGTGTTCACACATTCCCTAAGCCAATAACATCCGTTGTTATGGGAAATGAGGTAAGTGACAGAATTACTGTCCTTATGGCGGGCGACAGGCGAGCCTCGTGTTCCCATGCTGTAATTCCCTGTTCCAGTTACTGCTTCAGCAATAGCTGGGGAGAGAGAACATGAACAAAGAGCTCTCCGTTTTATTTGAAGATTTCATC
This sequence comes from Tetrax tetrax, assembly GCA_009806455.1. Taxonomy (NCBI): domain Eukaryota; kingdom Metazoa; phylum Chordata; class Aves; order Otidiformes; family Otididae; genus Tetrax; species Tetrax tetrax. The sequence continues at coordinate 235,985 of WHYT01016361.1, read as the reverse complement.
TAAAAAATAGTTGGATTCAGATGAGACTCGAGTTGGAAAACAGTAAAGAACCTGTATCCTTAACAAAGAGCTTGCTGCTTAGCTAACCGCGGGGCTCTCGTTCTCCACCTCTCCCCGTTACAGCAGCCAGAGGAGCAGGGTCAGGGCAGGATCCGGGCCGGCTCTGTGGGTACCTGCAGCCCCCCGCAGCCCTCCTAGCCTGGGGCACGGCCCCGGGGCTCCGCGGGGGCGCGCAACCCCCAGGAGCCGGTGCTGGCCCCTGGACGAGCCCGCAGCGGGGACCCCCCCGCCCCTGCCCCGTGGCGGGCCCGCTGCCTTGCGGGGGCTGCATTGCGCGGTGCTGACACCCCCTTCTTCTCTCTCTCTCCCCCGCCCCGCGCAGCCTGCGCGGCCGCGGAGCCGCCGCTGCGCTGGGAGCCGCGGTGCCGGCAGCAGCTGCGCCACCTGCAGGACGGCGCCGGGATCGCGGCGCGGCAGCCGCCCCGCCT
>WHYT01016361.1:221437-235477 GCA_009806455.1 Tetrax tetrax | reverse complement strand
AATTAAGCCTGCCCCCCATCCCCAAGCACCCACCCCCGGCTGGAGGGGGGCCCGTGGTCCCCCGTGCCCCCCGAGCGCCCTTAGGGCCTCTTCCCCCTCTCCCCCTTTAGGGCGCAGCGGAGGGGCACACCTGGCTCGAGTGGGCAGGGCGGCCTCGGTCCCCTCCTGCCCCCGCGCTCCTCCCTGGGGATGCGGCACTGGGGCAGGGTCCTGTGTCTGGCACCCTTACGTTTGGGTAGCAGATGCCCAGATCTTAAAATCGCCCAAGGGCGGCCATCGGGTGTGGGAGGCTCCTGCCCATAATGCTGCTCCCACCCATGCTCCCCCTTCTCCCCCCACACCCCGGGTGCCCCTGGGGAGGGATTTCACCCTGCAAACCCCACCGCCACGCGGCGAGGCCGGCTCAGGACTGCCTTCCTCCCCAGGTGCGAGGTGCGGCCGGGACCCGAGTTCCTCACCCGATCCTACCTCTTCTACGCCAACCGCCTCTTCAAGGCTTACCAGTTCTACTACTGGGACCCCTCCTGCCGCGACCCCTCCTACTCACTGGTCATCAAGGGCAAGCTCCGGCTGCGCCAGGCCTCCTGGATCACCCGCGGGGCCACCGAGGCCGACTATCACCTCCACAAAGTCGGCATCGTTTTCCACAGCCAGAAAGCCATGCGAGAGGTGGCCTCCTGGATCAATCGAACCTCTGGCGAGGGCTGCCGTGGGTTCCTGCCCCCGGGGCGCACCTGGGCTCCCGGAGCCCTCTACGAACTGCTGAGCGCCAAGACCGAGCGCGACTGCACCGCTGCCTTGGGCTTCGCCATGCACGAGCTGAGCCTGGTGCGGGTGGAGCAGCATTACCAGCCCTTGCTGCAGCCGCAGCAGAGCGGGAGCCGGCTGGTGGAGGAGCTGTACCTGGGGGACATTCACACGGAGTGGGTCGAGAGGCTCCACTACCGACCGACTGGTTACCAGCGACCCATGCAGAGCGCTGTGGTAAGGACGATGTCGGTACGCGGTCCCCTCATCGGCTTTGCCGAGGATGTGTTATTTCCTTGCTGTTGCACTGTCCTTACTGCCTGCACTTAGCCCCCTTCTGCCCTAGGGGATGAGGAGGCGCAAGGCCGAAGGTGGGGCTTCCCAGGGGGCTGCCTGGGTGCTCTGCAGCACGTGGGGCTCGCTCCCACCCTTGCCAAGAGAGCGGGATGGGGGTGGGTGAAAGCTCAGCAAAACCAACATCAGAAACAAGCCTGCGTTGGCATGGGCCTGCAGTTAATGGCTTTTCTTTGGCTCTGTGTTTTCCTAGGAAATGCAGTTTCCTAGTTTCCCGCAGCAAAGCCAGTGAAAGCTTCAGGCTGCACATCATTAGAGGCTGCCTGCCCCGGCATTTGTCTTCCTCTCCTCTCTTTCGTTCTTTGTCGCGTTCTCCAGGTTGAGAGAGGAGCAAGGAAGCAACATCTGCCATTAAATCATTACTGCTCAGTGTAATGTCATTAGAAGAGGAAGTTGCCCCGAATACAATTATGTTATTACACAGAAATCAAACTTTCACTTTGATGTAAATAAAACTGAGCAGGAGGCTTGGCTGCATTTTATTTTCTTTTTTTTTTATTTATTTAATTTTGCAGGTTAGTTTATTTCCAGGAAAGCACATTTCTATCTGCATCGTAGCTAATCAATTCAGAAATCATTGAGCAGGGAGATGAGGTGAAAAAAAACTCCCTGAAATTTACCAGATAGAACTGAATGAACTGGAAAAAAATATTTTGGGGGTAACATTTCCCTCCCTTCCTCCCCCCCACAACTGCACCAACTGAACTCTGAAAAACAGAGTAACACCCCTCCTCCCCTCGAAAGTAACATTCCCAAATTGGTTAAACTTGTGTTATCTTGGGCCAAAACCATATATATGAGCAAAACCAGATGGTAAACATAAACACTTTTAAAAGTTAATTTAAAACCAAACCTAAAGACACTGAAATTCACGCTCTGAACATAGCACTGTAATTAATCAGCTAACAGCTCTCCAATGGACCAGCACGTGATGTCACCACTTGGTGATAATTAGAAGCTGCCATACATTAGAAATAACTTCACACAACTGCTTTAAGCAAGTAAGATTTTTGGCTTCATGTCTGTAGTGATAATTTTATTGGGCACAGGGTTTTTATTTTTCTCCCCCTTGCACCTCCCCGCCCCAAACTAACATCCATTTGCTTGTGCTAGGGTTGCACAGCTATGTTAGGAATTATTTTTTAACTCTCTTTATGAAAATATCACTCTTTTTCCCTTATATTTATATCTGTTTTAAAGAAACCCATTCTCCCCAAATTACCTTTCATTATCAAAGAATTTCCTGTCTAAGGAGAGCATATATATTTGCCAACTTCTGGGATTATTTAGCCATAATGTACTGTGTACTGTCAGCACTCATTAACGTGACAGTAGCAGTAAAGCAAGCTGAAAATGACTAAATTACAGTAGACTCCAATCAACTTGCATGTAAATTATCCACCCTGCAGCTAACTACCGAGTTATTTAACCGTGCTGCGTAGGGCAGTTCAGTAAAGATTAGCTTGTGTTCTAGAAAATGATACAATGTTCAAACCTTGGTTATTTAAAAATAAATCAGTGGTGATATATGAAGTATTACAAAAAGTTCCCAAAAAGCCCCTCCTGGCACTGGCTGGGCCGCAGGACTGGGTTGACTCGGCGCTCTGCAGGAAGCACGGCCGGAGAAGCGAAGGTCAGGTCCCCGGTTTGCAGGAGGTGCTTTTCTGTGTCTCCCCCCAACGTGGATGGCCCGAGGGAGCGTTGGCTGCCCGTGCAGCAGCTCTGCCCCGGCCCCGTCCTCCCTGCAGCCTGTCCTTAGCCCTGGCACCGGGCAGAGCGCAGGCTCGGGGCGCAGACCGCCCAGCAGCACTTTATCTCCCTGAGTCTGCTGGAACGTCTTGGGCCAGGCTCATTGCAGTTGAACACCCTGGTGCAGGAGAGGGGAGTTTCAGCTTTTAAAATGTTCTGCAAGGGGTTTTTGCCTATGAGGTTACAAAACCAGTATTTTTTTTCTTCTGCAGCATCACATGCATCCGTGCCCGGCCTGCGGGATTATATACAGAGCTGACGAACACCACCCGCCCGTACTGCCCGTCACAGCGCAGCTGCCAATGCAGCTCAGCGGCAGCTGGGTGAGCACCCACTGCGAGGTGCGACCGGCCGTGCTCTTCCTTACCAGGTACTTCATATTCCACGGTCACAACCACACCTGGGAAGGTTTTTACTATCACTACTCCGACCCCCTCTGCAAACAGCCAACTTTCACCATCTACGCATCCGGGCGCTACAGCCAAGGCATCCCCTCCTCCAAAGTGAGAGGTGGCACGGAGCTGGCTTTTAAAGTCACGCGGGCTCGAGTGACGCCGATGGACCAGGTGACGGTGATGATGCTGAACTCCTCAGAACCTGGAAGCTGTGGGCTGACGAGCTCCTGGGCTGCTGGGGTGGAGCAGGATATAACCCCCACAAACGGATGTTTGGCTTTGGGCATCAAGCTGCCCCACACGGAGTACGAGCTTTTCAAAACGGAGCAAGACACGAAAGACCGCAGCCTGCTCTACGTTGGCGAAAGGCCCACGGACGGATCCAGTCCCAACAGCCCAGAGAAGCGACCCACGTCGTATCAGGCACCTCTGATCCAGTGCGCTGGAGCGCCAGAGGAATTCTCCAACTATGTTAGTTTAAAATACTTGGGAAAAAAGGACACAAATGGGAACGAAGCACTGAAACCTTTGCCTGTGGCCTTTTTATTGTTTATAGCACTTCTGTTTTTAAGATGGGACTAGTTATCTATTCAGGTACAGCACAGAATTCAGACAGTCTTGGTGCTAGCGTGACTCTCATATCCTTCAAACACACACATGTGGAATCAGTTTTACTCAGATTTGGAAAGCCTTTTAAAAACACCCAACACCAGTGAACAAAGCCAAGAAGATAGGCCTGCCCACGTTTGTTTGTGCTGTGGCGTTATTGCCTAATCTCCCCTCTTCTTTGCGTACAAATTTAATGTAGTGACATGGATGCGCTGCACATTGCAATAGATAATTTAGGAATATGAGGGGGAAAAGCGACATCACAATTGCTGCTTTGAGCTTTTGACATTGCTAAGATGTAATCAAGAGCTTGATTCAGATGTAATTCAAACATCCAAAGTGTCGGCTGCTGAGTTTCTTTGAGGTTAAGTTCCCTCCCGTCGTACTCCTTATTGCTGTTCTTGCAAATTTAATCTGCAGAGTCAGTCAGCAAGTGCTCTTGATAAGGGCATGGGTAATTGTGCCTTTCTCAGTTTACAGACATTTCTGCAGTTTTTGTGTGTATGTACGCACACAAAGATGCAACGTACAATCTTCCACTTAGATACGTACAGAAAGCAGCCCTCACAGAACGTTACCTCGACAGACTGCTCCGCCTGACCCTGGAAGATACAGAAAACGGAAAAGGCTTCTGCACACAACCGCTCCAACCTTCATTGTTACCTGGCTGCGCACCCTGCGTCCCTGCTGCATTCTCCTGGCTCTTCCCGTGCAGTACTGGCCTGCGCTTTGGTACGTCAGCGGTGGCCCCGTGTCGCTGCCCGCCTTGTCCAGCGGGCAAAGGCACTGCCAGGCAATGGCAGCTCCCACTCCCCGCGCACCGAGCGAAGCAAAAGATCGCATACGAGTTGTCTTGGGCAGTATATTTTCACTGTCTCCTCTTTAGTAAGTGTGCTGGCATACCAGTTGTTAATCCAGCTTCCCCTTTCAATCACAATGTCACTTCCAGCCTCACTCCTGTAAGGATGTTTTATAAATCTGCCACCAGCAATGGGCTGAGGAGACACTCGAACCAGCACAGTCAGGTCAAACCGATTTCTGACAAGAAGGACAAACTAAGAAATTATATTCCCTGTCTACTGCAGCTAGGAAGCATGTAACTTACTTGGAGACCTCCTGCCAGTAGCTAAATCCTCTCCAAATAAGCCTATGTATCTTACGCACACGGGATATTTTGTAAAACCAGCTATGCAGTAACTACCTTTTTAATGCTGTATTTACAAACTTGCAGCTTGTACTTAGATAAATTATGGGGTTTATAACATAAAAATACTTCTGGGGGATCTGTACATTAATAATTCAAATGAGATGCTTATTAAATGCATACAATTGTGACATAAATGTTGTCAGCATGTTTGCACGTTCTGGGCATGATCAAACATTAATCACGCACATAAACATTTAGACTTTGAAGATGATGCACAGAAAGGCCAAGTTTGGCTGCCTCGCTTTTGGGTCCCTCTGCAATCAACAGAGCAGGAGACTTCTCCAGGGTCAGGTCAGCAGGCAAAGTGCCTCCCTGTTTCTAAGGGTTGTTGCTGGCTACTGCGTGGACATCCATGGGCAAACGTTTGAAGAAGGGGAAGTGCATCTTGGAGAATGTGGCGTCAAAAGGGATGACCCTTTTGACATGCTGCCAACTGGGGCAAGTCTGGGGTAGCACAGCTGCATCTCACGTAAACCATACATGTTGCGGAATTTTTTTCTTCGGCAGACCGGTTTTCCCATCGCCATGCTCAAGTCAGCAAAGCTGTGTGTTTCTGCAGGACACAAAGATGTCCATGGCAAGAAGAGAGAACAGCCCTGTGCTGTCTTTGCAGGGTGGGTGGAGGGGGAAGGCAATTCCTGCCCTCCATTTACCCCCAAGAATGAGATTTGTGTGCAGATACTTTTTTTTTTCCCGCTTACATGTATGGAAATGTATTAAACTTTGCAAGTGTCAGGTACCGCATCATGTAAAAACTTCTCCGAGACCACTGATCCTTTCAAGGTGGTGATGGGATTAATAGGATGTAAGAAGTCAGAAGACACCGCACAGCCACGCGACGGACGCCACACACACTGGAGAAAGCTCCCCGCGCCTGCCGCAGCCGGTCAGCCACCGCTCGGCTCCAGCAGCTCTGCACGCTCGGACCCAGCTCGCGCAAAGCACAACTCCGCCCGACGGATGGGCTACGCTGACTGCACCGCCCGAGAAAGCCTCAGCAGGAGCCTCTTTGTCCTGTTTCCCCCCTTTAAGTACACTTCTGGAAGGAAAAAAAGCCATGAAAAAGCTATTTGCATAAATATAATAACTTTTATTGTACTGTTCACAGCTTTTGGAGAAACATTCCTAAATTACACGGTTATTATCATTAAGAATTTGTGCCTTTTTCCAATTGGAATTTGCCTGGCTTCGACTGCCAGTCAGTGATTCTTGTTGTGGTGCTCCTTTTAAGCTCAGAGAGCTGCAGTGTTCAGTATTTTCTCCCCATGAAGGTACTTGTGCACCGTAATCAAGACATTCTCAATTCTGGAGAACAAACTCAGCCAACTGAGTTTCTCTCTCACCCTCTCTAAGGCATATTCACACTCCACCAGTAATTTTTGAATCTTTTTTTTTGCATTCATTCCAATTACTCAGCTTCTCTTTTAAAATGTAAATATCCAAACTGCATCCAAAATTCCCAACTCCCACAGCTGAGATGTACAGAAGTATAATCACTTACGGCTAATGGTAATTAAAAACAAGAACACGTTCTTATTGATTGGTCTTTCACCCTGGGACTGCACTGGGAGCACACGTGGAGCTCTTACTCACTCTGGTCCTGGGAGTGGATATTTTTGCCACTCTAACATTTGATCAGCAGTGATTTTGTCTCCATCTTGACCAGTGATCCGGCACCACTGAATGTACTGGGTCCCAGCAGAGCCCCTCCATGAGCATCCCCGTTTCATTCCGGTTCTCTTTGAACGACCCCTTAAAAGGTGTGATCGTCAGAACGCGCCAAGCTTTGCGGGGGCCCAGATAGACTCCGTTCTCTAATCCCAGAGAAAACTGAAAAACAAAGATAGGATGAACTGACTTACATCACGCTCCTTCATTAACCTTAATCTCCTTTTTCATCCCTTCCCTCGGGGCGTGGGCACCTCACGCGGCCTGTCCTGTCTGCCATCGTGAGCCACCGGTCAGGGACATCCCAGGAATCTCCCTTAGAAAAACTCATCCAAGGTTTCTACTGAATTTTAGAAGGCTGATTTTTAATATTAAGCATTGCTAATGAATGACATCACCGTTCCAGTTCTCTTGCATCATCACTAGCAGTTTTACCACCTGCACCTAGTAATGGTCCTTATCCTACCACAGAGATTTCCCCTGAACTTCAGCGCTTCGTCGCCCTCTCCAAGCACTCAACCCAGAGTTTTGTTTTCCTTTAGCTATTGCTTTCCTTATTAATTTTCTACACTTCATAACTCTCATTTTGAGTTGACTGCTGTCTGCTTCCCTTTTTCTTATTTGTTTTATATTACTTTACATCTAATTTTTCCCTTCATTTCATCACTGAAACAGGATGGGCAGTTAGCCAAGGTTGTCCCCCTTCTCAACTGCAAAATTGTTGGGGTTTTGGCTGTTTAATAGCTTTCACTTAGAAAACTGCCCATTCTAATTCAGTTTTCCATCTAATTTCTTCTTCACTACAAGAATTTTATATGAAATTTGCCCAGCTATGCCTCTTTGAAGCACCAATTAAATTTATTAGCGGTTTGCATGGCTGTATGCCTCAAATGTAATCAGGACTCCACGGGAACCACCAGCTTCTAGTTCTGCGATTCATTTATCTTTATCTGACATAAACAAGTAACTCTATGTTTCATGTCTAACACTGCATTAGAAAAACAGGTCTAGGAGACAGACAACAAACATGAGTCCTGACTGCTGGGTAAAACACACACACACCTTGTCATTGTACCTGTGAAGGGGAGCCAGGCTAACAGACGCACTGGCAGGTCAGCACCAGCTGAAAGCCAGTGATAACAGGCACATGTGTCTTGGAAATCTCTTCCCCATTCACTTCTTACAGAATACTTTTCAAAAGCTTCATCATTTTTTAACCACTTGAAAAAGCACAGAAAAAGTATCTTCAAACACTCCAAATACGTTTACTGGCTTCCTGCACTACGTTTGAGCGTGAAAGCCTTTAATATCATAAGCTACTCAGACAAGTTGCCTTTGCAATTTTCTGCTTCTCTAGCAGGCACAAAAATGTAAAGCATGAGCTGAGTTGCTGGACAAACACAGTCACAGGTCTGACCTCTGCACAGCTCCACTAACGGTAACTTCCTTTTCCAATTTAGCCACCTTCATGATCCCCTGTTTGAAGTGCCTTAGAATGTGTTTTGCGTTCTAGATTTCCCAAACAGTTCTTAAACTGAAACAAAACACACAAAAATGTTCTAAACCACTTCTGGATACATTAACAGCATTGAGCTAGTGCTTCATTTGATGAACAAGCCACACTGAATACAAAAGCGTGCTATTTACTATAAATAAATACGCTGCACTGAAACAGCAGAAAAAAGCTGGAGACAGGAGATGGATGACAAGAGTCATTGCTCCAAACTCTACAGAGAGTGAAGAGGAAGGAACAAATTTGATTGAAGAGGAAGCAAAAAGGTGAGTGGTTCCAGAGGATGGGAAATCCACCTGGGAGCAGTTACACTCACCAGGGGAGTGCTCTGCCAGGCAGCCCGGGGGCGAGCACGGAGTGCTCCCACGGGCCCAAAATCCAGCACAGGCAGTCAGCAAAGAGCAAGACTGGAAGGGAAATGGGAAGAATGATAGGAAAATAGGCAGACAGCAGAGAAGAAAAGTCAGAGGCTCTCAGCTGAACATTGCCAAGGAGCAGTGAAGGAACAAGGGTGGCTTGGATTGAAGCAAAGGGCTGAGGGAGGGAATAGAGTGAGATTTGACAGCTCAGGCAGAATAAATCAGGAAAGAAGCTGGGCTGGAGAGTCTGCAGCCTTCACAGAAATGCTCTTTTGGGCTCAGAACTGAAGCAAAAATTCCTGGCTCCAATCACACTTCTGTGTGGCCTCTCAGTGAAATGTGAAAACAAAAGCTGCTGCTTCAGCTCGGTTACCGCCACATCGGATGCTTAGGGTCAACGACGAGCGTCCAGATGCAGAACATAAAAGATTCAATCCTGGCACGCACATATGAGTTACAACTAATACCATGATGCCATTTTTTAAGTTCGGCTTGTAAAAACCTAATTATACATATCTTAAGAGAACTTAAGATTACACGAGGTCAGGCACACAAGGTCGGCAGTTTGAGACACCGCGTGGTCAGCCCTCGCTCACTCCCCGCCCAGGCGCTGAAGGCTTGCTCGGATACCGCAGTGCACTCACAAGAAGTGGCCAAGCTAACAGTGCACAGGCAAACGTGGTTTTGCCGTTTCCTAACTCCTCAGTGCTTGACTTTGTAGAGCCTTCACAAAGGTCTTCTAAAAGTAGTTGCGTGTGGATAATTGTGTGGGAATTCTGCCAACTCAAACATGAGGGAGTTCAAGAGGCTTTTCTAATCTTGTGAGTTTATCCAGTGAAGAAAAAAGATTTGATTAAAAAAAAAAAAAAAAAAAAAAAAAAAAAAAAAAAAAAAAAAAAAAAAAAAAAGAAGTACAGCTAAACTGGGAACAATACTTTACTACAGGCTGGTTTTCATAGGCACTTCAAAATCTTGGGAAAAAAAAATAACAAAATTAGGAACTTATTAAGTAAGAATGAAATGTACAGATGCAGGAATATAAACAGAAATGCCAGATGTATAATGTCAACTTGTAATACGCAGCTTCAATTAATTCTTCTTAATTCATTTGTTTTCTTAACTTCTTTTGTTTTGCCATCTGGAAAGGCCATTTTCTAATGACAGACCATAGCAGAAAAGATCCAAAGTTCAAGTTTGCTCCAAGGAAAAGCCGCCTTTGTTTCTGTACTCACAGACTCAGAGCTCCTTTTTGTAGTTTGCACTCATGCAGAAGCTTCAGGACAAACTTAGGCCTGGCTTGGGAGGCCGAAAGATCTACATGGAAGTTCAGTGAAGTTTTCAAAAGTTTTACTCCTCAAGGTACAAATGGAAAGCAGTTGTGTAAAAGGAAATGAAGCCGCAGGAAACAGCAGAGTAAGTGACAGGCATATCACAATTTTGGAAGCGTGCAAGTGCATGCTTATTAGAATATTACATGTAAGAGGTTTCTGGCTGGCTCTTACTTATGTTATTTTAAAAAATAATCTGCATTTATCCAGTAAAAAAACCCCAACCCATTAATAAAACAAACAGATTTTACAGTCAAGCAGATTTGAGTAGTGAAAACACACAATTACTTTGTTCTTTGAAGCTAATAAAAATAAAAGTCAGTAACAGCACAATGAGTAATGTCACTTCTGCACTGACAGCCACTAGTCAAAGCGTTCAGTATACATGAAACTGTCAGCATAATAAAAAGAAAACTTAATTGGACATGGTCAAAGAACCTGCATTGCCCTGCTTGAACAATAAATCCCAGTATTTATCTAACTGTGGCAGGTGATTTATATGAGCACTGCATCCCATTGTCATCTTCTAATCAACTCTATGTAGAGAACAGCTAGGTTTCACTGTATGAGCAAGCAGCCTTGCTCAGTAGCTGCTTTTCTTTCTAAAATGCCTAAACCTTGGTTTATACAAATATTTTCTAATCAGTAAACTCAATTTGTAGACAGGTATCTGATTACAGAGAACAGTAACTTCCACACGGGGTATTGAACTAGTCTCAATCCTATACAGATCACTTTCTTTTTACATTTGTGTTTCTGATGAAAAAAACAACCAAACAACCAACCAACCCCAACAAAACTCAAATACGTATGCTGAAACTCAATCACCTCCTGTCCCTTCTCAACTTGCTCACTCCAGGATTTGAGTAATAGATGCTAACCCCATTTCAAACCTGGAAGAAGCAGCTCTCCAGCCCCAGGCTGCTCCGTTGCTGCTGGGACGTACTGTGGCAGCTCTAACACGGCCCCGCAAACAGCAAGTGCAGAGTCCTCGTTTTAATGTCCTTTAATTTCAGAGGGATTTTTGGTTGTGTTTTTTTTTCTCAGTTACTTTCTATAGAAAACAGAACTCAGGATATGTCATTTCAGGACATCATGTAGAGCAAGAAAAGTATAGTTTCAAAAACTTAGAATACTACAGTTAAGTCACTATTTTACCCAAGAATTAAGGAAGTGTTCCAATGAAGAGATGAAAGTCATACACATTTTATAAAGAAAAGGCATGACAGTTTTCTTGTATTAGGCAACTGCAACATCAAGTATCTTAAGACATTAAAAATCCATTTTCATGTGCACACCACTGTGTAAATACACTGACTGCTAAATCAAGATTATAATAAGAATTGCAAGTTTACATGTGCAGTGAATAGAAACCCTTGGTAGTTTATTGGTGAGAAGAAACTCTAGCAATTTGCAAAGTGAGGTTCCAACTTTATCCCCAGCATTTCAGGACAAAAAAAAAAAGTAACATGGAGTACCACCACCAAGCTATTACAATCCTGTATTTTTAGAAAATGACATTATGGTACATCAATCCCCCTCGACACGACACACGCATATTATCTTGCTCTGCGACCCCTACGGCTATGTGACAGTAACCTGAACTGGGTGCCAGCTTGCCCGTGCAATTGTTCCAGTTGTGCGTTCACAGCTGACAACTGCCAACGTGGAGCAACAGCTACCATCATTCATGCACGGAATATTTGCTTTAAGATGTGGGTAACTTCATGAAAATAGTAGAAGGCATTTTCCAATCACTTCCCAGTACTAGGCTCCAAGGCATTTCAGATACCTACCTATACCAAATTTGCCCCCAAAAGTGCACACAGGAGTGTAACGCTCCACAAAAGGAAGACTACCTAACCAGCCTCTACCGGCTCTTACAAAAATTAACAATAAATGTATATGCAAGTGGGCATCTTAAAATAACAGTAAGGACAATAATTAGATTAAGTAATAACTTGATTTCTACTGTCATGTATCAATTAGAGTTTTCTAATACCTGGTGTTGTGTGAGGACACCAGACAATAAATCTCATTTAGGAACTCTGTGTTTCATGCGTAACTTCCTAAGATACAGAATGCCCTCCAGAATAGTTCGCTTTCTATGAATACTTCATGAACAACTTACAAAAGATCCAGATGGCTTAAGAACATCCCTCCAATGTCTTTTGACAATGTACCTACAGACTGGCCTTTTACGAATCTTGGAAGAAAACACATCCTTAGAGTTCTTGCTACTGCATATGAAAGAAGGGTCTGGTCAGACAGACAGGTAATAAGGATTCCACTGCTCACTCATTTTATTTTAAGCTCAGCAAAAGCAAAGCATTAACCAGACAATTCAGTGCTACTGTCTGTTCAGGCTGGTGTGAGAAATCGTGAGGAAAGACCTCAGAATTTTGTTAAGTTCCAAAGTACAAACAGTTAACTTAATCCTGTTTAGGACTGATGGTGTGGGTCAGCCCCAACTGCAGGCTACAGTCATTACCAACAGATCCTTAACCAAGCTGCTGTTTGACACCTCTGTAAAGCATCTAGCAAAGAATGAGAGCGTTTCTGGGATCTTCTAATCCTGGATTGCAAACAACAGGAAGAACTTTGCTCACAAATGATCTGAAGCTCCAAGGTGTCACAGATCACTAAGAAGTGACTACCAAACACTGGAAGGAAGACAGACGTTCTGCTGGCTTTCCTCTTCATCTGGGAGCTGCCTGTGCCAGCAGGGTCAACTGTGGCAGCCAACAGTTAATACAGATATACTCACAAAAGGCCAGTTTAAAGCTTGATCCTCTCCCTTTATCCTGCAAAGATAGCGATTTTTTTTAAACAACTTTTTTTGAGGCTGTTTTTCAGTAGAACAAAGGGCTCTCAAAAAAAAAGTATCTTTTTTTTTTTTTTAAGTAAATTAGGAATTCAGTTCTTCCGATAACACATTTTTAGTAAGATCAAGATACTTACAGACTCTTAAAAAAATACTGCATTGCTCAGTCAGCCTTCACTACAGACTTTCTCAAATATATTCTTCCAAGTCGTGAAAACTAGTTTTGCAACATCACTTACAACCTTTTCTTTTTGAACAGGTTCTTTGAAAATGTTTCATGTAAAAGTTTTCATTAGCTTCTACTGCTTGGAAAGGATCTTCTTCTTAATCAGTTCTGCCCAGTTTATCACACTGAACTCACCGCTTTGTTCTTTCCAGCTCATCTCCCATCCTCTCTGCCCTGCACAGGTACACTTGAATTCCTTTGTCACTTCCATCCTGAGCAGACAACGCAGTAGCACTTCAAAACGCTAAAGATATACTTCTCATTTCTGTTAAATCTGCCAGATGTACTTCCACAGTTGTGTTCATAAGCTGAACACACCAGTTAATATTTTTCCCCTCCTATTTTCGTATTAAACCTCACATAAAGTTTTGGTTATTTGCACTTGCAAAGAAGGAAACCCTTGAGACACAAGTGGAACAAATATAAAGGTCAACGAGCATGGCAGACAGGCTGCAGCTCCAACAGCTTTCTCAAGAAATCACAGGAGTAATAAAGGAATGAAAGAAGTCACTTTTGAAAGACATCTTAATCCTGAAAGGTGGTACAAAAACTTTTGTCACTGATGGTTTTTGGATCTACCATCAAATAATACACGGGAATTTACCTGCTCGAAAGCTATTTCATCTACTGAAGTTCAAGATGTCAAACCGCACCGAGTTTGTGTACTTTGTAGTAAAAGCATGCTTAGAAACAGAATTACCTTAACCTTGCTTCCAATCTGCTATCAAGCATCTCACCTACTAAACGCAACCAAACTGAGAAATGGGAAGTTACCTTGTACCTCAGCAGCCTGCACGGTTACTGTGAGCAACACTTACGTAATACCAGGCTCCTGACGGGGTGGTTTGGACTCATTTTTAAATTAGGCTGGGGAAAAAAAATTCATCCTGAAACAAGGCTGCAAGTTTCCTTCTGCCATAAACAAACTAAGCTGACAGAGAATACTGTTTCCCCCCTCCTCTAAAACTGTGAGAACATGACAAAAGTAACAAAGGAAACTTTAATTTGGGGGCTTTATTTAATTTTTGTTTTCTTTTCTTTTTTTTTTTTTTTTTTTTTTT
>WHYT01016361.1:178344-209011 GCA_009806455.1 Tetrax tetrax | reverse complement strand
TTTTTTTTTTTTTTTTTTTTTTTTTTTTTTTTTTTTTTTTTTTTTCTTTTTTAAGATGCTACATAGTCAAACAGGATTGGTCTTTTACGGCATAGGACTAGTTTACTACTAATATTTTTTCCCCTAGATAGACTTATTTACATACAAAAACAGTTTCCTGACCACTGTTTCTCCAATGCTCAGATGATCAAAACTCCCAACAATTGTGTAGTGCCCAAAACACCAAGAGGCAGAAGAATCTTGCGTCACTACAGCAGCAAATTTTTAGTTCTAGTCACTGGCTTTAAACAGGCGCCTTTTCATACCATATAGTATTAGTCAATTTTGTGACAATAAGGAAACATGAGATGAAATACATTAAATAAGTTAAATATGCATTAAACATCTCTGAATAACATTTTAATTCAACTAAATGAACCAACAGCAATGTAGCTTGGTCCCTTTATGAGCACAAGGCATTGACCTTTATTCCAAATGAGCGTCATACCAGTCAATATACGCCTCTTAACGATGCCTAGCACATTCAGCATTGCCACATACAACTCTTTTCAGCTTCTCACTATTCATTTAAGTGCCAAGAAATTGGTAACTTGCACAGAGTTGAAGACACTGACAGAAACTGTTAAATTTATGAGCAGAATGGTGGATTAACATATTTTACAGAGGTTATCAACACCTCCTGCCTAACCCAGCTCCAAACATCCAATAGGGCCAGCTCCAGCAGTGGAGGAATAGTTTTTTTCCATTTTTCCTTTTTTTTTTTCTTTTTT
This sequence comes from Tetrax tetrax, assembly GCA_009806455.1. Lineage (NCBI taxonomy): Eukaryota > Metazoa > Chordata > Aves > Otidiformes > Otididae > Tetrax > Tetrax tetrax. The sequence goes on along the minus strand of WHYT01016361.1, from coordinate 208,241 downwards.
TTTTTAAAAAGAGGTAATCCAGCAACATGTACCAGGGTCTAAGAATGTTTAAAATGACATATACAATTTTCCATTGTAGTGTTATATCATGATTTTCTCCCACCCTTCATCACTGAAGAATATTCTCTTTCATTCATTCACTCATTGTACATTTTAAACTTTCTAGATTATGTTACATAGTATTTGTGCAGGGGTAATTTAAAGGCAAGACCTGTGAGATGTCATACATTAATTTTTTTTTAAACATTGTTATGAATAAATTTAATCCAATGATATGGCGGAACCATCAAACCAATTTACAATTTCCAGCATGCTGCCTCTACAAGGCTATTTTTCCTATAATTACACCAAAGACAAAGAACAAAACCACCAAAGCAAGTAGTCTGGAGTTGAGCCCTTCGTCCTTGACAGCAGCTGCAGAAGCAGATATTGGGTTGTTTGTCTGGGGTGCCTTCCTCATCCGCAGTCCATCTTCTTCCTAAAGGAAGGTACACGGATTATTTCCAATGAAAAAAAGCTTTAAATATGCACCTTTACCACATTTATTTTAGGTGGACATAGTAAAATAGGCAGAAGCTAATTTACAGCTTATTTGGAGCTGTACTTCCTAGATAATCTTGAGAAGGAAAGGGTAGTGAGGTAGGAAAGGAATTCTGTATCTACTTGACTAGCAGAGCAAAATCCACGTGCTCTTGGAAGTTTTCTCCAGCTGACTAAGGTAACAGTGGAAGCAAAGAGGAAGCCTGCACCAACACCTGTCCAAAGGCTGGAGATAGCTCCGTAACTTCAAAAACAACGATGGAGGGAACGGCATGAAGATGCTTTTCTTGCTGTTGGGGAAAATGCTTTTCAATGTAATTTAGATAGGCTGTGAAAAATATGCAACTCTAAGGCAATTATACTCATCGTTCCCCTAGTCAGATGTCACAAGCAAATTTTACCAGCATTTGAAGGGAAATCTATTTCCCCCATCACATTAACGCTGACATTTTGACATGAAACTAATGGCAATAATTAGGATGTTTTCTTGGTATGAGTTTGACAGCTCTCTTGATTTAAAGATTTATAAGACAACAGGCAAACTGCATCGTAACACCAGATATTATCATTTCAAGTGGAGACCGTTCCCCACATCTTGCTCTAAACTGTTGTGCAGCACAGCTGTGTGAGCACACCCCATTCCTCACACCCAGCGCTGCAGGAGTCGGTAAAGCGAGCCTTTGGTGACCTAACTTGTACGCAGCTGAAGCAACAGCGTCAGACTTCATGTCAAAAAGTATTACTGTGCAAACGTATAAGACACTGAAGCAAAAGCCTCCAGTCTATACATAAAAATACTCAAGAGATAAAATGGTAATAAAAGTTACTGCAGCCTTAAAAATTGTCAGATAAGTGAAATCCAAAAGACTCAGTGCATGTCAGTGGCTCTCACTTTTGAATTTAAAGGGGCACCTAATGTTCTGAAGGAAAACATTATTTCTTCTTAATTTAGTATTTACTTATTAAAAATCACAGACTACCTGATACCTCCCTACTCCTATAGTTGGAGACAACTGATTTTCATAAACAGTAACATGTTGTTTACCTGTATAGTAATTTTACTGCCAGAAACAACACATTTGCATTTAAAATATTTTAACTGCCCTTTAACAGTGACTCTAGCCTGACACTTGACAGCACCTGGTGGCTGGCAGTACTTTAACTTTGTTTTCTGATGCTTTACAGATGTTTCTAACATTCCACAAAAGGAACAAGCAGTTCATAGTTTTTAGACATTACTGTAAGACATCAGCTCAATTCTAGATATCTCCTGTAGAGTGTTTATTCAAGACTGATTTGCAAAAAAATAAAATCAAATCATATAAAACATAGTATTGTGAGATGCCGGCAAAACAAGAAGACAAGGAGAAGTTAAGGTCATGTCTCAGCTGTATACATATATTATTTTTATGTGTAAAACAAAACAACTGTTTAAAGAGTTTCTTCACGCATCAGCCAGCCAAGTGGCAGAGCTGACAGAAGAGAGTTCCTTTCATTGGGCTCCAATAGTAACAAATCCCAAATTTTCATTGGTGCTGTTACCTGTGAAACTAGACGTTTACAACAAATTAAACGACTCTAAAACGTTTTTCAGCATGATGATAAAGGCTTCTCAATTACTTGGTTTCACAGTGATGTGCTGCATGTGACAGGAAGCATATTCCCTATTAATCTCTGTTACTTCGGTCATTCCAACCGCAGATTATAGGTGCAATTACTAAAACACTCAGTATTTGTACAACACTGCCCTCAAGCTCCCATCAGTTTGAAAGAACAGGGCCAAATCCAACACTTAATGCTCAATTGAGACTGAGAAAATTAGGTGGGAAAAGAAAAAAAAGAGGGAATTCATTACTTTGGGTTGTTATCCAATCAGTTGCTCTGACTGCAGGACTTGTACACGCCTTTCAAAGGAAGTATTGATTTCTACACCTTTTCTCAGTTTATAGAGAGAGCAATCTAAGTTATTTTTTAATTTACACAGAATATTAAAATATTGTGCCAAGGTCACGTAACCAAACCTTTAAGTTGGAAGCTTCTTTTTAGGAAAGGGGTAAATCTGGGGGGAAAAAAAAAATTAAAAAAAAAAATCTTTACCTTAAACTGTTTATTCTCCTCCTGTAACCTCTGAACTTCTACTTGAAGCCTCTTATAATCTTCCATTACTTTCTTAACTTCAGTGTCATCCAAAGAAGAACTTATAGATTTAGACATTACAGAGGAATCTGTCTTTGTTGCGGTTGTGGATACAATTTTATTTATTTCTATGTCATGCTGTTAAAAAAGGACAGAGTGACTTTCGGTTAGTTATTAGCACACCACACACCTAATTATTTAGGAAGAAAATAGGTAAAATTGTCTGTGCACACCTGAAATGTGCCTGTATCACAAGAAACAAACAACATTTTTCTTTCTATAACCTTTACTTCCCCTTCCTGTTTCATGGAGAGCACCAGCTCCGCAGCAGTAAGTGCAGACAGAATCAGCAGGGGATTGCTAGGAACTACCCACCTGCTCTGCCGCCGTTCCCTCGCTCTTCCCTCCCCACAGCTGGCTATCACCTCTCCGTCTTTCTCGGGTCACGGAGGAACTCGCAACCCAAGTTAGGAAACAAGCTGCAGACCTCCAAACCCTCCTCCCTTTCCTGCCTTTGGATGCTCTCCATGTTCTGCACTTCAGAATGCAAAGGGCCTGTCTCTCATAAAAACCAAGCGACTCCTTCCACACTCAAACTGCCACCAAAATCTTACTATGAAGATTTTATTCATATGAATAAAGTAATAGGATCTTGTTACTACTTGTGCTTTGTTTTCCCCTAGTACATTTTAGGGATTCCAGAAAAAAAATATGACTAAACAGAAGAGCTGTTAATTTTCATTTAATTCTGATTTTTTTTCCTTCCTCTCATCACACCTCTAAACCGGAAACACAGAAAGTACCCTGGCCTAGAAGAAAAGCACCCACTTTTAGAGCAAACGTTCGCTGTTTGGAGCAGGTACAGCAGACATAGTGAGACTAAAATAGTGACACTATAACAATACATAACCATAATTACAAGCTGTCCAGTGCAACACAGAACACTTGTGCCTTCAGTACCTGCATACTAGGAAACGTTTGAGTTTATTGAATCCATTATCAGTTCTACATTTGATGTTATATACTTCCATTAGAAATTAATTTGTTCATTACGCTAACAAAAAAGGATCCTACAATATCAGAGCTGCTAATTGCAATATAATCCCTAACTGTATTTGTGTTTTTCTTACCATTTTTGTACCAATTTACTTGCTAAAATCAGTGTTGTATCAAGGAAGCACAGGGAAATTTATATCGCTGATGGTTATAACTGCTGCAGCACAAATTCTGAACTTTATGACCAGTCACCATCTTTCAATTTTTTAAAAAATTCTTTATCCTGTAATCCTTTATTCAATGAGAACAGATCAGCTCTAAGATTTCTTTGTGTTTGTGTGGCACTTACATTGTTCAAATCAGCTGCTAGTTACATTAAGCATCACTAAGATTTTAAATAGTCTGTATTGTGTTTTCAAAGGGTGATGCCATCCAGGCAGTGAAACAGAGGGTTCTGTCTTTTTCATATATATAGCTAGATATATATATAGATGCCATTTTACATCATTTACTGTGGCATTAAGTTAAATAACTCAAAATGCATCTGAAAATACTCACAGGCTTATCATTTTCCACAGGTAGCTCAAACACACATCTAAGTTTCGAATCCATGAGTTCTTCCGGTTTTGCTTCTTTCCACTGGAATAATTTAATAGTCATCATATTAAGATAATAAGGCAGATGGAAAATGCAGTGCATTATGCAAACAAATCACATCATCTTACTCAGGAAGAACTCCACAGGTGTTTATCACATTGCCTTTAACCACTGGTATGATGAAAAATGAAAACCAAACATGTAACAGAGTGGAATTGTAAAGAAAGACCAGACACTATGAAAGAAGTAATTCTAAATAGTCTGAAGCTTACACAGGTAATTCATGAGAGAACTGGGAATTGTGTAAGAGTAATTAGCATAGATAGGGGGAGCTATGGTCCTGATTAAAAAAAACCAAAAAACAAAAAACAAACCCAAAACAAAAACCAAGACAGGAGGTGTGCCTTCAAAGGAAAGTAAGGATAACAAAAACCCAAATCTGTAACAACATTAGTTCTGAAGTCTTTGCTCAGTGAGTTCCTATTCAAGCTTTTTCACATTTCACACGAGGTTTTCTTCCTGACTGGTACAGATCACAGGACCTCTCCTTCCCCCTCCTTGTTTTCCACTTATTTTTCAGCATCAATGCCTAAACAATAACAGGTGTGCCACATATAGAGAGGGATAGCTTCCTCTCTCATCTTTCTCTTCCCCTCTACTAGGGAGACTACCATAATGAAGTTTCCTTCCAATATTTTTAATAGGGATTAACAGTTATAAATCTTTGCTTGATGTCTGCTGTAACCCCGAACTGAAAAGATTGATTTGTAGTAGCGATACGCAGCAAGAAGTGTCCTCGTTTTTGCCCTGGACTTCTCACACACTTCTCTTTACTTTCACCATACTGCTGGTAGCATGGCATTGCTCAGCATAGCTCAAGTAGGTGTCAAGTTATGCCTAACCCCTGTGCAACCTGAAGAAGTATTCGACTCATCCTAAATAGCTGAATCGTACTTCAGCTCCTCTGTGGCTCAAGTCAGAATTCTATTTCGAGCGCACTGGCCATCTGTGAAGTGTTGAAAGCTTTAAAGTACTCCAGTAATCTGTCTCACCTGTTTATCCAGAATAGGAAGATATTTGGAGAGTGGTAACAAAACTGAGAACTGATCAAGTGTTATAGGAAAAGAAATCATAATGGTCTGGATAGCTCTGGAAAACTGAAAGGGCCACCTAGGTCCTAAAAAAATTCTCTGCTTCCAGGTAACATTTTTCACAGTATAAAGTAAGTAATAAAATTTAAAGAGTAAGACAGAAAGGCAGACTGGCTTATCTTTCTGGTGATGCAGCCATTTTATTACTATTGCTGTTTCTTCCACTGGATCTTATTTTGAGGCAATTAAACAAATATAGTTCCATAAACCTCTTTCAGGAGGGAAATTCTTAACTCTGCAGCATGCTGCAGCTTTCAAAAGCTATTCAGAAGACAACGCATATTGTAAAGACTACTATAAAAAAAAATTGAGATTTTTGGGGGTTGGTGATTTTTTGTTATTAATACGCACACATGTGAACGCATACAATCCCCACATTTTAGAGTAATGGTGTTTTTCCCTTTTTTTTTTTTTTTTTTTTTTTTTTTTTTTTGTTGTGCCCTCAACAGCTACTGAGTATTCTCTCAAGGTAACAAAAGCTAAACCAGAGAAAGCTTCCTTGTGCTTTCTTGAAGTAGTAAATCTTGCTGTTACAGGAAAGCCACCAGTTGACATACTGGTTTGTTCCTTTCCAAGTTGTCTTAGTGTAGCCTGACATCTTATTCCTATGTCTTTTGTCCTTCTTTGCTTCAGTACCTATAGGCTTCTGTTACTCTCACTTGTAATCCACAGGACAAGAGCTATGAGGGTCTGTCATTTACCTAAGCCACAACAGACATCCGTAGGGATAAAGAAAAACACAATACTTGTAAATCATCCTCCTGGTTCCTGTTGGGAAAAGCAGCTGCTCAAGGGAAGACTCAAGACTGAGAGTACGGAGGCATAAAATATAAAAGATGCCACAGACTCAGAACATATTCTATATATTCTTAGAATATATAGTTCAAGTTGGTCTTTCTAAAAAATGATATACTGAAAAAAATTACAACTACTGAACATTAGTTTCATGGCTTAGTATCCCATTACTGACAGCAGCATCCTAAAGAAGCAACCACAGACAGCAACTAGGTCTTCTGCGTGCGTCTTTCAGTGCGAGATTGCTGGGGCTCAAAGCAAACAGAAAACACCTTGCTATGCACAGAGATGGAAATCTGGCAAAGCTTTCAAGGAACATTCCAGTGTGGTTTGACAGCAGCCCTTAAACAATGCAGTAAAAGGTCTTATAAAATTATACAGTCAGAGAGAAAGCCATTTAAATTAATTTCAATACTTACTACTGCTTCCATATCTGAAGTATCAGCTGGAGCAAACATAGACTGAACCATAAACTTGTGTTTACTTTTCTCATTAGGGTCATAGTCAAAAGGCTGTAGCATCACTGCAAGAAAAACCCCAAAACACACCATGTTAACACTGCTCTGATGCATAGTCATGCACTGACGATACAGTTACCAGATTTGAGAAATACAAACATTACAATGGTTTCATGTTGTACGTCTGTCATGACCAAAGCAGTAGCTGAGACCAGGAACCTCACTTCAAAACAAAATTTTAAAAGAAGATAAAAGACTTCTTGAATCTGTCTGCATTTTTCTCCAAGAATTGTGCAAGTGCTGATCACTGTAGAATATTCCATACACAACTATGGCAAGATAATAATAGTAATTTATAGTAAATAGGATAATTTACATATCTTCTGGGACAGAGGGGAAAATTCTCAAAGAAAGCATCTTTTTTTTCAGTTCTTCTAACCTTGGGGCAGAAGTAACAAGCTGGCATTTTGATTAGCTGTACACACAGTACTGTTGATGGTTCCTGAGAAAAGCTACAAGAGGCAAAGTCAAATATTTTAAACCTTGAGGTTGAAGTCTCAGGCTGGAAATTTCCTCTACAAAGTTTAAGAGTCTCATGATATTTGTTTTATCAAGTACAAGTATTTCTCTTCCAAAAATAAGTTGCTGAAAGTTTGTTATAGTTGAAAGTTTGTGGTTAAATGCTATTAAACTTCGCCTCTGAAAGCTATACAATAAATTTATTTATCTGCATTCAAAAATAACAAACATCCCAGAATTTACTCATGCAGAAAATAACTGTGTTTAAGGGGCAGAGTGAAAGAACTAACCCATCAAAATAACCTGAGGAGGGGGAGTTATGTACTTTACTTAGAGGGAACATTCTTTAAATCACAGTGGTCACTTAGAACCCTTACTTTTTGCACGACACCTGGATATTCAGCTACATTACATTACATTTACAAACACAGGTTTGGCTTCAACAAGAGATAGTACATAGGTGAAAATAAACAAAGCAGTTTACACAAACGTGGTGTTAGATATTGCAAGAAGCCACCAACTCCCCAATTTTGAGAAGAAGCTTGCATATACTGCAATAACTGCTAAGATAAAAGAGTGGCGTAAGATTTAAAAATTCACATTTACAAGCTATGAGGCTAATTGAGTCCCTCAAATCTGATCAGTATGAAGAGAAGCAGCTCAAGAATCAGCATTACGTTCAAGTACTAGTGCTATTAACATTATGTGCCCAGATTCATATGCACTAATTGCAGGGGTTTGTCGCAGAGCAGCGATATCCAAAGATTTCATTTATTGCAAATGAAGGCAAGTCAAACCAATTTGCCTCCTTCAATGAGCAGAATATGTTATGGCTGTGCCATCTTTATTACACACACAATCTGTGGCTATCAACAACCACATGTCTTTTAAAGCTGAGAAGAGAAGGAAGATGGCAAATTCTCTCAGATGAGGTGCTTTAAACATTATTATACATTTTTAACTCACCTTGCAGTAACCAAATACTAGTCCAAAATAAACGTTTGCAAATTACCAGGCTACTTTTAAAACTATTTTTCCAAACAGAAGCAAATGCATTGTGAAAGCACACGTGTTTCAATGTTCTACGATACATCATTGAAAAGCAGCAGTGTAATTTTTTTCTCCCCTGTAGCAGACATCTCACTTACTTCAAGTCTACATAACGTGCAACATCCAACTGGGTAGTCAAAACTATCCCCTGTTTATGGAACTTCTCCAAATCTGCAGTTTTTTCAGTTTGCTTTGCTGAGTGCAGTTATAAACTCGTTTGAAAATCATTATTTCCCAAGTGATAGTGCTGAAGCCAATCTCAAACACCAAATGATTGCTGCTCTGAATTCCATTCACTGAATCGTAAGAGCAAGCAGCTAGAGAGGGCTTGACAGTACAAATGTCGTTAGTGCTTGTATTTTTAGATCAATACATGAAAGCCACATTGACACCAATTATTCAGCAAATGTCTTGTAAGTCAGATGGGAAGCTCAAAGACACGTACTTTGTTCAAGAGGAAACCAAACCATTTCAACGTTTACTCACATACTACCCGGGGGTTCTGTGAAAAATCAGTTCCATGTAACTGCCCTAATTGCTGGAGAATTTGCCACCGTGAATGTGGCTCCTTTGTTTTGACTGGGAATTCCGTACCTTATGCAAGAATTATGTGAAAAATCTATGTTCCTACAAAATGGAAAATATCAAATCAGTCACCTCATCTGGTCCAAAGTTTCTAGCCAGCCTTCATCAGAATCCAGAGTTCTAAGAAACAAGATTATTAATAATGACCTCCAAGTTTACCAACATCAGCATCTGTTATGCACAGATAAGTATTTCAGTCACTTTTTAAACTGACTACCCTACAGCTAAAGCACCAGAGGTACTCTACCACAAGCAAAAACTGCAAAGTCATTCAGAGACCAATGGAATGAGGAGTAACACACGCTGTATTTGTTAACTTCACTTGTCTCTTCCAAAATTCAAACACGAAGGACTGACCTTACGCACATCCTGTTCTGAAGTGTCTCCAAAGAAATGGATACCAGTTTTCTCACACATTCCTGCTATAGCCCCCATATTTTATGGAAGACCCTATGTAGATAGCAAAGGAGAGGAGGTGACCACCTAATACGCTTTCCTTTTCCTAGAATAGTTTACTGGCAAAGGTAATAACAATGTCAGAAGCATTAAACTCTCCTGTTTTTCTTAGAGTAAACTTGCTTTCTCAAGGAACATGGAAGGAGACAAAACTCTACCCCGAACACCTGCTAGGATCTAGCACTCCCTTCCAAGAGCAGAAGGAACAGAAAAGTCTCCCCACTCCACTAGTCATCAACCTTCCTCTAGTTTCCATCTAAATTTATTAATGGCCTGTTTACTTGGTCCTGGACCAATACTGCCCTTATACTTAACTATCGAAGAAGGGGAAGTCTCATTTACTTCTGGTGCACTCCAAAGACATCAATCACAGAAACTCTTGGCCTTCTAGTAAGCTAAATAAGCCAGACTTGGTGGGTCCTCTCTGAGCCAGACTCCTCATTCATCCTCTGCACCTGTTCTGCCTTGAACTCCTCGATATGAGCTACTCTAATTATACATCCAGGAAATTTTACTAATGCCTTGGACAACGGCATCTATACCCTCTTAACTCTTCCATTACCCAGGCTGTTTGCACAAACTACATTTGTCTTACTTCCAACTACATTATGTCAGCATCTTGGTTACTTTACCCAGCCTCCTTCATTTAACAAGCTGGTAATTATAACAGAAGTTATTTTCTTCTCCAAGAACATGATTTTGCAGTTTTCCCAATGAAACTCATCCTCTGTTTCTCTTACTGTAGCCTTCAAGGACACACAGTTCTGCTGCATATCTTCAACTTTACATCATCATCAGGGGTTTTTTTTGTGTACTCTTTTTGTGCTAGAATTGCTTATAAAAGCATTAAACAAGATTAGTTCCAAGAATCATTCTCAGGAAGCATCACCAGTAACCTTCTGCTATTACACTTCCATCCACCACCATTTACTCTAAGCAGCCCATTCAATAGTCTGTGAATCTATTCATCTCTTCTGGCTTTACTGATCATTTTCCCAAATGGCACTGCACAAAATTCTTTGTAGTCTGGATAGATCTTATCTACCACACTTATGTCACCTTTACATAAAATACCCCAACCAGCTCCAGGGGCAAGCCTCAAGATCATTGTGCAATTTGATCAGCTCTGCTAGAGGTGAGCAAAGGACACTCGCACCTACAGAAACAGGCAGGATCCACTGCACCGCTCCACATCTGTTCCAGAACCAGGACATACGTTTACATGTTTCTTTCAATAATACTAAAAATGTTGAATCCGTGAAGATCAAGATAGGTTCTTCAAAAGCAAGCGGACAAAACCAACCCAAAACTTAACAGGCACTATACAGCCCTGGGATGCCCAGGGGAACGGCGTGCAGCAGACATTGCCTCCGGAGAGCTGGGGGCTGCGGCAGCAGACGGGACACCATCAGTGTCTTTGCAAGAGAGGCAGACCCACTGTGATCGCAGAGAAATCAGCTGCAGAAGCACCCTCCTGAAAGCAATACAAATTGCCTTTTCAAAGTCAGGCAAGCTTACAAAGACTAAAAATCTCCCCCAGGGATAATTGACAGCAACCTAAGGATAATATCAGCTTCTCCCCATTTTTAGGAAGCATGTTCAGACTGCTCTCTTCAGCGGGACACTGCGCAGTTGGTACCATCTGTACTTCCTCTCTCCCCCGTTACACACCTTTCTGCAGACTCATCAGCATCTGCTTGTATTTCTTCACTTTTCCTTTGTGAATCCATTCATGTCTTTTAATTAGATTTCAGCCTTGTGGAAGTCATAAAATCAAAGACATTTTGTTGAAATAAGACACGTTTAACAAGAACGGAACGTGTGCAAATACCCTTCTTTTCAAAGTGTTTCAGACCAAACGCAGTGAAGTCAGATGACAGCGCACACATACACTTCTGACAGTTACATAAACTCAGCTGTTAAAATTGCATGCCGTTATATAACAGGTGAAAACACGGGCTGCAGACCTGACATCACGGCAAGCAGCGCATGCTGACAGGGCCTTGAATGCAGATCTTTAGGAAAAGCTGCGATATGGCATAAGAATATTTGACACTCTACTAGAACAAAGCAAGCTTTCCTTTTCTAGCATTTTACATGTTTTTAAATGAGCTAGTATGAAATAAAGTGGGACAATATTCTGATTGCTGTTTCCATCTTAGAGCAGAACATCTTCTCATACACTTATATCAAAATAGTACGGACGTTTTCACAGTTTAAGAAAGGCATCCAGTCACTACAGTCCGAGGAAGATAAGGCTGCCCCATACTCAGCTTCGGTCAGTAAAATTCTGAGAAACTTACAAACTGTTTCAGAGCTTCATGCCACTATACTTAGGCACTGATTTTTTGGAGAGACAAGGTGCAGTACCAATCCAGTGCTATCAAGTGGCTGTATTAAAGCCAGTCAGCAATTCTCAAGAGGACAGATTGCACATAGTAAATACAGCCCAATCAGTTTAAGTGCCTGGAAGTTATCACTGGATTAACTATATTCTAATAATTTATTTAATTTCACTAGGTTTGGAGAAATTAAAGTCCTATTTTTATGCCCTGTGCAAGACTTGAGTTACATGACTGAAAAATAACTGATTCAGAGGCAAAGAAACAAATTCTATTTATTTTTCATGCCACTAACTCCAAAATCAGCCCTCTGTTCTTACGCAACATTATTCCAAAGCAAAGGTTAAACACATCTCCCCCTGTTCTGTGAATTCAAAACCAATTGTGATCTGCAAGTTAACGGAAGTTCCCTCTTTGATCCTCCCTATCCAAAAGATCCCTTCTGCTAATTAGAACCAAAGACACTGCCCATCTTCAAGTCCAAAATTAGGTCCTGTGCATGGTTTAAAGGAGCTACCAGAGTGCAATATATACAGTTGTATTAAAAAGAAATTCAACCACAGCACACGACAAAGACTGCTTCAGTTTAGAATGCTTTAGGAAATAAAAGAATTAACATTTATAACCCCAGAATTCTATAACGTATCTACCATAAATGTACCTCAATATATTACCTAAAGAACAATAAAGGTGTACTACTTGCATTTTAAAATATAATCTTAATGTAAGGACTGGCAATTTAGGATCATTATTTATTATTACTACGTTACTATCAGCACGAAAACACGTAGAACACAAACGTGAGCTTGTGATTAAATATACCATAGTCATTTGCAAAACTAACTGAATCATAAATCGCTATAAAGTTATCAGAAACGGGAAATTTCTCAAAGCTACGTAAGCAAGAGCAAAGCACAGCTTGGGTTAGCACAGCAATCTCTCATAACGGATCCTTTAAGTCAAGTCTTGGACTAGATCCATATTCTATCTGGTATGCTGCTGGGAAGAGCTGGGCTGGAAAAGCAAGGAGGATGCAGACATGCTGGTAGCATAACATGAAACGGTTCATAAAATACTGGCCGATACAATATTCTGCTGAAGGCAGAACGAAGGGCCATTGTAACCAGAAGTTTAAGAAAACACTCAATGTCGACATTGAGACAACATTTAAAAAAGCGCGGTCTGTGCCAGCAAAGAAACAGGCTTTTAATTTTGAAAGTTCATCTGAAAGATGAAAAGAATCCACATCTTTATAGCATAAAGATAATTTTCATAGCTAGAAACCATGCTAATTTTCATTATCATTTCATTGATTTCTATGCATTTAATATGCTTGCCTGCAGCTAGTAGAGATGACAGACAGCTTTCCTGGGGAATTGTTGAGTTTTAAAAATCTCAATTTCTTTCTAAAGAGCCTTTTCACTTATGTATTAGCCACTTCAGAGCTTACTGGATACGTGCTAGCCTTCTCCTGAAGCTGAAGTGCTTTGCCTGACCCACCTGTAGCTACCATACCGCACTGGTTATGTCTTCACTGCCACAATCCCCAGAGATTAACTGCAAGCGAGGCACAATTCTGCCACCATACGCACGCTCACTTTGACACAACACAATCCCAAAGACAACACATCAATGAGTGTGCAAATGGAGGTCTGCACCAGAAGACTTACAGGATTAGAGTCTCTTAATGTTACAGTGCAAAGTATTTTGGGGATCAATTTTTATTTTGTTGAAGCAAGCTCTCCAAGGGTGAGGTGTTTAAATATTTTACATTTTATTAAGTAAAACTGAAGTCTTGATTTTTACATTTTGATTTTTTTTTTTTTGAAGTAAAACGCAGTTTTAGCTCCCATTTTTTTTTACTCCAGGCTAGAAAAGTTTGGTAAGATATTAACGGCAAACCATAAAACCTATCAGGAAGTAAATCATTACGTTATTAAAATTTATTAAAAACAGTAAAACAAATCTACACGTTTATAGAAGTAATTTTCTAAACTAAAAAGTCATACTTTATTCACTGCTGCATACTTTGATAGAACTCTTCATTAAAAACATGGATCAGAGAAGCCATTGAGAAAACAGATTGCTTTCAAGCATGTATCATCAGCAAGTTAGTAATATACAGACATTCTGTTTATAGGAAATATGCAACTCTTTATGCTTTCAAAGCAAGCTGCTTCTTTGCTTTTCCATTACCAAACTTAGGCAAGTCAAGAGCTACTGACTCTGAGAAAGGCACTAACCTTTCCTTTGGAACAGTAAAAGTTAGTGACTTGACATTTCTAACACCAAAGCATATTGCATCTTCAAGGAACACAAAACAAACATGATTTGAAAGTCAGTGTTTTCATTATTAGTTTTATTAGGCAATTCAGCAACAGCCTAGAGCAGTCTAAGCTGGTGTGGCTGCAGTCCACCCAGCTTTACTCTTACCTCGACATGCCTGTCCAAGCACTTGTTTGACCCTGCGGTGAGCTTGTTCAGGAAGTTAAGCTGGCAAAAAACTAACCGTACAAAAATAATCCCACCGGGAGGGCAGGGTTGATTTGGATAGGTTGGCTAAGACTGTTATTGAACTATATAAATCATTTATGTAGTTCTCCTCTCCTACACCCCAAACAAGTTGTAAAAACAAATCTATTACTGCTATACCAGGAATAAGGGAAGTAGAAAGATATGAAATGGCTGCTTCTCCATGAAATCACAACCTCTTGCTTTTGCAAACATTCAACAAAATACTTTCAGACTGCAAAGTGTTCAAAGAAATAATTGATTAGAAGTAGCTGTTTACAATCATCAAAAAAAGCCTGAATGACTTACCAGAAACATTAATTGATGTTCCTGCATCGATAATTCCACTGTTAGGCCTTACACAGTATCTACGTGGTGCTGTGGTCTTAACTTTGAAGCACACATTTCTGTCTGTAGGATTGCCGAGTTTCAGGTTTGTAGTGACAACATCTGTGAAAGGACCTGGGGAGGAGAGCAAAAGCAGGCTTGAAATCACAAAGTACTTTCAGGCACAGGCTAAGCAGGCTCCAAATCTCTATCCACAAATCTTATAAAGTCATTAGATGTTCAACTTCCATCTATGGCAGATACAGATAATTGTGCAAAGCTGAGGACGCAGCGAGGCCTCTGAGCATTCTGACGCGCAGCGTGCTCCAACACTCACAGTGCAACAGCTGAAGTTGATCATTAACAACAAAACAAAAAGGGGAAATCATTTATACATTGTGCCAACACAACAACATGGCATTCAAATGGTGCCAAATTCTCTGCTCCGTCACAGTTACTCCATGCTAACTACCGAATCCCAGGAAATTCAGCCTTACAGAGATACCATATACACCTATGTTAGAGGTTATAAATAGGGGACTACAGTACAGTACATTAACTAGAAAGGGAATGACAACGTGGCTGCTATAAATCCATCCACATATACAAGCTTTACTTCCACAGAAGCGGAATTCCACCAGGTATTCAGAAATGCCGTACCAAAACCAGCAAGATAAGCATTCAGGGTGCTTCCCCTTCCTTACCAAGTGTTGTCTGTCTGTTTTTTTTTAATAATTCTCTTGGCTACTATAAATGATAAACCAGAAGAAATCTTCATGTAATAGCCTACCTCATCCAAGGCAGGAAATAACCATCTGGAAACAGGAAAATTCTTGGAAGCTGAGAGCACTGGCAAAGACTTCAATAACAGCAAAGCCAGAATCAAACCATTGTCAAGTGCTCCAACACCAAGTGCAGGCAAATCAATTTCTTATCTGCTCACTACCTAGCTGAAACTGCCAAAATTCCTCAGGTTAGAAGAAAGTCTCGTTACTAATTTTCTACAAGACACTGATAAATTAGACAGGTAGCATGCAACTGCAGTGCTTGCTCAGATGGTAGTGTAGTAACATTGAAAGAAATATAACTGCACTTTGATCAACTGTCTGCTGCGTAAGAGTAATAGTTGGGTGCCTGAATAAGATAGCTTCATCTATCCTCAGGAGTAAAAGCAAATTGGTCAAAAAAAAAAAAAAAGGCATCAAATCTTTCCTTGCAGAAATGACAGCCCTAAAATTTAGAAAGGGTGAATGATGATCATAATAAAAATACTAGTAGGCAACATTCCACCACCCTCCTTCTGCAGCACGTTCCTTTTCTACAAATTTATCACACAAATTTGTCTCCCAAGATAATATTTAATACAGCTGTATAAGTATTACAGTCCTGCAACATTTATCCTCGATTCAATTTGGTTTAAGTAATTAGAAGGGGAAAGAAAGCAAAACAATCACACACACAAAAAACCCCCAACCAGACAACATTGCAGCACCATTTCTGCCTGCACTCCAAACAAGCCAGCTTGTGCAAATAAGTGAAAAAAAAAGTCTAAGCAATAAAATTCTCAGATCCCATGACAAAGATTTTACTAAACCTGTTCCTGGTGAAACAGAGATGTGAAAGAGAATGAAACACAGCTGTCAAGTTTTTTCTGTGTTCTGCATGCAGAGAGAGACTTCAAGCCTAGTGGAAAATAACTAGGCAGAAGTAGCCATGAGTTGTTAAAGAAGTTAAACAAGCCAAACTATCAGAAAAATCCAGTAAACATTTATGTGTGTAAAAAGAGTAGCAAATCTTCATGACAGCTCTGACTGGGAGAAGTCTAACATTTCAGGAGAAATTACTTGATTCCTCAGCATTAAGGATGTGCCTTTACTAAAAAAAAAAAATTACAGCTTGGGCTATTCCAGCACAGAGGGAGGGTCGTCTGAACAAAGCCCTACATACGCAGCTGTATCCTCAACAGTGCTTTACTAGTCTGCATTCTGGGTTAGATTTCCTGTGGGAAATACCATGTTTTGACTTGGCTGATCCATGAACGCGTGCGGGACTTGTGTGCCCCAGCACAGAGCTGCTGTTTGTAATAGTAATATGACAACAGTTCTGTGTGTACAATAATTTCCAAATGAAGTTGCTTATTGCTAACATAGATCACACCAAAATATTTGGCAGCAAAACCTTTTAGCAGGTCAAATTCATTTCTTCTTGGCTGCTTGATGTTTCCTCTTTTTTTTTCTGTCCTCTAAACTTCAAACAGTTTCTTTAGATACATTTTCCCCAAACTACAGGTTCTACAGATCAGCCAGCACAACGGTTCTAAAAGGCTGACATCCGCTTTCAGCAAACTTGTGCGCAGGCGTACTCCTTATGGCACTGATGTTAAAATTCTGCAGCAAAGCAAAACAGAGCAGTCACATGCAGGATTAAAGTGACATTATAGGTGTGCAGAAAAAGAAATAGACAACCAAGTATTACTCAGGGGTAATTAGGGCATGGCAGTGAAATGTTACCAGCTGGGTCGGCTGCCTTTTAAGAGCAAGGCCAACGGACTGCCAGCTCCAGGCTGAAATGAAACCTTGATAGCCTGCTGTTAGACTACTATAGCCTAGGTTAGAGTCTGGAGGGAGGCCAGGGTATGAGGGGGAACTGAACCCAGGTGATACACGAGCTAATTCTGTACTGGAGATACACCTTTGCTTTCTAACGCCTGGATGTGAGCTTGGCAGGTAAGGTTAGCTTGGGTATTAACAGCTGTACGGGACACACACCTACCCTGGAGCTTCCTTTTTCAATGCACAGCATTAGGACTTCTGGAATCAGACCCACAGATACAGTAAGATAAAACGTTCTACACTCATTTCCAACGCCTTTGTCCTCACTGCAAGCGGACTGACGATTCATACAGGTATATGCCACACTTGGATAACGCCTGCACCCCTGAGGTGGGCTGTCAGCAGTCAGACTGGTGCATCTGGGTGGTCCGCGGGTTAAACGCAGTAAGCTGACTCTGCAGTGAGGGCTGACTCTTAACTGTGTGCCTAAACAGAAGCCACACTCTTAAAAAACACAACCTTTATATCATCACATTCTAAACAAAATAATGTCTTTTTGATTGCTCTTAATATTTCTAGGTAAGTGAAACTTATTAAGGCAGGGTACTTTCCAAATGACAATTGATACTTTTTTTTTTTTTTTAAAAAAAAGCAACTATTTTTCTCCCATGTTTTTTAAAGATCATGAGAAAATGCCACTGGTGTCAGCCCAAGGACAAAGTTATGGGAAACTCAGGGTCTGTACATGCATCATCTGACATGGGGTTGTCATGGGAGCAAGCTGCCTAGAAGGAAGAATGTAGTACATCAAATTTGGCGGTGAAAGTTTGGAATATTCCACAAGGGCTCCATGACTTTTTTTCTGCCAGTTAGAAGAAAGTCAACTTGTGTCAATGCAAGCTGGGCATCTAGTGATAAAGAAAAGAAAACATCACCTCACATACTCACGCAACCACAAACAGTAAGAGGTGTCATGGCTTTCCATAGGGTGACTTTTCAGAAGGGTTGTTTTTAAACTACAGCTGTGGCTTTCCACACAGGAGCTACTCACACAACCCTTCATATCTGAAGATCACAGCATTATCTCAGAATTTGCCACGCTCCATTTTCTATTCAAACACCACTGCTGTATCAATCTTTCCAAAGAGTGCCATTCTGCAGTGCACTGCATTATAATATCCCAGATCATTTTAGCAATAATACAAAAGCCTGATAATTAGGTCAAAAGAACATGATGTCAACTCTATTTAAATTTTAAGTAACTCTCATTGCAAAAAAAATTGCCTGTAATTGTACCAGTAAATCCAGGCTGATAACTTTTTGATCAGCACAATACTTGTAAGTTTCTTGCCACTCGCTACTCACAGTAACTGCGTTATACAGCTACATCATTGGCATTGAACCTTAATACAATTATTCTCACCTTAACCAAAATTCCACGCTTTAGCATGGCAAATGGACAATTCTCATACACAGGTGCTTCCAATGCAGCGAGAATACCGCTGTTGCGCTGTTTGGCACGTGAAAGAGGTTAGTGCAAGTATCAGCAGAGGAAAAGCTTTGATGGCACAAGGCTGGGCAGGAACATTCAAACCAAACAGGCCCAGTTCTCTGCAGATTTGTATGTGCAATAACTATGACATCTTTATAATTAACTATACATATTAGGTGGGCCATAGTCCTAGGGCTGCTTTATTCCTGTATCAGTCTGCCTCACTGCTGAAAGGGGAGGTGGTCTGACATCTCATCTCCACAAACTGCTTGTGCTAGCTGCACAGCTCTCATCTGCTTGCACCGAGAGCTGAGCCAAGGAGCTCCTTGGGCTGAAAATTAATCCACTTATAAGACAAGAGTAAGGGAGGGGGCAGCGAGGAGAATCAGTTTTCAGCCAGATCAAGTAGCTCTCAGGCACTGGCATCAGGGAAATGGCATTTTTCTGCACAACATTCTGACAAATTAAGGCAACAAAGTGTCATATTTAGTAGGTTAGAGCTAGCACGCGTAGGCACGCATGCTGCAGTTGCACTTGTAGTGTTGGCATAATTGTTGAAATTAATTAAGGCATACACTTAATTTTTTTTGTGCTTAAATCTAACGCAAATGTCTCATCTGTTTAAAGTCAGGCATCCCCTAAAAAAATTTAGTGAACTGGTGCTTTTCAGAGCAAGAGCACAGCAGGAGCACTTGATACAACTGTAGTCACGTTAAACTGGCAAGTGGTGATCCACAAGACTAAGAATAAATTCTCATCAAGCTGCCCGTGTTATTCCCAGAATGTTTTACATGCACTTTCATCACCTTTCCCCAAACAACTTTTGCCACTCCAACTCAGCACCGCAGACACGTAACCAAAGGCAAGGCAATTGGCAACAGGCAGAAATACAAGCAGAGCTTCTAGTGAGACAATCCTTCTTGTGCTTCCTTTGTGGAAAGCAGTAGAATGCAACAATAGGTGGGGAAGGACATATTTCACCAGGGTTTAATTCCATCGATGTGTCAGATGAAAGTCATTAATCACCTGACGTATTAATCAGTCACAGAAAGGTAACCCAGGAATCTTTAATAAGGGAGATGGTGGGAAGCAGCAGAGAGGAAACTTAAATTATTTTGAGGCTATTCTCAAGAGCCCAAATCCTACAAATGGTGATGTGCCCTGACTAGATGTCCACACGGAGCAATAATTCATGCAGGGTAAGGGCCACTCTAACCCTGTGTTTGTGAGTGGAGAGGGCGGAGGTTGAAGGTGACACTTCAGGCTCCCTTGCCCATCACACACACCATGCAGACTCCTGCTCCCATGACGCGAAGTGCCTCCCCACCAGCCTGGTCAGGCCCTCAAACTGGGGATGCACCTCGCCCTGCTCTAGCAAGTGCAAACCTACTTCAGGGTCCTAAGCGAGTGTGTTACCACCACCGACAAAAGCACCACCATCCAAGAACAGAGTCATCTCATCATCTGAATATTTCAGCCTTTCTCCTTATATATTATCATCATCCGAGTTGGTTCTCAGTTCCTTCTCTATGCCTCTGACACTAACAAGTGATTTCACTATACTCCCACAATTTCTCCCATTTTATTTCTAGGGGTGTCTATCAGCAATAGAGAGAGTCTCAAAATAAAAACAACAGCCATGAGCAAGAGGGCTCACTAACAGGTCTAGAACTTGACTTACTGTACGCTTATTTTTGAAGTTTATATATAAAGTTGATGACCTTTGAAGATAAACACTAAAATGGAAAAAAGCTGAAATGTCAAGCAAGACATCTTGAGCTATCAGCCAGGTGCCTGTGAATCAAGAACACCCAAGATCCAATCAAACTTTCCCACCATCTTACTTGTCTTTAGACAAATCACTTAAGGGCTTAATCTTCTGCTATTAAGAGCCTTAAGAGTCAACAGCAACTCCAAAACAGAAGCAGGTTTGGACACTTATAGTTTTTCTCTGTGAAGTCAGGAGAATACTTACCTAATCACAGAGAATCTTGTGAAGATTAGTGTTTTAAAAAGTACTGTATGCCAAGTTTTAATCATCAGCAGCATCTGGCTCTGGAGACATTTATAATGAAGTGAGCATCCGCAAGTTTTGAAATCAAAGTCGTAGAAGCATGAGCAACAAGAAGTGCCTCTGTTGCATAAATATCTGATTTCACAAGTTACTCACCGAGAAGATCCAACAACCCCAAATTTGGTAATTATTTTTAATAAAAACTTAGGCCTCTCTTAATACACGTGTAAACCACTCAAACCTTTCAGTCTCAACTCAGACTTTCAATCAAAGTAGGCAGAAAACCCCACCCCCATGGAATCAATTTCTTTCCTCTTACCATGACTATGCTCACCCAAAAGAGCCCTTGAAGCAAAGTGACGGGAGGGAAGTGGTCACTTGCACTTCTGCTGTGTCAAGCAGTAGAAGCCTTGATGAAAAACCTATTACAAAAATAGAAGTGCCATCCAAATCACTCCCCATGCAATAGCTGACACAGTGGAGTATTTTTTTTTTTAATACGTAATCAATAAAATGATCTAGGAGGAAAAAAGAAAAAAGAAGATGTAGAAAACCAACAAAATTATATGATTCAGGTGCAAAAGTTGTAACAAGGCTGGCAGTAAATTATTCCGTTTGGATGGATTCATCAGTGTCCTTCTCTGGCCTATTTTGGCACAAGCTATTTTTTGCCAGAGCAAGCCTCACACTTAGTATGAAAAAACATAAGAGAAAAAAATAAATATGAGACTGAAGTCTATTTTCAGGGTATCTATTAGCATGTAATTTTTGTCACCTTTTATTCCTCAGAGGACCATTAACAGTTTGACTTCACAGTTGTCAGAACTGTGAGGCTGCACATAAGCTTGCCAAGAGAAACGGAAGAATACGCCCTTCAGATGATTTTGGTACCAGTGTCATTTGTTTTTTCCAACTGATCTCTTCAGCGTTTAATTACACCCAAACATTACTTACAGCATTCTTCAGCAACAAGATTGCACAATACGAAGTATTTTCTCTACATCCTAAACTTAAAAGCCGTTTTCCTCACACAATTACACAAACAGGAGACGGACGGCAGAGCGGGCTAGCACTTAGAGGTACATCTCTGTTTCAGCCGTGCTTTCGTATCCTTTCAGAACCGAATGCCAAACACATCGAATTACTTTGTTTATTCCAAATATCACATGTACCAACTCTCTCCGGGTATGAAACCAGCTCAGGAATACTCTCTTTTGATAGTGGAATAGTAGCTACACCTCCTTCAGTAAGCAGAACACAGTAAGACCTGCTTACAACAAGACACCTGGTTACTCTACGTGACCAGAGGCCTCACGTGGGAGGTTGCTGGGTGGGTACTCAAAGGCTACTGCAACAAAGCACAGGCCTCCAGGGAGAAGCGGGGATGCAGCAGCGCAGAGCAGCGCGCAGCACGACGACGGCCTCATCATCAGGAAAAGCTTCCCTGGCAAAAACAGCGCCAAAGGCTGAACTCGATGTAAAGCATCTCCCTGGAAGAAGCACCGTGATTTTAATTACCATCCCAAATTACGTTTTTTCTTGTGAAGTCATTTTTCCTGGTCTAATTTCATCACTAATTTCCATTTCAGATGCACATTAAAATGGTAGGGAAGGGGCAACTTAACTACTCTAATTTTATGCTCATATATACTCTTCAAATAGAGAAATTTGATGTGTAACAAATACCAACTGAGCAAGTATTTTAAATGCAAAAACTATGCATAAATTGCAAATAGCAAAAGAAATGAGCAAAATTAGAGATTTTGGGATGTACAACGAGTAGGTGCTTTTTTGGTAAGTTTTTAAAAAAATTAAATAGGCAGTAAGAAACTAATTATAGCTACAAATAAGGAAGTCATCCTGAATTTAGCAAGATACATTTCCGGGGAACCACTTGAAAACTAGCCTCTTAACTATGCTTTCAGAATCAAAGGGAAAGGGAAAGAAAAACAAACAAAACAAAAAACCACCAAACCAAAATAAAATCAGAAATTTAGTCAGAAGCAGTGAGAAAACTTAGTAAGGAAAAATATATCTGACCGCTTATACTGTCTGGCACAGAACAAGACACAAATGCGAAGTTGCATCCTCCAAACCTAAACTTCTGTCAGCATTATCTGCACCACTGTATGATATCAGT
Organism: Tetrax tetrax; assembly: GCA_009806455.1. Taxonomy (NCBI): domain Eukaryota; kingdom Metazoa; phylum Chordata; class Aves; order Otidiformes; family Otididae; genus Tetrax; species Tetrax tetrax. The sequence continues at coordinate 185,580 of WHYT01016361.1, read as the reverse complement.
AAGTGTAAAAACAGCTATACAAAAGAAAGGGCGGGGGGGGGAATAAAAATATATCTTACTGCCATCACACCTCTGCTCCTAGTCTGGTAAAACTGTAGGAAGGACGAGGATACACTGCAAACCAGAGGAAATTATGCATGCAAATATTTTGAGAAGATGCAAAATATATTGTTAATTCACATATCACAAGAAGCAGCAGCTGCAAATATAAACAGGCAACAGTGGCAGTCCAAACACGAAACTGCATACAAGAGGGCTGGACTCCTGCTTGTGAGAAACATTAGAAGCACCAGTTAGGATGAAGTAACTGGTTAGATGAAAAGGTGTAGTTGTGGGAAAAACAAAAAAGTGCAAATTTTTTTTTCCTTAAAGAATTCCACAGTCATTTGACATGCCTTCTACAAGTACACCAAAGTTGAATTAGGTCTTTAAAATTGTTTGCAGAAACATAAGATTTGGCTCCAGAGTGAGCCCCACACCTACACGATTTTATAATTTGCATCATAAGTAACTGGATCACCAGGCAAACCTTCCCCTTCTCTATTTTTTCCACCCCTCATGGAAGTCAACCAAGAAAACAGGATTAAATTTAGAACGATAAAGTCTTTAATCCATAGCACCATGGTATGAGGGAATTTGTTTACAGCTCAGAGAACTAGACACTAAAGTAGTTTAGTAAAGAGATTATTTTCATAAAGTATTTATAATAATGTGGGATAAAGTACTGCAGGCAGCAGCAGTACCCAATTTGTACAACTGTTTTTGAGGCCAGAAGAATTACAGTTGAAGTAAGCAATTTTCAGAACAGCTATAATACAGAAGGGATAGACTCAGTCAACTCTCAGTCTGGATTGTCTTGCTCGTGTAAACACTCAATCACTTCAGTCCATGTGCATTTAATCCTGCACTGAATTAAACATGGAAATGGTGATTCGCCTTGCATATATTTTCAATGACAGCAGGATTGTGACAGCTGTTCCAGACTGATGGCACAAATCCCTCTTTATGAAAGGTTGCCTAGCCGGCCAAGTTTTAAATTCAAAAACATCCCAGACATATCAGAAAATATCCTCTATGTGTCTACAGATATCTCAGTCAACAAAGCCGGTATGAAAGTATTTCTATATTGAATAAATATCGGGTTAAACGCCAGAGGAAGAGACTTGGCATGAGTCTGGTCTCCAGTTTAGATAAACTGGTATTTAAATATCCATATATGTATGAAAAATAGGCTTCCTTTCTGCCTCTGGGTATCACACAGGAAAACAATGGAAGGAGGCACCAATGTTACCTGCGGAAGGAACTGTCACACCCGTGTCAGAGTCCCTCATTCAGAGAAGAGAAAGAGGTCAAACCGGGAAAGATGCCCTGGCCAAATCAGATTCTCGCTTAAATTAGCGAGGATTTATTTGGAGGGGAAAAAAAAAATGGCTTACAGCAGCACGTTGATAATGTTACAGATCACATTCCCTACAAATATAAAGATGAAATTTAAGTCTGAAACGGCAGCTGTTACCAAAAACAAGACTATTGCAAACACCATCAATAAAGCTTTTTCCACTGAGAGGAAAACCAGAAAGGTTGTTATTGTACTGACTATGAAACGCGTTCAGTAGTTAGCAGTTGCTCCCTGCAGGGAGCAAACATAAGACCAATATGGTAACAAGGCAGTAGAAAATGAGTGTGACTGCAAGATGTGGGCAGAATTAGCAAGGGTCATTTGACTCCTGCATTGTCTCCAGCTAGGCAGAAAGCCATGTGCAGAGGCACTCTAAAAGCAAGAAACAGGACAAACCCTCGGTCATCCAGTTTTCTACAAAAATTGCATTACAACGTATGTAGAAGTGGCTCATTTGATTAAAAACTCATTTGATGTAACCAATACCTTCCCGAGCTGGGTGCACACACCAAATTAAGCTTCTTTTAAAATTGAGTATTTGTTCATAGATGTAAGCTGACCTGAGCTCATAAAGTTGGATCATTTGCTATGGTGATGATGCCTTTTTTCCAGTTGAGCTTCAAAACAGATCCTACAATCTATTTAAAGGTTTGGACTGTAATTTTTACAATCCTAATTCCAAATTAGAGTGCAATTAAACAAAATTCAGCCTTGTATTCAAAGGTAGCTAACCTATTTTTTAAAAAAATAAAGCATTGGATGACTACAGGTTGTTTTTAATTTATAAAACCTATGAAGTGAGGGGAAAAAAAGGCAATAATTTAATTTCCAATTACAAGAAACTATTAGAAACTCCTGGGCAAATTTCTACTCTATATTCCTCTTTCATGGGTGATTAGACATTGCGCACGGCAGGCAGGGTAGCAGCTGGTAAATACAATTTACTGCTAAGCATCTGTGTGGTCCTGCAGCCATTACGATACATGTACTTGTGTCTTTATGCTGACATGATAACCATGCTCCTAGGACTTAAGACAGCCATCCCTTAACTTATGTTTACATATGTATTTTCAATATAATTTATCATCAGATATGTTTTCGGAAGTGATGGATACAGGACACATCCCATTGACCAAATCAGACTGGCAGTCTGCCACCCTGACGAGCTTCAAATAACAAACTTGACAAACTTTTTCACGTGTCATTGCAATGGTTCCACAGCTCAAAGCGAGCTGAAAATTGATGCACAAACAGGAGATTCCCAAGGAATAAGAAATTACGAATGCATGTGTCCCATCCCTCACAATAAAGGCAAGCAGTTGATCATATGAAACACAAAAAAAATCCCACAAAACTAAGAAGTAACCACCAAGTAACACTTGCTCATGCTGACTTTATCACTGCATTAAGGCATTCCTTGAAATAGTAACACTTTGATCCCATTAATGCTTATCACTTCTACTGCAATTCTTAAAATCTATGCAGCATAAAATTATTCAAAAGCCCTTAACCCATAAATCACATCGGCCAAAGCCTTCAAGTAGATTGTGAGATTTTTGGAAGCAATCTTGGAAGACCTAAATACATTAATTAAATTTAACAGAAAATACAGCTAGACCTCCCTGACTGCTTCACACATCTCAAATAATTGTTGTTTGGCTCTCTAGCCATCCTATTCAAAGTTTCAGATTTCTGTTAGCCCCGACACGTACAAATCCTCCCCTCTTTCCCAGTGGAGCTGTTAGTGTCACGTCTCTACTGTACAGGACATTAGCATATTAAGGAACCCCAACAGAAGCACTATCTTCAACTTATTTCACCTTTAAAAAAAATGAGACGTGTCATGAGACACACACAATGCACCACTATCTTGCTTTTATCTCCAGCTCTTTTCCTCCCAACACTGCTCTTTTAAAGTAAGAGTCTATGAAAAATGAAGAGGTAATTCTAAATTAACAGTGCATGTTAAATTAGAATAATATAGTGAGATGTAGCAAGTCTGTACCACTATAATGAACACTTAATAGTTAGAATAAGCTATTGATTTTAGCTAAGTTGCAAGAATAGCAAGCAAAATGTGAACTGCAAATATTTAAGCGTCACCAGAAAATTACTAATTTTGTTTGATAGTTGGGCTACATATGTACATTTGTTCAGATTTAGGAAGTCTGCCTGTTGTTTAAATACTATGTTCTCTTTTTAAGTGTGTAACTTGATAATCAAATTCAAATATGTAGAGAAATGTAAAGGTTTACTTGCATTTAATGCAGTAATAATGATTTTATTAGGAATAAGGCTAGACAAAGGGAAGCACAGATGAGTACATTTTCCAGCAGAAAAGGAGAGCACCACAGACACAGCAGCCTTCAAAGAGTAAAGAAATCCTAGTACTGACTGCCATTATGCTGTGAATAGCAGAGGGGTCTAAAAAAACAGCATGTAAATTTTCAGCTTAAAAGATGAATATTAATCATTCTTAACAGGCAACTTCTCACAACACTGTCAGTATTGACGGTTCTTAAACAAAGCCTGTTCCAGTGGCAGTGACTAGAAATCCCTATTTATGTGACAAAGAACCGAACAAGCACAAAGTCAAATCCCTCCAAATATCTTCGGTGCAGGAATGCTTCATTATTACAGAGAGATCACAACGTGGATGGAGATCCAATTATATAGTTTAGTCACAACATCCGACTAAGTCCTTAACTTCTCTTCTGAATCTTGACAACTGCAGGTTGAGAAAAGACTAAGCTTATGTCCCAAACGTTCCTGAACTGTTGAAGAGCCTTAGGCTGGTATGTGATACGAACTGGATACTCATGTCAGATACAGGAGGTTTGCACACCTACGCCGCACTGCCCAGATCTGCCTGTAGCTTCCTCAGTTACCTGAAGCAGCTGAGACTATCGCATTCGGGAGCGGCAGCCACCTAACCACGGTAATGCAGGTTACACCGGCTGCATGGGACTGCGGCGACGCACAAAACACTCCCAGCGCTGCAGATACGCTGCTGGAGCGAGCACATCTACGCAGGCCGAGGCCACACCTTTGGACTGCAGCTCTGAGGTACCCAGGGGATTCACTTAAGCCAGTGACAGGTGATGGCTTGGAAACAACACTGCTAGGCCTCAGGCCAGACCCAAATCAGTACTATTAGGTCTGGAGAGTACGGGCTATTCTGGTTTATTATTGTGCCCTTTGCAGAAAGCAAAGTTACACAGTGATGCATTGCATACGTGCAGGTGCAAAAAAACATACTGGGAACAGGAAACAGCATTTCCAACTGGCAAAAACTTACAGTTTTGCGAGGAATTAATCCTGCCTTTGGCAATACTGCTACTCGCCACTTGGGGAGCACCGCAACAGAATGCTGAGTCATAAGTCCAGCCCAACCTGTAGCAAACCTCTAAAAACGCTGCTGAAACATACCTTAGCCTATGCCACCTCCATTTCGGTGAGTGTCCCCTACTAAAACACCACTCCCCTGAGGCTCTGCATCTGCAAAGAACCCAGAAGCATTTCAAACACCTAAAAATCCAGAGAAGTTCTAAAAGAACCAAAGTTATATTCTAACTAAATTTTACTTGCTGACATTAAATAAATGGTCTGTATTCCAGACAGGCACGTTATGCTGAAATGATCCACCTGCCTCACTGGGTAGCCATCCCACGAAGTGTATCAGGCACTGCCCTGCAGCACAAGTGTAGCACTACTATTAACAACTGTATCAAAACACACCTAACGAAAGGGGCCAGAATTACACAGCCACAGGTAAATTTAAAGTTTATAACTCCTAAAGTCAGGCCCTTTAATATTTTAATCTAACTAATTCTTGGCAGATTGCTGGATGTTGTCTTTGAGATTAAAAAAAGAAAAAAAGTAAATATAAGTGAAAACCTTGTCAAGTATAACAACAATGGTCTTTTTCACCATTCATTACCCATAGAGTCTGAACAATAAACCTTTCTCACCTAGGCTGCAAGTCTACACCAACCAACTGGAGGAAGTCACCGGCAAGACAGTAGAGCTCCTATTTCACATGGCATCAAAGCCCAGGGCAAGGAAACGGGCACCTCCGGCCACGTTATGGTGAGGAGAGCGTCCTGCCTCCCACTATTCACAGCTGCATTTCAGCACAGCACATGCCAACGCTATTTTGGAGCGTGTGTGTTATGGAGATGTGAGGCAGGGAGGAAGGACAACCCCTGCCCATGCCCACATGCTGTGCAAAAAAAATTCTAGCATGAAAAACTCCTTTGATATTTTTGCAAACAAGTCACAAACACAGTATTTTGAAACAGAAAGCCAAATGAATTTGTAAGATTTGCTGTAAACCAAGGGGGTGCAAAAACGTCTTAAAAAAGGTCATACATCCTTTATAAGTGAAAGTACTGGCTAAAAGGGAGACGACCGCAACCCCATATTGATCGGGACACGCTATAGAAGAAAGCCTCAGTTTGGTATCTTATTCCTCACAGCACTTTGCAAATATCACACCTCGCTCTAGATTTTATATTTAAGAGATACACAATGCACTGTAATAGCATCACAGATAACTATTCTCTGCTTTTTCTACTTGTCCGCATTTTGACCGAGACCTTTATCCATTTCCAGCGTTTGTGAAACACTGACATTGCTGTCCCACACGAAGCATTAGATGTTTCGGCGCACACCAGCGAGGAAGCACAACTGTACCAGCCAGCAGCATGACTGACCTCCGTCAGCTTGCACCTACTCGGACTGTGCAAAGCAATGCTCTGGAAATAAGAGCAATTACTTACAAAGGTGAGAAAATCATTACTGCCATATTACCAGGCAATATGCCATCCCAAAACCAGTAGGACAAGAAACACTTAGAGCAGGATTTACTTCATGAGTATTTCAAATTGGCCTTTCCTGAATGAAGGACAGCGGTCAGCACTGCTTGTTAGAAAGGACTGACAGAATTTATTGCCAAGGCATATGAATGCTATCCATAGCATTAAGTCTGTTTGAACATTACTATTTAAGCATACTTTCAAATTAAGTAATTTACTAGCTGCAGTTAGTCAAGTAACATTTTCTGTTATAAGGAGCATACGCTGCTGGCTAAAGATCTGGCAACCAAAGTCTATATGGTTAGTTGATTTAACTTCAACGGTTACCGATTATTTAGCCCAGAAACTCAACCAAAGGACAGGCGGCCTGACAAGTTATCTTTATTTCAACAAAAATCAGAGTTTGGCTGGGTTTATACCTACCCGTGAAGAAGTAGAAAAAAACAAACCCTGAACCACAATTATGTTTCATTGGCAAGTCAGTGCCAATTAAAGCCCCACTTTTTGCCCACCTCAGTTTGGATTCACTTGCTTGTTAAAAGCATTATTATTCAGAACAAGAGCTAATTTTCATCTAATCATACTTAACACGAAGAATGCTAAAACAACAATAGTTTCCTTCTTAAGCATGTTTGATACTGCTGCCATAACAACATGCAAATACTTCAGCTTGCAACAAAGACATATTCATTCCACCCGGTGTTTATTACCACGCTTTTTGATAAGCCCACTTTGTATTATTACTTCTAATGTATTTCCTAATAAAAACAGGTAAAGACTTCCCCTACATTTGAAAATGTATGTGAAAGCTTTCTAAAGGAGTATTATTTTTACTAGAAACCAGTAAATAAATCACTTTTTTTTTAAAAAAAAAAAAGCCTATTTGCCAGATATTCAAATGAAGCTATAAAGCACCTCTGACTCTTGTAGCATAAACAAACTTGCTGAATGCTTATTTGTAATCCCAGAATATTGTATTACAGTAGTCCTATCCGTCAGACTACACGACAGAAATTTTAA
>WHYT01016361.1:162750-176903 GCA_009806455.1 Tetrax tetrax | reverse complement strand
GGTCTTTTTATTGGTTTGTTTTGCGGTGGGTTTTTTTTTTTTTTTTGTTGTTGCACGTGTGTTTTTTTTCCTTTTTACTCCAAATCACACGATTTAAAAATATTCTTTAAATTTACAAGTTGGACAAATATGAAGTACTGATTTATTGATAGCTTTAGGCCAGTGTAGTTACAATACCACTACACTTCCCCCCCACCTCGCCCCTGACTGTTTTGAACATTCTAAAAATTCACAAGAATTTATAAAGCAGTGATGTAACCTGTCAAAGTTAGTGGAGTGCAACAATGAAGCAGGAGTTTGGGATACCTATGTTACCAGCAGAAACATGCTGGTCTTAAAAACTGGTAATTTATGCACACACACACAAAAATCTTTCATTAGGCAACTGGACTTTAGACACAGACTTGGGAAGAAGACACCATTTGCAGATAAAAAGCAAGCGTATTGACAGCAATCAACTTCAAAAGACTAGAAACTCAAAGCGTACAGTTAGTTAAGTCCTAATCAGGGCTGATGAGCAAACAGGTAACAGGTGAATTAAAACATAGTGATAGTAAAACACAGAAAATTCTTTTCATCACACCAATACAATCTGTGTGATGCTGTGCATCTTACCCTTACACAACTTCTGTGTATCATGAGTGTTTTACTTCATAATTGCCAAAAATGTATAAGGTAGCTAAAAAGATCTGGAATTTGTAACAAGAGGCTTGTTCTCATTTCTGGCAATAAACGCAATGGCAAGTGACGGATGTGTATGTTAAAGTTAACACCACTAAACAGGATGATGACATTCAATGCTCTAAGCACATCTGCAGTATTTACACCACATCTCAACACTTCAGCTGCTTTTGTGGATGATAATCCCTGTTTTCAGCTTGTCTGGTTAACCACCTCCAATCCTGTTTCATCTTTTGTTTTTGTTCTGAGATGTCTTTCATTCCATGCCAAAACAAACCAAACCCATGTATGTGTTTAGCGTAACTCGTGGTTTTGCATAATGCAAGTGAGACCTGCTAACTCCCTCCAGCCAATACATCGCACTAGTTTTTAGAAGCTTCAGCAACGTACAGCAACACACTCAATGTGCTGTTCTTCCTTAAATTCCTGAGCTGTTGGAGAAAAGATGGCCACATAATGTGACCATAAAGGGGTGCTTTTTTTTTTTTTCCAGGTCCCACTATTCTACTTTGTTTAGTTAATTGGCTTCGGAGCCTATGATGTTCTTACCATTTTTGCTACTTGTGGGGGTTTCATTTATAGCATAAACTACAGATTATGTACTAAGGAGAGAACTGAGTTCACTTACGCTTTGGAGTAGAGCTTTCTTTGGCTGATATTCTGGAAAGGTTATCTTCTTCCACGTAATCTCTTAGGTTTTATTTTTATAAGCAAATTCTCTCACTGAGGTAGGCATTCTCAGTCCAGTAATTAGTAGAAAAGACAAGCTTTATACATATCTGCAAGCTAATTGGAAACTAACAGTGAGGACTAAGACATAGGAAACTTTACACAACATATTGTCATACATAGTAAAAAACCCTAAAGCAAACAACTGTTCAGTGTTGCTGCCCAGACATTTCCAAGTTCTACTTTTCCTGAAAGTACAAAGAACACCCTTAAGCATTTGATGATCCACATCTTAAGGGTTTGCCAAGTTGTATCATCTTACTTCAGCTGGCAGCTCTGAGCTCACCTGCTTGTATTTGAAAGAGTCAACCACATTTTCATCCAGGCTGAAGTTTTTCTGAAGCACAGCACTGTTCACTCTAAGTTGAACAACAGCAAGCTACCAACCAGCTGGCTGTATTAACAAATAAGGATCACTTCCCAGCATGACAGGCCCCCACAACACTGTGCAGATCTTAAAAGTACTTTACAGTTTTGATTGACAGAAACCTGGCAGTCACGAATTTTACATTTCATGCAGTCTAAGCTAAAAGCAACGTATTAAATAACTTGACCCTCATAGAATTTGTCAGGCCTTGCACTGGTTGACACGACTGTGTGGCCTGCAGTTTCTCAGACATCATGCTGCAAAGAAAAGAAGAGTTACACAAAAGCTGCATTCTCTGTTGTTTTTCATTTTTTCCCCCATCCTTTCTTTGTACAACTTCGTCTTCTGCTTTTGTTTGTGTATACCTAAACCAAGGAAAAGCTACAGTTTCTGAATTAGCAGTAGTCAGTACTTTTGGGAAACAGCTTTTTGAATCATCACTTACATTCACTTCTGCCATGGTACTGCGTACGTTCCTCTTCTACAACTCTATTGCTATAGAGACTACTTTTTAAGATGTTGAGAATTTTGGAAGCATTTATAAAGAAAGCCAGCATATTTACAAACAAAGCTTTTTATTAATAAAATGTTTACACCTTTTTTTTTTTTTTTTGCACAATACATCAGACTGGTAGTGATTTAGCATGTTATTACACTATAAAAGTTTATTATGAATGCTTAAGCTGAAAAGGCTGTTTACATTATGCCAAATCAACATTTCTTTATTTGCATTCTATGCACTATATGGGAGTGTAACAATTCAAACAAAAAAGAGAGAACAAAAGCCCGGTTTTCCTCATTAGCATCTACAAACCAACAATACAGACAAACCTGTACACGCTCTCAGGACCAGCCCAAGAGAAGACTAAAAAAAGTCTCAAAACATTCATAAGCTTGGAAATTCATCACTACAATATTTCATCACTAGTAATCTGACTACATTTCATGCAGTGAAGCAATGGTTGTACATTTGTGCAGTTTACAGTGCTGCAGATGCTCTGTAACTTTGAGCGGCTTAAGTTTGTTTTAATCAGAGATACTATAATAAGAAGGCACAGACCTTTCAACCTTTGTAACAGGCTAACCCAATCCTACAACGAAAAGGCAGAATGTTCTTAAGAGGGACAAGAATTGCTCATACAAAGGTTAACCTTCACGCTTAATTTTACAGGCAAACATTTATTACACTGTAAGAGCTATACGCATATCAGGTTATTTTTGTGCCCTGAATACACAAATGCAAAGTTTCATGTCTAGAAGAAACCTTTAGAATGATTTCTTTTTTTTCTTCATTGTACTGGGGGTGGGGGCACAAGGGGGGAAGACTGCCAGGAAGTCTTAAGTGTCTTACAGCTACAGAAATATGATCCATTTCTGTGTCTTAAATCAATTCACTGTGTCACAATTTCAATGGTGGATACATAATATTCAGAAATAGGAAGTACAAAGAAAGAAGTTAAAATATAGAAGAGTTTATGTCATGTTATTAGAGCCTTACAATAATTTGCTCCCTCAGGTGAATGTGCTTTCAGCCTTCGTTATCTGGTATAACACAGTAGTGGTACATGTCTCAGCTGTTATGTCTTTGTAACAGTTTCATAAGGCTGTATTAATTAATTACCTTTTTCTCTACAAATATTTGCTGCTGTGACAGATACTTCTAGAACCTTTGAGGAGAAAAACACCTGCCGCCTACTCTTGGCTAAATCCCATAAGGAAACAAAGAACAAATTATCAAGAAAACAATGGATTTAATAGGAAATACATACTATAACATGAGTAAAAGTGATGCAAGAAAGTAGCAGTGAACCTAGCTTGGTGTCAGAGTTACAGCGTATCCAAGTGCAACAACTGGATGGAGTATCACACTTACACCACCGAAGAGCAGGACAGAAAGAGTGGCCTGTATTCTTCAACATCTGGAGAAGTGACTGTTTGTTCAATAATACGTAAGTGAAAAAACTAACAGAAATGAAACAAAAACCCCAACTTTCTTAAAAGACTACCTTTACAAAGGTAATCAGCTCCTTGAATAAAATTCTTATGTTTAAACAAACCTTTAAAAACTCCAACTTGCAGGATGATGTAACAGGAAATGCAAAGTTGTTTATTCTAAGAAGTCTTTATTCCAGAATTAGCAGTTTCAGCAAATGCTGCCCCATTTTTTGGGGGGACAACTCATTCTACTGCCTTGATTTTCCATGTAAAATAGGAAGCACCAAGTAACTCTAAGTCACTAGACCTTCTCTAAGTATTTTTAAATGGCTGTTTATAGCACATACAACTCTGACAACACTTCTGTTAAAAATTCAGGGTGGGGTGGAGGAAAATGGGAAGGGGCAGAAGGAAAAAGCCAACCCTAGGATCATTTTGATATGTCAGAGTCTAAGCCCATCAGTACTCTTGGGTTTCAGGATAGTCTTATATGCCTTGAAAGATTTGTTATCTGTGACACTTTATGGATAAACTTTAGTAATGCTTGTTTTATTTTTCAAAGTCACACTTTTTTTTTTTATTCTGGCTGACCAAGAAAGGGTTTGCATTCAAACTTTTGAGATCTCCAAATATCAGAAGGAATTTTTCAGAAGCGAGCATTGGTGTCAGAAGGCCTAATAATTTTAGGAAAATATGTTTTGGCACATGAACTCTCGTATGAGAAACAAAGATGTAGTTTCAAGTGTATTTCCTTTGACAAGCTGAAGCCACATGACTGAAAAGGACAGCTGACATGACCTTTTTTTATACTAGAACCTAAATTTCTACCTTAGATTGGTAATTCACACCAACATCTTATTTCTACAAATCTTCTGTCACCTACCACTACTAGGGTTGTGATCTGTTACTAGGAATGCAACCTGAACATAAAATTTTAACATTTTCCTTTACAGAATTTTGTGCAAATTGTTTAGAAGCTTAGTTCCAAGTACACGATTCTCCTGCCTCACGTAACTGACTGGTGGCATACAAACAGCCTCAGGTCACTGTAAAACTACTTCCTGCTAATAAAGTTAAGCAAGTTTGTCCTCCTCTCTTGTCCATGAACAGAAAAGCCTTTATTTTCAGAGGTTTCAAGTGTTTGAGAGATATATGAAACTTTTTGAAAATGAATAGGCAGTGTAGAAGTCTAAGTCAGTGAATTATTCAGATTCTCCTCACTTTCAAGATGATTTTTCTACTTCTATGTAGCTATTGCTGCTTGTAAGTGAGGTTTGCTACGGGGTGACTAGCTACACAATTCAGACAGCTTCTGTCCTGTAAATCATAAATTCCCAAGATAGTCTTTGCAGATTGCTGACACAGCACACCACAAGTAGATTACACCATTCTTAATAAACACTAAAGACTGTTTCACAAGAAATTCATTCAAACATCACTTATAAAGCTTCCTTTTTCAATTAATACTCAGTATGTTTTACTGGAAATTAACACTAATGTTAAGGAAAAATTTAAGATTAACATCGTAACAAAAATCTTATTCAGGCCAACTTTTAAATCATTCAAGATATTAAGCCTGAATCACTTTTTGATAATTACAATGAAGTTTTAACCATGAATGGAGACAGCTCCCAAGGGATCCTACACCTCCTGAGCAGGTTAAAGGATCAGACTTCCAAGTCAGTAAGCCGGCATTGTCTCCTCTCCTCTTACTCACTTCCCAAGCGTGTAAATAACGTTTCTTGAGCAGGGCTGGTAACATTAAATTGGTGTCACGTACACAACACACCGAAGACCCAAGTCTGCATAAAACACGCCTCTATACTAACTGTCTGATCCTGTAGCACTGAAAGAAGGGTCTCACTGGCGTCAGTGAAGGTTTGAAGTGCAATGATTTGTTTTGTTTCAACACGGATCTAGCAACATAAACAAAGTCTTTACCTTCTTGGCAACAGCAAAAGTTGTTAGAGTTGTCTCAGAACTTTTCAAAGCACCTATCACAATTTTCAGTAGTTTGGCCACTCTATGCTTCTGTTATTAAACATAAGCCTCCAGCTTTCACCCACTTAGGCATTTGGCATGCCGGTCTTCAGCATGTATATAAAATATACTACACAACCACCTGTAGCACAGATGAAGAGCCTGAGTCAGCTAAGAGACTGCTGTAATTTAGAGGGTCAGATGAAGACACCCTCCAAAACTTGGGGAGCACATTTAAGTTGCTCCAAAGCTTAAGAACTAAACATCAAAATATATTTTTGTACAAATCTATAACTTCATTGGGAAAGAATTGGTGTTTAGAAGTTGTTTTGTCAGTTAAAAGAATGCTCTGTATCAATGATATGACATGCACCTCATTACATTTTTACATACATGATACTTCACCCTTCTAAACTTGCTTTGCAGCAATTAATTCTCTTTGAGAGTATCTGGAAGTCTAGTCTCTATGATGAGCTCCATTGATTAAACAGAAAGGCATAGTAGAATAGAACGTCAGTCCTGAGCTTTTTCAACCACAACAACAAAAAGTTATTAAAAATTTAGCGGGAATGGTTGATAATCAGCACTGCAAACACTCAAAGGCTAATGTATCTCCAAATAGAGAGGCTATGTTAGGACAAAATACAATATATTTCAGCAAGCCTAGTGCAAGATGGCCTAACAAATTATTAATACAGAAGAAACCATTTTTCTCCAACAAAAATGAAACAATGAATGTGCATCTCATCCGGGGAAGACTGCATTCCAGCCTTCAGCTACAGCCAACTGATCAATAAACAGTTATCTTGGCTAAAAAGAACTCACATCAACAGTTCGCCATTTTAAATAGCCTTGTGTTAAAAAGCAGCCTCACTTCAACGTTTGTACTTTGGACAATCTGAAACACTGGCTATTTCCATGTTTTCATTAACCGCAGTAATTCAAGATTAGAACTGCAAAAAAGATACGAAGTATGCTGACATTCTGCTCAGATTGGTAACAAAACAAAAGGAGACTGAGGCATTAACACTTCGCTACATTTGAGAAGTGCCAGATTGTTGCTGCTTCTTTAGGTTTTTGTTTTTGTTGGCATTTTTGGGGTTTTTTTTTTTGTGTGGGTTTTTTTTTTTTAGGGGGGTGGGTGTACTTGTTTTTAAAGTCTAATTTTGGTGTATAGCAAATGAGTGAGGATAGATCAGAAAGTAGTTTACAAAGATTTGCTAAGATACATGTATCTCTTCCCTGACTGGAGAGGACTACAATCATCTTAATACTAGCCTAGCTCTCAGGCCTGCCAAATCCAATATTTTCTTCTTAAGTCAATAAATCTTGGATAGGTACTACTAAACCATTTTTGTTATCTCACTGAAAACCAGATTTAAACTCCATTTTTATCACATGCTAACAGGCAACAACAATAATTTCAAAAGTTTGAAATTCCTTTTTCTACTAATCTACATGACGGATATTCCCAATATCTGAGACTTTCCTTCTCTTACTATCATCTTTCTAAGTTCAAGAATGTCCAGATTTATTACTAACCAACTTTAATAAAAGCAGTATTTTCTGCATCACAGTTAAGATACTCAAGCACCTGGTTTCTGGGTACAGAATTCTGAAGTATATGACTTCTGAAGCACTGTGAACACAAAATGTTTTAAAAATCTAGTTGAATTAGATAATCACAAAATTTATTTTTTAAGAAGTTTGCTAGGAGTAAGAACTACTATATTTCAAAGAAATTATGGATTTCCATGGCTGCCACTCTGAAAGTTCTACACTTAGTGGCTTTTTTAATAATTAAAAATATGCCCAGGAGCAAGCTTACTCTATTATTTCTTTACTAATTATATTTCCATCAAGCATTTTACAGGAGTACTAAAGTCTTCTGTTCATAATTTATTTGCTTTGAGTGACAGAAAAAAAAATAATCATACATCAGGCTGAACACCAAACGCAAATCTCTCTACTATGAGACATTTTGTTAAGGGCCAATGTTTTAAAGGGGCTCCAAACAGCCTTCATTTGATGAGCATATTCTTCTTGGGTTCTCTATAAGTACATAACCTGTACAACTGTGGTAAAGAAGGCATAATTGACAATGCAAGGTAAGCAAAAGGCATGATAAAAATGTAGTCACCAAATTTCAATAAACCATACTGACCCATTCAAAATCTCACTGTAATAGTTCACCTGTTTTGCTCTAGAATAGCTCTACAAGAATTTTCACTAATACAAACTAATCTGAAGTACAAGTCCTTTCATTTCTTACAAGCTTTTCTACATTTACTTCAGAGAAAACACTTGAGATGATAGAAAACCAGATTACAAAGAATAAGCATCATCAACATGACCTCATTTTGATACTAAAGCTAAACAGCATGTTTTAGTATATACTCAAGTCTATTAAGCTCTTTTTATTCAGAAGTATAAAGTTTCTCACTAGTGCTGATAGGAAACAAAAAGTAAAAATAAATAAAATAGCACAAATGGGTATGGTCAACCTATAGTTTAATTGAAAGCCTACTAAAACCAACACAGAATAATCTAAACACTGATTTGCTAAAAACCCTCACAGATTAGAAAGCCCAGGAACCAAGAGGTAACGATCTACATTACCACATCTTAAGGTTACTTCCTATTTGTATTTTTGTGCCCAAAACAGGAGAGACTAGGTGCACCACAGATGAAAACTTGTTCAGACAGACCTCATGCTGCACCAACAGCATTCTCTATTGGCCCTTTCAAATGTAATTGAAAGGGAAAGAATTTCAGTCTGCCTCTGGACAAACTCACAGTGACAATACCTAAAATGCAGGAACAAAACCTGATGGAAATTCCTCAGGAGTTTACCCATAGGTGTGGAATGGAAGGAGTGTGTAAGATTGCATTTTTTTTTTTTAATCTGTTTTTACATAATTTATAATACTTTAAACACTGGTCTCATAAATATAATATTAACACTTTACACATGCCAAGCAAGTAAAAGCTTTCCCCTAAAACTTTTAGGTCTTATCAGAACCACTGGCAGCATCTCTTTACAGCATCTGTTTTCAGTCAGTAACCACTTAGTTTAGTCAGAACTGCAACTAGGTTTTCCTCAACCAACATCTTAGTATTAAAAAACTCGTAGGAACAAAAAGATACCTGTAAGCATAAGTCAGCATGAAAAAAGATTGTCTGTGGTTTAAGATCTGTTGCTTGTGTCCCCACCCCCGGCACATATAATTTTTAAATAAAAAGTGCAAATGGGATTTGGGGACTGGATGGACTGATTTGCCCATTATTTGTCTTCAGTTACTTACTCCGTAGCCACGTCACATCAACTATCTCATTATACTTTGGATTAGCTACAATTAAGTTTAAGATAAGGCTCACTGAAGAAGAGTAAGACATGACATCTAACTTCCAGACTCCTCCCACCTCTAAGTCCCACAAAAGTGCTCATTTCCCTTTTTACAAAAAAACCTCTAAAATCTTGATTACAAAACTATTAAACATTTCAGTTCTACCATCCACATAGTCACCTCCCTTTCAAGCAAGGCCAAAAAAGTGATGATGGATTCCCTTTGAATGCAAGAGATACTACACTTTTTGTAAGTAAACAGGCTGACATTACGATTGCAGTCTCTTCTGCGAGTGTACAAATGTCAGATGAACCGGTCCATTTTTGTGGGACCTCGGGTATATGGACACCAGCAGATAAAGATCTAAGACTGATAATGCAAACCCAACATGAACTATTAATTTCCAAGACCACCTACTGTATAAACAAGTCTGATTTTCTAAGGGATCAGTCAACAGCAGCTGCGCTTTGTCACTGACGGCTGTCTTCTAAGCTTGAAGCCCTTACCACTAGATGAGGGGTTGGTGTCAGTTGATGGAATTCTGCGACCTGCAGGAAGCAAAAAAAAAAAAAAAAATTTATAGCAAACATTCTTGAAACTAATTCTAAGCATTCAGTGTATGTTTTGTATACAAAAAGATGTCTTCAATTAGTCATACACCACTAATTACAACATTCCTGCATAACTGAAGGATGGTAGTTAACAGTTTGTACTATGTCTGTAAGAGGCGTGGTTCCACAAAAGAAGAGTAGAGGCAGTTTTAAGCTAATTTTACAGTGTTTACACTTCAGGCTAATCTAGACTTGGAAAGCTAAGTTATTAAAGCTCTCAGAGAATATCCTCTGCAGGATCCAATACCACTTGGCGTCTCTTTCACTGAGAACTACCACCTTGACCTGTATTTCCGCAGTAGATCACCTGCATCAGGCTTAGCATAGAAATGCTTGTAAAGATAGCTGCTTTAGTCACCTAATTAGTCTTTAAAATTGACTATTCCTAGTTAAGTATTCTTTTCTGAGGCACATTTATGATTTCTTTTCCCATAGTTTACTCAAGATCAATTTTAGAGAGCAACTATTAATTCAGTAAATCAGGAAGTTAATCTACAGCACATACTTTTTACATTAGCTTCAATATAGTCAATTGCTTATAAGGACACACCCACCCCCCACCCCCTTTTAAATTTTTTTTAAGTCTAATGTTTCCGTAGTTATTCAAAGATAAACTGCAGTGCACACACACACAAATGGATTGCTGTTTGTCCTCTTTTCACAAGCAGGCTGACATACCTGCACATTGGTGCTGCTACCTGAAACAGCAGCAAATAATATTGCACAAAATTCACCTTGGAATACTGTCTGCTTTTCATTCACAAAAAAAAAATTCATTGTCGTCCCCACCACGAACAAAACAGAAAAGATTTGCAATTTCATTAAAAAATCCTAAGATATCACAAAAATACACACAATAGTTCCTAGGCAGTAATCTAGCATTCTTATATTTTTGAAATGCACTGGTTTAGACTAAGCACAAACATTAAGAGCGAGAACCTAGATCCAAACTTTACATAGCTGGAAAAAGGAATTTTCTCATGCCATTTCCTTTCCCTCCCATAACCTTGGAAGTACTAACTGAAACATTCAATAACAGATACAGTAAGATGACACTGACTTCTGATACGAGTGCTCTGCTTACTATTTATCCAGCAGCATCACACCAAGCTTAAAATTCTCTAGATGGAACATGCAGAGGTCATTAGATGATAAAAAAAAATCTACACAGCTCATTTTGCAGTTTGTATTCATATCTGATTGTAACAAATTTAAGTCAGTATACACTCACCTAAATAGCACAAAACCTAATACAGTAATCAAATTTCTACTTTAACTACTTTCAGAAGAAAGCACATTAACTGTTTAAATACTTACTAATTTCTATAAAGAGTTCATTAATGTTTATTGCATTTTTTGCACTTGTCTCTACAAATATTGCATGAATAGAATCTGCATAGTCTTTAGCATCTTTTTCCATGACTTCTCTGGAAAACAAAGCAAAGAAAAAAAACTGTGAATGCAAAAAAACCCCAACAAACCAACCCCATTATTCAAAATCTTAAGGGACAGATTAAGCCTAAGCGTCTCATTAAATGAGTATTTTGTATTTTACCTGTTCGGCACCACAGTGCTCCCTCATCCTGAAGGTGATGCTCATTCTTTACTCTATGCTCTCTGCCTGCCTTGAGGTATGAGCAACAGTGAAGCACAACCATAAACTAAACAAGGTCTTAATCCATTTGACAACATTACAATGGAGTTTGTTTCTCAAGTGCTCTAAGTGCAGGTCTGCAATCAATCATTAGGGGGTGCTTTATTCTTCACACACAGACAGTTTTAGATGTACTAAAAAGATCCGAAAGCATTAGTTCCACTAATCCAGTGGATTTCCTACAGCTGTTTACAAAACCAAGTATCTCATAACACTGCACAGATCATTAGTACAGCATTTACTTTACTTGAAGCATGAAGTCATAACTATAAAAAGGACCATATTTAGACTGAGCACACAACAACAGAGCCAATAAGTGAAAAAGTTACTTTGCACCCCTAAGTAGGCAAGTTGATAATGAAGTCTGTTTCCTTAAACAACTAGAAAAAAACCCAAATCTGAATAGGTGGAGAGAGGACCAAACTATACATCGTATCAATTTACATACAATTTCTAGAAAACATAGGCTACTTTCAGTAACAAGGAACTTAAAATATCAAAAGCACAGGCTTTGAACCAGTGACTCAAAGATTGCCTCTGACTAAAGTACAAGGCATCTTGCTCATTAGAAATAAGCGTGTGAAACTTAATATTGCAGTCCTTATATTTGTCTTAGAAGTAATTTTATGCTGTATCTCCTTCAAGACACATGCTACTTCTAACAAAAGTTACCAGAGCTCACTAGATAACTGCTGTATATTAGCAATTTGTAAACCTATACTCAGAATCAATTTTGCAGCAGTTCTTTAAACACATAACCATCTGTCTCCTTTGAGACACCAGCTGTGGTACCTTTTCCAATTAAACCTAAAACCAAGAAGTTTGCATACACCTTCGTTCTGAATTTTAGCTTATTTAATCAGGTCATCAATAAAAAAAATGGCTTCTTTTGTTTTTAGTACATGCCTTCTTGAAGGTTTGGCTGCTCATAAAATTTCTCAAGAACTTCTCCCACTCCCTGCAACTATTTCAGCCACAGCCAATTCCATCCCAATGTTTAAGCAGGGAAGGAAGGCACCTGAACAAGCAAGGCAGAAAAAACTACAAAACTACACAATGCTTTCCAACAGGCTTGATGTTTTTCCTAACAAAATGAGGTGCCACAGACTGACAGGAGTACTTCTTATAAAGCGAGGTAAACAGCTTCTATTACACTGTAGTTTCACAGGCAGTTTAGGCTTGTGTAACTTGGCACTGCCACCAGAAAAGGTAATCCTGTCTCCCTGTAAACTGCTCATTCCCAACCCTGCTATCCCACCTCTGTCAAGCCAGCAAGCACCCATGGTGTGAGCGAAATAAACACACTTGGATCAGTTCTCCTTTTTTTAAATGGTTAGTTTTAATCATTTTACAGCCCAATTTACTGCCCAATCACACACACACTCATGCCAACATGTGGGGAGAAGTGAGCAAGACAGTTCAAGGGCAGACTAATCAAATCTTCTGACAGCAGAAACCCTTGTGAAACTGCAGTGCAAAACAGCTTTAATTGCCCTATACCTTTCACCTGCTCCAAAATCTTAAAATATTTAGCACTATGAGCTTAAGTGAAAACCTCCAAGCTGTCAGTGGTTATTTACCTTACATCATTAAGATCACACTTATTTCCTGCAATAGCTACAACAATGTTTGGAGGTCCATGCTGTCGAAGCTCTTTAACCCAGTTCTTTAATGTTGAGAAAGTTTCCTGATGTGGAAAGGAAAAAAGAAAAAAAAAAAAAAAAAAAAAAAAAAAAAAAAAAAGTCCATTGCATCTTCACCAGCACCTCCAGCAGACTGTTCCCGCTGGGTTGCATACCCAGCCTGCAGTCTCAAGCAGGCAGCACTTCTCCTTCCACCACCAGCAGTTACAGTGGGGGATTGTGCAGGGGCTGCAGTAAAAACATTGTTTGCTCTGCGGGGCAGCGCTGGTATCAAGGGGTTCTCCCAAGCAACTAAGGCACACGACCGATCTGCAGCAGTGATGCCCATCCAGTTCCTTAATACAGACAGTTAATACAGCACTAAACAGCAACACAGGTAAGAAAAGAGCAAAAGCAGGCAATCTCTAAGAAGTGATGTTTTACAAAGCCGGATAGAGTCACTTTATGCAGATTCAGTGCCTGGTTCCCTTGTCCGTAGATCAAATTCAGGACTTGTTTCCACTCCCCGGACCATGAAAGGCCAGTCCCCTGGCCCACAGTTCAGTGGTGTGAATTCCTTTCCTTGTCCCTGCCAGCAGCAAAAACTTATAGGAGGGCAGTCAGCCTGAACTGTACTGCTCACATCAGGTGAGAAATCCTGCACAGGCATCTCTAGGATTTCAGGCTCTCTGCCATCCTCATGAGCACTGTCAATCCAGCACCTCAATCACCAGGTTGCTGGTTTTAAATATCTCTGGAAGTATAAGAACTGCCTGAAGGCCTTCTCTGTGTTAAGAGCTCTTCATCCCCTGTTGTGCAGTGACAATGTTTTACACCTTTAAGCAAGGATGCTGATGGAAACAGGGAGTTGTAACTAGAATTCTCCACCACACCTTCGGACACATTATTGCATGATTTTCTGTCCCAAGTGCCATGGCATTTAATTCAGAAAGTATGAACTAGTTTTTCACACTCTAGATTTAAAAGAGTATCATCAATAAAGGTAAGAGACGGTGTCTAGCTATTGCCATGAGTAAAGACAACAGAATCCCTCTAAATATTTAAAGTGTGTAGGCTTTTTCCACCCTTCAACACAGAAGTCACCATGCAAAATTATTTCCATGAAATAGTAGCTCCAGTTTAGATTAACAAAAAAAAAAAAATGCAATGAAATAGTTTTACCAGATGCAGTAATAAAAAATCCAAGTTTAAAAAAAAAAAAAAAAA
>WHYT01016361.1:152149-162730 GCA_009806455.1 Tetrax tetrax | reverse complement strand
AAAAAAAAAAAAAAAAAAAAAAAAAAAAAAAAAAAAAAAAAGAGGGAAGAGTCAGAACTGGTCCACAACATAAAAAAAACCCAGAAATTGTAATTCCGGGTCAAGATCAAATTTCTTACCTCTTTTGTGATGTCATACACTATAATGGCTGCTGCTGATCCTCTGTAATACATTGGGGCTAAAGCACGAAACTGAAAGAGAGACACCACACATTACGAATCTGATCTTCCACTGACCTCTGTGACGTCCTCCTTGTTACTATTACTGAAGAAAGTGAAAACGAGCTTAAAAGTTTGCATTAGTGGAAAACTTTTCTTCACAATTACAGAGATGTTGTGCAGTAAGAGTACCTAGATTTCCATGAAAGAGTACCTGTTTTTCCATGAAAAAACAACCAATAAGCAGTTCGGGGATCAGCATCACAGCTACTGCAAAAAGCAGGAAGCCAAACTTGACCTCACCTTGATTAGAATCTCTCATTTAAAAGACTGTAGATTATACACAGACACAAACCTGCAGGATACATGCTCAACTTTAAACACCGAGCAAGGGGAAAATAATAAAAATTGAACTCCTTCCTCCTTGAGACACTCATCCTTTGGGATAAGAAGTAATTTCAAGAAAACTAGCACCTATTAGTGCTGATCTGAAATGTTTAGAAGTTGGTGTCAACCCCTAGCCCCATAAATCAGTCATGATCTACGACTCATCACTCTTAGATTACAAAGAAACTAACATTGCTAGCATTTAACTTACGGCTTTAGGGATTTAACTTGTTTTTCTTCAAAACTCAAAAGTTAGAACCATGTTTAAAACTAAAAAACTGCAAAAGACCACAACTGTGTGACCTGTTGCAAACAGAGCTTTAAGGAACACACTGGATAGTAAAAGGGTACAGTAATTTTATTGTAATTTTCAGAAATCTTCAGCAGGCGTATTTGGTAGTGCATTTGCAGAGTATAAATCAGGCCTGTACCTTTGCATAGACACAGTATTATGAACCCAGGACTGAAAAAAATGATAGAGTATGTGAATAAGTTGCACAGAGTAAACTGCATGTGCTACTTTGATGTAAGCATATGTGAATTAGAGCTTTTATGCAGCTTATTACATAGGGTAAAAATAATGAATAGAATACAGTTTTTCATAAAGGCTTATTTGGTTATAATAAAATACCAATTTCCTTTTGCTCAGTATAGTTCAACTGAGAGCAGTATTATAAATCATAAAAATCTTGCTATAAAGCAGAATTCCAGACAATCTACATTTGACTCTCAAATCCCATTTTGAAAATAGGATTTTGAACACAAAGTTCAGAGTATAAAAATATTTAATAGTGGGAAAGGGAAACATGGGCATGCATTCAGTTCATGTTGGGACGTAATCCCTCTCTTCCTCCTTAGTACTAGAATGTAAAGGGAAACATATTTGGTAAACCACCACTTGGACTGGTTGCAACCTGGCTTTTTGATTATTTGACTATTTACATTGGGAATAAACCAACTTTCACTTGCTGATTTTGTATTACTCTCATTTCCTGCCTGCGAACACTTCAATACTTTTTTCCACGTAAAAGCAGTCGGCAGATAAAATACATTAACAAAACAGATGTTACCAGAAACACTGAATTTTCCTTTTGCTATTTTTCCAAAGACTTCGGCTTGCCCTCCAGTCTCCAATTTGTGTATTGACAGAATTATTAAGATGACATAACTTAATTATCCAGAGAAACTGTCAAAATTGTTAGGTCAGAAGCTAAAAATACTAACTGCTATTAAATAATCTATTAACTTTACCCAGTGTAGAAGAAACGAGACAAGAAATAAGGCATGTGTGCGTAGAGAAATGAGCTGTGTGAACTAGTGCACATTTCCACCTCTGGAGTGAAGCTAGCCAGCCACTCTCTGAAGCCATTTAGAACAGGGGTTGCCCAGTGTAGTGTAGAACTATTTGCTGCTGGGCATTTGAACTGGAAACAGCAAACGCTCCTCAAGAAGCCAGGAGTACAAACTGTGCATTATACATCATAGCTCAGCAGAGACATTTTAGTTTCAAGAATGGTGTGGACATTTTTGGTATTCCAGATCACCTTGCAGATGATTCCTTCTATAATTCATTGTCAGAAGTGCTGGATAACCAGCAAACTGTGCTACACTCTTCAGGGCAAGGTAGGTACGCAGACCATTTGTGACTAGTAGTAAGTGCAAGACATCTTTCCTTTTTTTATTTCAATAAAGGTATCACGTAACTTGTGTGGAAGAAAATTAAAGAGGTATCACTCAATCTAAAAACAAAAAGACAAGGAACAGGCTAGTCACATACAGAGATACTTCCTCAGATTGTAGTGTGCAGAATCCAAAGTACAGCGTTCTCCCACTGCTTGCAAACACAGTTCAAGTGAACAGGATGGAATGCTAATATGTAATGGCTGCTTCCTGCCAAGTTGTGGCAGGCGTGTTTATAAAGCCTTCTATTTAAGAGTACCAGCCTCTGAAAATTCATACTCTACCTCTCAGAAGACTCATATTCTAGCATTAATATTTCAGAAGGGGCTAGGATGTTCACTTAACACAAACTATTTACAGCAAATGCTGACCAACTGCTAGTAATGGAAGGACTAGGATATTTCTGATAACATGAATACTACTGGACATATCCCTGGCACACATCCCTGACAAAAGAAGTTTGCGTTATATGGTGCTGCTGGAAGGAAATAAATTGTCATTCAAAATCTAGAGCACTGAAATGCAATACAAATATACTTCAGTTATTTCCTAGCTATCAAGCTAAAAAGCTAGCAAGTCAGCTCCACCAGCACTGCAAAAGGTCAAGTGACTCTCATAGGGATTACTGAGCCATTGCAAGTTTGGGTTTGTTTCATTTGGGTTTGTTTGGGGTTTTTAGCTTTTTTGTTTTGTTTTGGTGGTGGGGTTTGTTTTCTTTGCATTGTCTTTTTTTCTTTTTTTGTCCGCCCCTTTGGCTCTCTGCTTCTTGAGCCAATTCTGAAGAATAGTACAGCTGCATTTGCCAATTATTATCCTAAAGTAATAATCCAACCTGATCAAATTGAGTCTTACTGGGGACAACTCTAGTGCCTGCCAGAGAGAGACAGTTAGCTCACATCCTAAATAAACTCTTAATGAGTAACTGACAGTTGCCAGCAGTTAACAGTCAAGAAAAAAAACCCACATCCTATCACATTAATAACCCTAACACTGAAGCTAGCAGAATGTTTTAGCAGATGTATATTTCTCCAGAATCAGGGCCTTACTTATAGTATCTAACAGGATCATTCATTACACTGATTCTTACGTTGCCAGTTGCACTGGCTGCAAATGCTGCAGTTGAATCTTTAAAATTCAACCAAAAATGGTACTAGAGACAGCTGCTGGCTTCCCTCCCTGGCCTTGTTTTCTTTTGAAATGGCACTCCCTCTTTAGTGAATCTAAACCCAGTCCTTTGTTTTATAAGCTCCTCTTCTTCGGAAATCATCTTTATCTTTCTACCTTAACCATGATAACAATGAAAAATAAAAACCTATTCACAGCACTCTTGATGGAAACCTGCCCAGAAACAAATGTTCTAATAAGTGTTTGTAAAACCAGATCACATTGTGACTTCCAGGGGCAGGGTTGAAGCGCAACCCAAATTCTAGCCAGAGCTATCACCACAGATATTGATTCCACTTACCCGCTCCTGTCCAGCTGTATCCCAAATTAGGAATTTATGCAGCTCATTTTGATACTGTACAGTCTTGGTCATAAATGAGGCTCTGGGAAAAAAAAAATACAGCTTATGCTTTTCAGAATATAAATATGTTCTTAGAACATTACCACCATAAACTTTCAAAAAGCTTCACATTCCAATAAAAGTGCTTTCCTCCCACATACACATAAAACTGATGAAGATTTTCATACATAAAGGCTGAAATTAATGAGGGAAAGGGCCTCAGAGGATTAAATTCAACTAAAAAAACAGAAGGAACATGAATGCAAATTATAAGCCTTGCTTGTTCATAAGCTTTTGATAAAAATAAAGGATGTATGACCAAAAAAAATCTGAATTGTCAGCCTTTTGAACAACATTCTTCCTAAACGGAGGAATCACAGCAAATCACTTAAATGATTCAGAGGGGAAGAGATGAAATCCTTCCCCGTTGTATCAGCTTTTTCTATCTCTGTACTAACAGTCAGATAAATGTTGTTAAGTCCATACTTGGGAATAAAATATGGGAGATTCATATCACTATTGGTAGGTGTTAAGAGGACAGAGAAATCAATAACAAGTAATTTGCTTATTGTCTGCACTCTGTACAGCTCATTATATACTTCAGTCTGCAGAGGCTCTTCCAGAAGACAAACAAACAAAAAAAATCTCTTCCTATGCTCTAGCTGCCCCCTCGCACCCTCCGCCCCCAACCTCTAAAAGTTTTACAGTAAAATAATGCAAAATATTGTTAAGTACTTTTGTGCTTTACATGATCTGCTTTACATGAATCAGTGTATTTCCCACAAGAACAGGAATTCAGAGATCTAACCTTTTACAAGAGGGAGTTCTTTGCTATATCTATTACCTGTAGGCACATCTTTTACTAGAAAAGCCACACACTGAATTCAAATCCTTGTAGGATAGGAACTATAGATGCCATAATTCTTTTAAGCATGTGAGATCCTACGTTATGATCTTGAATATATTTTGTATGCTTAATTCCTGTTACTTGAAAATACTGCAGACTTCCAAACTTGTTCTACTGCCAGTTATAGACAGGATGCAGGATAGGATCCTGGAGGTGGCCTGCACTGGAGCTTCTTACAGTACACTAAGCTTGCTGTAATTTCAGAGTCAAGAGAGCAAGACTGCATTGTCTTTCAGCATGATCAACAACATTAAACACCTGAGTCCAAGACTCTGAACTTCAGTCCATCTTGGATCTCAAGTACCACCAGGGCATAGATTTTAATGATGTCCATGACACTTTTGTAGTTAATGTAACTGGAGTCTTTGGACATGTTTCAATACTGTAGGAGGACAAAACACCTATCTACATTTAAAAAAAAAAAAAAAAAAAAAAAAAAAAAAAAAAAAAAAAGGAAAGGGAGCAATTACACAATGCTTTCCACTGTTAAGAGGTAACCTTCTCCCCATTCCTTAAGCTCACATGTTTTGCCAAATAGCACATCAATATCCAAAGCCGATTACTCTTTTAAGAAGCCAAACATAAGGTTGAAGCATCCCTAAAAAGAATGAGTCTAATTGCAATGCATTTCAACATAATTAACTAGATAATGTATTTTAGCAATGAGTAACAGAAAATAAAGTGACAGGAGTATCTGTTGTAAAGCACAGCAAATACTTTGACTTCCTTAAGACTACTGCAAATTAACCGTAAATTCTGAATTCTCTGGCCAACATGGAAAAAATTTCCTAAATCATAGATTCTCACTGAAAATTTATCTTACTGGATTCTATAAACCCAAACATTCCTGTACAGTCAATTGGAACCGAACAGCTGTGTTGCTCTAATTCACATCACAACTAAACATCCCACATGGTAGCTGATAATAAAGGTTAAATGTTTCTTGAAAGTCTTTGACAATTGGAAGCCTTCATTGTGACAGACATCAACGACAAAGAAAACCAAACCAAAACAAAACCAGCTCAAAGACAAACCACTTTGGGGTCAACAAAAGCCTCCAAACTGAGCTATCCTCAATGACTTCTAATAAGAAAACAGGCATTATCCCTACTAGATTCCCCAGCTGCTTCCCCCAGCCAAGTAAGCACTACAATTACACGAAGATGATGCACCTGTAAGTAGCTTTATATGCATTCATAATTTCTTCTGGATGCTTGATGAAAGACTAGATATTCTGCAGTACCTAGAGATAAATGCTAGTCAGGCAAAGCAAGATGTGTCCTCAGCATCCTGAGGGGACAAAAGTTGCAGAATTCTGACAAAGTTTCTACAGCTGCCCATATCTGAACTTGAATGATGAATATTCATGACAAGGTATGATTGCTCAGATAATTCTAAAAGGAATGGAAACAGGACAGAAAACAAGATTTTATCTCATGAACTCAAAGCCCCAGGAGCAGATATAGAAACATTCTCAGCTTTAGTTTTATAAGATGATCTAAACCCCCTCTCTAATGCTTATTTTGTTTTTTCCACTTCCTATTCTCAAACAGGAAATAAAAACAAGGTCTAGAAAAAGTTTCAAAATTTGCTTAAAATTTTGGGACTGTATCTTACTGGAGCTTCACACAATCCCTGCATTTGGACAAGTTTTGGTTTATTTATACTACTACAGTAAACTACCAAGATATCAAGTCCTCAGATCAATGAATGGTTTTGTTAAGACTGCTGCAAGATAGATTTTTAGTTTGTCAGTTCCAGAAAGTATACTAATCCCAGTCCTGCCATTAAACCCATGAACACAAATTCTATTCTACATGTTAGCCTCATTACCACAATGGCGAGCATCTTCTAACAGCACCTCAGTTAGAACATAGTATTTGTTATACACATTTCCCAGGAAAACATGTGTGAGATCTCTTTGGCTTCCTCCCTTCAAACCAACAGGTGCTACACTGGAGGGAGAAGGAAAGGGAAAAAACATCAATGCACACACAGCCAGAAAACCACCAGATTAAGAGACACCGACTTTGGAGGGAAGATAAGATTTTATGAAGTTCATTCCAGTCTCAGCTCTTCCCCAGGAGGAAAGAAAAATTAAAAAAAAGAAAGAAAACCACCACAAAACCCTCTCCTGAGTTTTCTCCAGATTATAGAAAATACTACTTTGTCAAGACAGAAGCATCACAGATCACAATCTTTACTCTGCAGCTTTAGACAGTCTTGCAGATATGCAGAGCCTAAAACCATCAATCATAGTAGTTTAGAATTCAGAATTTGAATGAAGACTTGAGGCAGCTGCAGTTCACATATAATTGAAGACATAAAGCAAATTCCACACTGGGTTACTCAAACATTTAACCCATGTAGTCTAGATGTGTGGTGACACATGTCTAACCACAGAATAGAGCATTCCAGGCAAATAAATAGGCACCTCTCACATCTGCAAAACCTAAGTCTGTGTTACCATACCTGGTCACCTACTAGTTAAGCAGACTTAAATCTCTTTTCCCCCTGCCCTCCTCTAGAAACTGCATGTATGGACACAATGGCTAAATTTGGGCCACTGTAGATACCACCCATATTAGCCAACTACTTAACAGATTATTTTTTAAAGTATCTGGATTATTGGGAATGAAGCTCTGTAGCTCCCAACCTAAGAAGGACGTGGACCTGTTGGAGTGAGTCCAGAGGAGGCCACAAAGATGATCAGAGGCTGGAGCACCTCTCCTGTGAGCACAGGCTGAGAGAGTTGGGGCTGTTCAGCCTTGAGAAGAGAAGGCTCCGGGGGGAGACCTTAGAGCGGCCTTCCAGTTCCTAAAGGAGGCTTATAAGAAAGACAGGGAGAAACTGTTCAGCAGGGCCTGTTGTGATAGGACAAGGGGTAGACTCAGATTAGACATAAGGAAAACATTTTTTACACCAAGGGTGGCAGAACACTGTCCCAGGTTGCCCAGAGAGGTGGTGGATGCCCCACCCTCGGAAACATTCAAGGCCAGGTTGGACGGGGCTCTGAGCAACCTGATCTGGTTGGAGATGTCCCTGCTCCTTGCAGGGTGGGTTGGACTGGATGGCCTTGAAAGGTCCCTTCCAACCCAGACTATTCTATGATTGTATTACATGAAAATGGGCAACCAATTTCTCAAACACCTCAGGTAATAAGAAAAACAATTGGTTCTTTCAGTAGTGTCCACCTGAAGAAGTTTCGCTCGCA
This sequence comes from Tetrax tetrax, assembly GCA_009806455.1. NCBI lineage: Eukaryota > Metazoa > Chordata > Aves > Otidiformes > Otididae > Tetrax > Tetrax tetrax. The sequence goes on along the minus strand of WHYT01016361.1, from coordinate 154,880 downwards.
GTTGATATCACTATGGGCAGTACATCTGAACTTTCTATACAATCTGAACTTAAACGTTCATCAGTTTCGCGGTCCTCCAAAAAAGAATCTCTGTTGTAACTAATTTGACAGTAGGTAAGAATATTCAGCCCTTGAAGATCTTAGAAAACCACCTAGCAATCTATTTCAAAGGCTGCCTTTTTTAACAGGGAAATGTAAACAAAAGCATACTTCCTACAGAATATCTTGCAATTCAGTATCAGTATTTACACTCAAAAGAAGAGAGGGAGGGCATAGGGGGGAAGAGAGACAGATACAGAAACAGCTTTTTTTTAACTTTAGAGGGACAGGATGAGACACAGCTGATCTTTATCAGTAAGACCTTTTCTGGTCAAAGCTGTAGTAGAGCCTGTTCAACACCTGAGACAGGAAGTTGCATTGCCACCTCCCCACACTTCTCAGCATCAAATGAAGTCACATCCTCCTGTAAGTAAAGAACTACTACTGAGCAAAGCAGCCTGTAAGACATTTGCAAAGCAAAAAAGACAGCAAAAGAAAGAAAAAGATCCTAGTACTCCAAGAATTCCTCATGCTCACCCTTCCTTCTTTCCATTTGAAGATTTGAGCTCAGTAACATTGCTACTCTGAGGTGAGACCAATTGCATCAGTTACTTAACAGTGTGTGTACTGCATATAGATGTTTAACATTAGAACTAATTAATGAAGAGAACTGCAACCTGAAAGAGTATTAACTACCTTTAAAAACCAAGGAGACTTTGTTATTGTACCTGATTCTTTAAAGAAAACCTTAAAAAAATAACCATGTAGTTGCATAATAATTAGACGTTGAAATGTAAGAGCAGTGCATGAGAAGAGTAGGCTGTTCCTTCAACTGAGGCATCTATAGCATAATTTATTCATAACCCAGGACTCCTAGAAGGATTTTGTTGGCTTAGATTAACAATACAAAGTGAGTCCAGTCTTACACATCAGAATGGAAGCTGCAGGAGTGCTGAATACAATCCTACATTTCTTAAGGCAGCTAATGAGCTAATTAAGGCTGCAGTCATGCTTATTACCACTTATAGTTGCCACACATGGAGAATCCTCAAGTGATCTGTTCAGGAAGCACAAATCTATATTAATACAATTTGGTTTTATTATTGAATAAATCATGTTTATTTACTTTCTTACCCTATTGTTGGGTTGATGTTGGGATCAAAGCTGTCTTCTACAAACCTCCACACAATACTTGATTTGCCCACACCAGTGTCCTAAAAAAAGAACAGAAACAGTTGAAAGAGACATTAGTTACCATAAACTGATTCTTTTTGTCCTCAAATCTTACAATACACTGAATAACAGGTTCCTGCAGAAAATCTCAGACAAGTTAGATTCTGAAATATTTTGGGTACTATATTCATTTAGTAGGTCTCCAGTATGTTAGTTTTCTGAACAAAGTTGCTAAGATGTTTTTATGCAGGACTATAAAAATCTGCATTCAGGCATATTATCAGTTATTCAAACTTTTTTTTTTCCCCAAAGCCATGCACAAATTGCATTTGACCAGAAGTAGAGAAAGACTGTAAATCACTTTTAGTAAAATACACAGCAATTGAGTATGATACTCCATCTTTGCATCTCTCTCAATAGAGAACATTAAATTATACAAGTGTGACACACACATTTCAATCTCTGACTAATGCTGTCCCACCCTGCTTAATGAAAGACTTGACATTTCTTCTGTGACACACCTGAAATATGTTTCTAACGCAACTCTATAGAGCTATACATGGTAAAATAGGAAATGTAACACGGAAATTCTAGGTCATGTATGTATTTGCACCACTGACTCCATAGTTAAAAAAAAAGTGCATTTAGGAGTGAAATAACTCAACAAACTAAGCAGTAAAACTGTTCTCAGTAGCAGCTGGACATCTTAAACAGTCACTTAATTAAGACAGGTGAAGACAAACCTTTTACTTTATATCTCCATAGTCATTAAAATTTTAAGGAAAAAGAAAATCTGAAGAACTGCTTCATTGAAAGTAAGGTTTTACACCATTCAGGCTTTTTCTTGACTCTTCTGAATACTGTAGTAAATTTGGGTACAGTACATATGCTTGTGTTTATCTTTTCAAGCTGTTTTCCTCTCAAGTAAAAGTGTATTATCTTAGTTCTATATTTTATGTTTGCAGTCTCAATAAGCACAGCAAATCTTAAAAAGAGAGAAACGCAGATGCCGTTCCCGGCTCTAGGAGTTCAAGGACCAGTTCTCTTGCGTGCTTGTTCTCCTTTTCTTACACGACGGAAGGTTTCTCAGGTTGAGTGAATACCAACAGTAGTTATCCCAAATGCCTTCACAACATGAAGGGGACAGAAACACATAATTTTCCCTCTGAAGGGCAGTGTGGCCATAGGATTTAGATACAGGTGAAGACAACTCCACTATTGTACTTTAGGCTCTCCAGTGAAGCCCTCAGACCAAACCATGCCAACACACAGCTTTATCGCCTAGATTTTTTTAAACTTCTACTTCTGTATGCTTGATACCTTCTCCTTCCACCACCTGCAACACTTAGGGCACTTTCAAAGCCTACATATGTTGTTTAAAAAAAACTTCAGGCTCCTCCCCCTCAAGTTTGATTTCAGGTGCTTTTATTTACTTTGTGAACTCCAAGCCCGAAACAGCTTACGAGGAGGAGGAAAGCATACGCTGGATGTTCGTGCTTCCTTTTTTTTTTTTTTTTTA
>WHYT01016361.1:70059-149606 GCA_009806455.1 Tetrax tetrax | reverse complement strand
AAAAAAAAAAAAAAAACCAAAAAAAACAAACACCACCATAGCAATTTCCCTGTGTAGTGCCACACTGAATGCAAAATAAATGCTAGGCCACTGCTTGCCCCACATGTTCAGTAACTTCATTTAAATTAAATACCTTTTTCATGTTTCTGCATTTTGTTCTGCATTGCATTTTTTCCCCTACTGCAGACTGACACTTTTCCACTAGGCAGAAATACTCATGTGCAAAAGACGTAAGACAGTAATATTCTCCTTAAGCATTGAGACTGCATTTTGATTTCTCTCTCTCTTTTTTTTTTTTTCCTTAGAATGGTTAGAAAATATTTCCAACAGTGTATTTCAAACACTGGCTCGGCACAAACTTAACAAAAAGACACGGTCATGACCCTGTGATGGCATTGCATTTGGGGGGGAGGTTTGATCAGGAACTGGATTCTTCAGAAAGAAAGATATGACAGGGAACAGTAGGTGGGCATGGGGAGGAGTCAGGGTGGGACACTTCCTGCATTTCTAACGTTTTGGGTTTTATTTTTCTTTTTTTTTTTTTTTCCTTTTTCCTTCTTTCCTAGTGACGATCCAGCGCTGAGCTCTGTAGTAGATCTGTGGGGGTTTTACTGGGGGGTCTGAAGGCTGTCTGAAAGCCTGGAGGTGGGGAGTGGAAGCTGGTGGGGTTTGAAGGAGGAGAGTAGGGATTCCAACTGGCTCTGTGCAGAGGGATCTGTGTGCCGAAGGGGTTACTGTGGTGCGTCTGTGATGGTGCTGCACTGGGGCCATCCACCTCTGTGAGGGCCTGAAGAGATTTTAGCCAATGTGGAGGATTGTCATCTTGAAGGGTGTCTAAACTGTTTCCTGTGGAGGCTGGGATACCTATGAAGAGAAGAAAAAAAACAGGGATACAGGCAAGTCAGAGCAGAAGCAATAAGCTGAGCACGAAGGAGGTCAATTTAACCTAACAAAAAGCAACAGTGAGAAAACATGATTAGTTTGTACAGAGAATGCATTTCACATTATTACATAAAATTACCCTGCCCGCAAAACATCTAACATTACATCCAGATAGAAAAGCTCCCCCTCAGAGCACTTCTTCATAAAACACACATTTTTCTATCAAACATCCTGTGCAAGAACTGCATCCCTGTTGACATGACCTTACCAAACCAAACTACCAGTACACTGCATGCTTCACCTCCTACTCTGCCTACCTGAATCATGCTTCAGCCTCTCTAACAGGGAAACACAACCAGACAGCCTTATAAAAGAGAGCTTTATAAACAAGTGGAGTACGTCCCTTTTTAAATAACAAAGTCCAGTGAATGTCTTCAGTGTCTCAGGATCAGTGGTGCACATACTGGACGTGCCATCCAGCAGAAGGGACACCTACATTGACCCTACAGATAAGCGCTGATCCACCTGACTGCCTGCAAAGGTCCCGGGCATGCATTGCAAAGGCCTAAGTGACACTTTATTATACCTAGCAATTCCACAAAAATTCCTGGACCCTTGAGGTTTTGTGGATGGAAGCTGGAAGAGACCACCGCATACTGACTTTTTTTTTTTCCAGATGTAAATCAGTTTGTGCCAAATACCCATTTGATGGTTTGCCAGCAGAGCTGAAGGAGTGAGAAACGGTTACCTGTGATGATTGCGGGGTCCATCCAGCTGCCAGGGCTGTCCCAATTCAGGCTGTCGGTGGTGGCAGTGTTGGACGTTGGTACACTGTGGTTGGCGTTGGAGGGGGAAGAAGCATTGGGCAGTCCACCAAAGTTGATGTTAATGTTCGGTAGAAGTGCCCTTAGCCCGTCCTGCCATTCCTTCATATTTAAACTCTCTACAGAACTGCTGTTGTCTGGGAGATTTATCAACAAAAAAAAATGAAAGATAAAAAAATAAAAAGCTGAAGTTAGAAACAGATGTCCTTCTTTGGTGGGCTGTGGGATGTTGTTTTTACTTTTTAATCTAAGCATTTAATATTTTCCCTGTCCAAAACCTAGGGCCAATGTTTATATGATTGCTGAATTACTCAGAGGGGCTGGCAGGTTTTAAAGCAAGTGTAAGGGAGTGGGAGAAAGATTTAACTCCTCCTCCCATTAATATTTCTCCATTTTTTTTTCATTTCAGAGACTCAAATAATCAAGGGCACAGTGGCTCTCCTTCTTTACTAATAGAGGAAAACCTACCAGATCCTTTATGAGAATACATCTGTTGCAAGCTAGATAACCCAATGTGGCTGCTTTATTAACAGGCAGCAGGCTCAAAAGGGTTGTCATCTTTGAAGTATATAAAAATGAAGAAAGGCTAGGTAGGGCTTTGCAATAGAAACCGAACATGACGAACCAGGGAAGCAGAGGAATATCACAGAAGTGGGTTGGTTTGGTGTTTTGTTTTGTTTTTTTTTTATAGCTCCCTCATTCACAGCCCTACGATGTTATTCCGAAGGAAGTGGTAATTAGGTTCTCATGAAGTTGGAGGGAGTGCATTTCCTCTTGCAGTTGAACAACAGTAGTGAAAATTCTTTAGAGACCTTTCAGAATAATTCCCAACACAGCAACCTCCTCAAAACGTCGGTTAGAGGTAAACCAGCTGGACACCAAAACAGCCAAGTCTCAACTATTTGCCTAAGCGTTTCAGGCATGTATTGAAAAAGGACAAGAGGATAATGTGGCTATTAGCACTACAGCAAATTATCCCTGAACACAAACATTAAACCATGCTATCTAGAATAGGATTCTCAGGTTCTACGATCCATCTCCTGCTTTGGGTATCTCAAAGCAAAACAAACTTGTGGTCAAACATGTTTGAAAAGAAAGTGTTGGACAGTACAATGGCAGTACACTCTTTTTGACAAAAACTTAGAATACAACTTTTTTTTTCAAGCCATCTCTGCCTCTCCTAATTGAGGAAAGGACCATGGTGTCAATCAGAAGTGTTACAGTGAGATATTTACATAATACTGCTACTTCATCAAAAATGAAAAATATTTAAGTCTTCATGGAAAATTAGAGGATATCACTAACTTACAACTCTATGTTGTAGAGTAAAGAAAGCAGTCTCACTTGCTTTCAAAACCTTCCTTGCCAATTTTTGAAAAGCTGAATGCTCAGGAAGAACTTACGTCTCGAGCAATTACCTTTCTGTAACTAGAGGGCAAAAAAAGGTAAGTTCTTCAAATCTTGTGCTTTCATGCAGAACCTTCCTTCCCCAGGCCAGAGGATTTTTTTATTTTTTTTTTTAAGAATAAACTTTATATAAGATTCTGCTCTGTGTAGAATTACAACAAGCAACTTCAATCACAAATCACAGCAATTCATACCACAGTCTATGCCACCAACTGAACTTCAAAACAAATTACTATGCAAACCTGTTTGCTATATCCACTTTGCCTACGAGGACTGCTGGAGCAATGCATTCGTTTCTAAGCCCATGCAGGCCTAAAGCAGCTGTTCTAGCACAAGCATCGATCCGTATGCATAAATGTCCTCACGTAGCAGGACGGCAGCTGGCACCTAGAACGTCTGTGGCCAGACAGGCTAATGCTGTGCATGGAGCCTGAACAGGGATAACAGAACAGATGCAAAGAGTGTACTGTGAAAATCATCCTCTGTGCCTGGGCAAGTTTGCATATTACATTTGACCACAGACTGGAAGGTTTACAGTCTACCGCTGTTATCCCCACTCACTGGCTAAGGCTGGGGAATCAGTGCTCCTCAGAGGTTACAGCGTGCAGTACCTCCATGGGGAAGACAAAACTCCTGTCTTTCCGTAAACATTTCCATAAACAAAGAAAAGACAGGTCAAAAAAAATCAGGTAGTGGAAGTAAACCCAAGAGTCCACCTGTTGCTACAAGCATCATGTTAAATCTGAAGATTAAATTTTTAAGTGCTACATGAGGAAAAAAAAAAATAGCAGTACCAGAACTGCAGCTCTGCATCAAGCAAGTAACCCAAGACCAGCTTTTTAGTAACACCTTAGCACACAGATCCAGACTTAAGTGTGACCGTATCCACATACTGGGTGCAGCAATGTGCTCTGTGGGGCCTGCTGTACATGTCACTTTTGGTGAAAAGAGGCAGGCTTATTAGTGATTTGTTCTATGTTTATTTAGCATCAAGCTGTAGTACATACAACTGGCTTCACTTCTACTTTAATTTCTCCTACTGTAAAGCAAATCTACCTCCTGTTCTCTCCAGAGCTTCTACTTTTTTCTTCACAATACTAACACACACAATAAACAGTTTTAAAGAGTTTGGTGCAATATATTTTTCATTCAAATCTATGATCCTTGAGTTTAAAAAAATAATCAAAATTTTAAAAAGTATTAGTCGGAAATATCCTTGACAGACATTTGCTCACAACCCTCTTGAACCTATGAGCCTATTTGAGACAAGGTCTGAATTAGTTTTTCAGAACAAAAGTAGTCAGTTCACCATCACAGAAATAACTGCGCAAGAGATTCTGCACGGTACACCATTAGTTTCCACTTTATTTTGTCATTGCTGCTTCCAGTGGCTTGTACAAAGAAATGCAGCTCAGTTTTATTACTCGCTTCTACTCCAAGGCAAAAACCACACACATGATGCTTACTAGGACCACACGAGTGACTGTGCACATCACAGTACCTGTCAGCTGGGGATCTGCCAGCTCATGATGATCTTAATCATGGACATTACTAACCCCCAACATGTCCTCAAAGCTCAAGTGCAAGGAAATAAACATGTAGTAAACTACACACATGCAACATATCATTGAGAAAGTCTAATGAATATAAAGCCAGCAGGATGGCATACTTATAAGGAATGGGATAGGAAAATAAATGTAGTAGGGTATTAAGCCATCTTGGGCTAAGAAAATATACATGTTGTTGCTGTTTAAAAAAAAAAAAAAAGACATAATACATACATAGGAGTCCAGAAAGATTGCAAGCAGTTGACACACAAGATTTCTTTGAACAGAGAAGGCTGGCACTGTTCGGTGAGGAGACATTAAATTTGTGAGGCAGGCACAGTGCACCATTGCTGTGTATCCTCTCTTAACACAGAGCAAAAGAAAATAAGAAGGAACTGAGGAAGACTGTTCTTTATCTCAACTGTCAGTACAAAATCCACTTAGAATCACAGAAGTCAAGAGATGAAAGGCCTAAAAGGAATCAGTATCTATAAAAACTTGTATTATTTGCTAGCAATAAGGAAGTTTATTAAAATCTTGTGCTCCTGGGTATAAAAACTGACAAAGCAGAGAATTCCATAAGATTTATTGTCTTTCCCAGACAGTGGAGTTTGTGGGGCTGAAAGGCAAGCTATGACAAAAACATTGCTCTCTGACACCAAAGAAAAAGCAAGCAACACATTACTCAGGTGTCTGTAACAGGGTTTTCCAGATTGGCTAATAAATGTACAGAGAAAAAAAAACAAACCAAAACAACCACCCAAACATGATCAAAGTTTCACAGCTTTGTCAGACTCCTAGTCTCTAAGGAAAAATGCTGCAAGTAAATTATTTGTGTAATCTGAGATCTGATAATGAATTAAAATGCATTAAGGTGTTAAAGTAGATGGGATAAATAGAGAATGCAATGCTCTACAACACTCCCTGCACTGCCCTCCAAGTCCTCAGTTACCAGCTATGATAAGCATAACTCCCAGAAGAACTCCTATGCTCACGTACCCAAGTGCATGAGCAGTCTCCATGAACCATACACCAGTACTCAAACCAAAGAGTCAAATTAGTGTGTCTTTACTGGAGTCTGACAAGTTTGAAACAAGAGTCTAAGTGAAAATGCAAGTCCACCCCTGAGGGGGGAGTTACTTCCACCACCTGAAGAAAATAAGTATCTTCAGAAGAAGTTACTATTCATCCCTCAGCTAGTTTGTCCTTTTTGTTAATTAAGTTTATGCGTCACTATGAAGCTAGTACTGTAGTTAAAAGTGAGAAAAAGTTACTTCTCAGTTAATACAGATCTATTAAAAAGGGCATTTGCCTATTATCTTTCCCTACTTCTAAACTTAGAAGGGAGTAATTTTTTGACTAGTTAGACTTCTCAGTTGGGTAACATAACCTATGGGCATGAGAACCACTACACTGCTGTTTCCCCTCACTTAGGAAGTGGAAACACTTAGAAGAAAACAAGTTAAAACCCAGCTGACTTCACTGAAAAGATTTTACACACCAAGATAAATTGGAGATTACTCCCCCAAAGCCCCAGATTTGTCTCCAAGAGGAGAGAATAACCTGGTGAAACTTCACTGAAACCACCACTATTTACATGAAAAATAGGCTCAAATACACATCCTGAACTCCAGTCCTCCCTTGATGTGCGTTCATAATCCCATCTGGTCTAGTGGAAACTTGCATTTACAGAGGTGAACAGATCTGAATGTTTTCATCTGTCTGAGGTAGCACGCCAACATGAAATAAAAGCACTTCTACGTAAAATTTTTAAAGTCAACAACTGTCTTAAAGTGAGTAAAGGGAAGGAAAAAAAAACTTCATCACAAGCTTAGCCTGTCCACCCAATTTAAATAAAAAATATTTCAAATTAGCTTAGAATAAAATATTATTGAGAAACCTGAACATTCACCTGTATAGAAATTGGTTATTTGATTAATTTCTAAGTAAAATCACTGGCCCATCATGGCATCCTACCAGTCTGGTAGTGTTACTTCAATATCCTCCACCTGCAATACCTTAACATTATTTCTTCAAAGCAGGCAAAGCAGCGTGTATTTGGGGGAGAGACGGCAAAGAGGATGATGGCCAAGCCAGGAAACACTGTTCTGTTGTACATAATCAACACTTTAGAAGATGTCTGCACAAGCATCAGCTGCGTTGACACAGGCTGTTCTGTGAGTTAATAAATTCTGACAAATGACATCACAATGTAGACCCAAAGGTGTTTCAGATTTGTCTGCACCTCTGAGATGTTGATGCATCCGATCTTTTTATATTGAGGGTAATGGGACAGCACGTCTTACAGTTTACTTGGTGGAAGACAAGCCCACTAAATTGAGTGTCCTACAGAGATGATATCACTTCAAATTATTGCCCCAATTCTGATACAAGTCAAATTCATATAAAAATTCATACAGTACATGCTTACTATTAGTTGTATTTATTTAAAGATCATGAGACCATCATGTTAAGAGTAAAGCAAGTGTATTCCCTAGCTTGGAATATAACTTAGGCAGAGTGTGATTTTGTACTAATTGTGTAAACCCATTAAATATTTTTATACCAAGAGTCCTAAATATTCTAATCCTGCTGAAAAGCAAGCAAAGCAATCCTGCAAGTCTAGGTTGCAATTATTTATTTCTTTTTTAAGAACGCAGGAGTATGCCATGTGCATGACCAAGGCACACAACAGTGTTACAGAAGAGCTTCAAATAAGAACAGAAATTCAGAGAAAAACCATCATGAGAGAAAAATAAACTTATTCACAATGTCATGTACCTGACTGCAGAGAAGTGAAGCGACCATCAAGTAACAGAATGGCTATTGCAATGACCTGCTTATAAGAAGGCCCTTGTGAAATCTTCAAGGACACTGTACACTAACAGTTGGTTTTGAAGCCTTGGCAAGACAACCAGAATTACAAAGCTGGGTGGAGGGACATGACACGACTCAAAATTTTTAAAAAGAGAGGAAAATCAAGTAACAGGAAAGACTACCAGAAAAAGTTCACCAGGAGTCTTTCAACTCAGCTAGCAACAAATGAGGCCACCAGAAAGGCACATCTTTTGCAGTGACATCCCTGTATTTCTATTTTGCAAAAAGTTGTCCAATACTTCACTCTGAGGGAGGAAGAGAAGCAGAGGACAATTGTCCACATCCTAAAATGAAACTATGCCCATCACATTAGATAAACTCACTTCTACTCTAAGGCAAAAAGCACACACAAGATGCTTACTAGGACCACATATGAGTGAACATGCACATCACAGTACCTGTCAGCTGGAGATCTGCCAGCTCATGATGATCTTAATCATGGACATTACTAATCCCCAACATGTCCTCAAAGCTCATGTGCAAGAAAATAAACATGTAGTAAACTACACACATGCAACATGTCATTGAGGAAGCCTAATGAATATAAAGCCAGCAAGATATTATACTTACAAGGAATATTTCTTATAAGGAGTAATAAACAATGAAGCTTTTCATCCAAAGTTTATATACTTAACCATCAACAGAACAGTTATGATAAAAACTGTACCCATGTCACTTTAATATGACTAATAAGCTTGTTTGCTCATGGAATTTTTCAAGTCAAGAGTAAAAATCCCATTTAAACTGCTATGGTCTGAAGGATTTCACTTTCAGACTTCATTGATTCTGTGTATCTTTGATTTCTAGGAATCCCTCAATGCTTAAACCAAACAGTGAAGCTTCACCCATTCACGGAGGCCTGAGAACACCACTGGCAGATTAAAGACAACTGAATCTGTCCACCTTTAAACAGCAGCACTGCCCATCAGGAATACAAGTTGCCACTTCATATTAGGGAGGTATCAAATGACAGGACCACTAAAACAAAGCTGTTTGAAGGGAACATTTAAAAGCCCCCACTGACATTCTCTACGCATGGGAAGCAACTTGGCAATCCATGAAAACAACTTTCTGTCATTCTGCAGTGTCGATTTCAAATGAAAGCCTCATGGTCATGAGCTCTAATAGCTGGAACAACACAAGAATTGTACATACTTACACACACAAAATTGGCTTTGGTGGTCAAGACACACCAGTCTGCAGCTTTTATCTTGATTACACATAGATTTCCATGGTTGTATTAATTCCACATGCACCCAATTTAAAAGATAGCCATGTAAATAAAAAAGCACTATTTTTCAATCTATAATAAACTAAGTGCAGCTTAACATGCCAGTAAGCCAAACTATCACATAGAGAAGGAATATATTGAATTATGAAGTATACACTTCACATAGGAAAGTTAGTTTTTCTAAATAATTTTCTTTTTTTCATGAAGATCTGGTAGTACAACTTTTAAGCTTTCTGTGACTAAGTGCTAAGAGTCAGAAAATTTATTTTTAATGGAGATCCCTTCTACAACACCAGTGAGAGGACAGCTTATCCTAGATATTCAATAGGAAGATCCATATTTGCTTGTACGTACAGTGTCAGAATTTTACCAGGTTTGAGAAAGGCGATTTTACATTAAGTGTTCTGGAGAGTTCTTGTGATCGACTTACACTTATCATGGCTCAAGAGACCAAATCTAATACATAATTATAGCAGCCAACCTGTAATTTTAAGCTACAAGTGCATTTCAAATTGAAGTTCTAACTTCCTTTGAAAAACCTGCTTGATTTCATATCAGTTGTTTCCACAGTATCTCACCATTTTTCATTACTGACTTTTTAATTTTTTTTTTTTTTTTTTTTTTTTTTTTTTTTTTTTTTTTTTTTTTGCTAAAAACACATAGTGGTCAACTGCAGAACTTCAATCAAGTTGGGACCTTGTGTGTCCTGCATACAAAAAAAGACAATATATTCTGTAATGCTTGCACCTTTGCCAATAAATAACCTTTTTTGTGTGAGCTAACGAGACACTTCCCATCCAAAAAAAAGAACCCCATAAGAAAACACCCAGTTCTTGCCACTGATAATCTTAAATATTAACTTAAACCTAAACTGAGCAAAGACTTAAGATACTGAAATCAAGGAAATAGGTTAAAATAAACTTTGCTTTCTCAGATGAATGGAATTGCATGTCTTTCTGAGCTTTTTAATTAAACTGCTTTGTATGTACAATTTGGGTTCCTAAGTAGATCTGCTGCTTACTCATCAGGGTTCAATCTCACCAGGTCACCCTATTTGTCAATTAAAAAAACACCTTTGACCTCAAATGAAAATCCTCTGTGTACAGGCATACTTGTGGATACATGCAGAGATATATGTATAAATAAAAACCAATATATGTAATTTGCACTCTAGTTATTGTGTTTGACATTGTGAAAAGAAAAATCAGATCTTCAAAGCTATATCAATGATTAGCAAAAGCCTGTATCTAGTTATGAAGGTTCTGGATTCCAGGAGTAACCAACCAATCCTTTGATCAAGGCTGTAAGGCCAGCATTAGCACAGTCAACGCATACTCTGAGAAATGATGAACTCATTTTTAACTTTTTCACATCTATAACAAACAATTAAGGCTGATGTGTATTTGTAGATACTTCAGTCCTTCTGTGGGAAGACTAGATAAACTGCTGAGAAGAAAAAAAAAAAAGCCTTCCATGACATGAAGTTCATTCTGATTACTAAATGCTGCCTTCCAATAGAAGTGACCCACTTTTTAAATACACTTTAAAAAAATTCCTTTGGGAACAAGCTGAAGTTCAAACGAGGTTTTGATGTAGAAGGAACCAAGAGATGGCAAGGATGGAAAAGATTAGATTCCCCCCTCTGTAAATGTGATTTGGTATCGCTGCGAAGAGAAACACTTTCTGTAAAGCTGCTCTTTTGATTGCTGTTATCCCTTCAGGATATCCCATTTACGCTTCTCCCTCAATACATTTTTAAAAAAGATTATGTTTGCCCTTTCTCAGTGGTTCTTCAAATTGGTGCATTTCAAAATGTGTTTACGCAGACAGCCTATGAACTGTTTGTGTGTTTTGCTAAAATTCAGTCATAATTGATATTTTGTAAGATAGACTTGATTCAGGAGTTGTTGAGGTTTTAGGTCTGTGTCCAAGGCACAGCCTCTTGTTATACACTGCTACTAACAAGTGGCACTGCCAAGCATACTAATTTCCATTCTTTAAAGGGAAAATGCCAGGTTTTTAACATCACTAAGTCAGCTACATCTTTTAACTCATGCAAGTGGCTTACTGTATATTTTGAAGTGCCAGTTTGTATTTTAGAAAAGCATCCAAGGGAAGATAGCATCCCGAGGCTAAGCATCTGCCTGCTGGAGGGGCGAGACAGATGCTACACCAGCCAACGGAGCTGCCTCTTAACACTACTGCAGAGCCATCCCAAAACGTTACAGGTTACCTGTGAAAGGAAATAATCTTCCTAACTTTCAGCGAAGCAGCCTTAAGGAGTAAGGCAAAAATTCTTGTTCTACAAGCAATAAATGCAGTCTTCCATCCCTAAAACACAGGCAAAGGCCTAACATTTAATGCAGCTGAAGCTCATTTGGTGACACTACTACAGACACTAAGAGTGAGGAAATTTTATGTGAAATATCTCCTGGGTGCTTGTTTCCCCTTGTTTCTGGGGAAGATTACCCAAAAAGCTATCAGGACTGATAGTCCAGAACACAAACTGGGTGAGCCACTCAGGTCACCTATTTCAGCCAACACCGCATTTATTTCAAGCCTAGCAGTATTAATGTGATTAGTCATTCCTCTGATGTATTGCAGCCAAGAGAAATGAGGGGACCTTTTTTTTCCTACTTCTCTTTGTGTTTTTTGTCACATTATCTTCTTCCAAAATAAAGTTACACATTTAAAAATAGGCACCTTACTACTCAGAAAAGCAGGATGCCTGTCTTTCATTGCCATCTCTAAGAATCTTACAATCAAAGATTTTAAAGAAATTCCTAACAGCTTAAAACCAGCCCCCAGAGATGAGGGCACAGATATTTATATATGTAGCTTTATTTGGAACAGTGTCTTCTATACAATCATAAAAAAAAATCCACAGGGTTTTAAAAACAGTTGCAATATTAGCACTGAAGAGGCACTGGGAGGGAAGAGTGGGTGTGCGAGATGAGATTTCGGAACAGATGGAGAAGTAGCAGGACTTAAAGGACAGGTGCTGTGGACGAAGTTTTCTCAGAGAGCATGACACGATTACACTAAGCAGGCAGGCTTTAGTAGTAAATGTAGAAAGTGTATGGGAGTTAAGAGACAAGACACCAGAGGTAGGACAAGGAATATCCATAGCAGATTTCAAATAGTACAACTTCAGTCTTGACACTGATTTAATACTTTGGAAATTAATCCAAAATTCCATTTCCGTTTACTTTATTTTAAACCTAGCAGCACCAACCTAAATGCATTAAAAAAAACACCCTCCAGAGCAAGCCAAAAGTTAATTTTCAAATTAATGTTCCATGTTGTGCTGAACACTTAACATCTTCACCAGTGAAACAGAAAATGAGTCATAATGGGAAATAAAAGCAGAATGAGTTTTGGGGGTGAGGGATACACACAGACACAAAGCACCTCCTAAAGAAGGGGAGTGTGAAAGCCTGAAAGTCCCTGGAAAGAAGTAGGATACCTTAGGCATAAGGAATTACGAGAAGAACAAAGTATTCAGTGGCAAAGACTGCACCAAGAACAGCATCATCTCTGTTAAGGAAAACAGTACACAGGGTCTATGGAAGGTCAGTAAAAGCAATACTGGAAACAGCGGAGGGTCATTTACAAATGGAACTTGTCATTTTTATGATTTCAAAGCAGTGTTCAGGCTTTTATTTTCAAAGGAGGATTGACTTTGGTATCAGCATAACACATCCACTTCTGAGAGGAGGTGCTCTGTGTTCTCAAAAGACACAGGTCTTCGTAGGTGCCACATGGCACCTAGAACTAATAGTTGTATCAGCCAAGATTTTCCACACATTTCTTATTTTCAATACTGATACCCACGCAGAGAAAGATTTCAGCTGTAGGCAGTCATAGATCTAACCAAGGGCACAGAAAATACTACATTCAGCTGCCATGCTTTCTGCCAGCTTGCTATCAGAAAGCCAGGCATCAAGGAAGAGCTAGTGAGCAAGCAGTCTTCTTTAAAGGATCGGAGCAGAAAATTCACGGACTAATACATCTCTTACTGTTACAAGTAAGGCCATCAATACTTAAAATCAGTGTTAAGCCTTTCACATATTGTCAGGTCAAGAGGAAAAGTGTAGCAAAATGCTCTTTCAATCACTGCATCCAAATAAAGGAATGTGAAGCAGCATTGTTTAAGTCGCATTGACTGTTGCTAGGGTATGGGATTAAACCCATTCTGTACACAGCATTTGGAGAATTTAAAGTTTTACAACATGCTGAATTCAACAGCCCTACCACATGGGCCAGATCCTCTTTTAAAAGGCACAGTAGCAGCAGCAGCAGAACCCCTCCAAAACCCCATATCAAATTATTATCCTGACACCGAGTTGAATTTGCAGCATTTGCAGCTGCTATGCTGCAAATTCTTTTTTTTTTTTTTTGGTTCCATGACACCATGTAAAACAAGCTGTGTTTTCCTTTGTTCAGCAGACAAAATCAACTATTAAGAATCAACCCAGAGACAGCATACAAAGTGAAAAGGACAAAGGTCAAATAAGAAATGTGTGCCTCAAATGGAAATGAGGTTACATTTTGAGAAAATACAAAGTCAGACAAGGACTCTCAGTATTAAAGGCAGAGTGTGTCAATGATAATTCTCTATCTCATCCTTCTCTGTGGTCTAGAAGTCTTTTAAAAATATGATCATAACCAACATAGAGATCTTCCCTTGTTTTACTAAAATGTTGTCCAAAAGATAGCATTAGGTAAGAAAGGATTTGATGTTCAAGACCAGCTCAATAGCTGGGGGCACAGAGGTGAGAAAATTTAAAGTGGGAGAAGATGCAAAACCCTAAGGTGCTCAGACATGGAAAAGCTCAGGACAAAATTAGTTGTAAGAAGTCAGACCTTAATATAACCTTCATTGCTTTGCTCTCCTTGCTACCAGCTACTGCTTCACAAAAACCTAAATGCAGGCAAGACTCAAGACGTGCAATGTCTTGATAAGGAATACAACACCACTACCACAAAGACTGCTGGATGGCACCCATACTTAATAGAATTGTCTACCTATTTATTGTCTCAATCTCATCTTTAAATATACATAATTCCATCAGTTAGGCTGTGCATATTCAAAAGATCTAAGTCACAACATCAAAACAAAAAGGCCTTGAGAGAACAAAATTTTGATTTGTCAGTTATACCCTATTACAAAGGGTTACGATGCTCAAGTCCTGTTTTGAACGTTCAGGAACAGTTCACAGAAGTCTACTGCAGCGTCCACATCAATGGCCTTCATGGCTAAAATAACTTTATGGATTTTTACAGTGGTTATCTTCAAGGAAAATAGGTAAAACTTTTTTCTTCCTCTACCCTAAACAGTTTAATTCTCTGTGTTTCCTATGAGTCTCTGTGTCCGCTTGACATACATAAATCGCCTGTCTGTGTTCAAGAAGCATTTGGACAATGCTCTGAGATGTACAGTTTAATTTTTAGGCTGCCCTGTGTGGAGTCAGGAGTTGGACTCGATCCTTGTGGGTCCCTTCCAACTCAGGAGATTAAATGATTTATGTGGGAAGAATCTATACAAATTATTGTGTTGCATAAGTCTTGGAAGAATTCAAATTTCAAACTATCTCATAATTGTAAGAGCTTATAAATTCAATAAAGTTTTTTCTCATTTGGAATTATGTTCAGGATAATTATGAAATTGTTAAGTGAAATAACAGCCAGTGTTTCAAAGTGTCAATTACTTCACCTTGCATAGAAATGATGGAAATTGGTTTTTCTATGTAATAAAAATCATTGACTATCAACCACTCACTACACTCAGTAAACTCAAGAAATAAAGCCATGTATTTCTATTTTCTTAATATGCATATATGCCATTTTCTAAGCATCTTTCTCCAAACATGCTGTTCATCTGAGACCTATTTTATTCTATGACCCAATACTATACCTATTATTTCAGAACAGACCACCAGGCAGTAGGGTAGCAAAGATGATAGTGCATTAGTTATCAAATTACAAAGAGTTTCCTCTTATCCTACAGCAACATAAAGGCACCCACCCACCAATGTTGCTGTCAATGGATCTTTCTTTTGGCGTTACCCACAGAACAAAGGACAGCCGCTGTCCTATATTCTTAGGATAGCTTGTTCACAGTCTAGGGTGAGATTGCTTTTAGCAACAATCATGCTGAATAAGAAGTCACTAAACTTTTCTCCTGAAGCATAGTTACACAGTTATAACACAGTAAATTATCTAATCATCTCATGTCAGAGAACAGCAACAAGCTTTAAGTGTCCCTCACAATGAGAACACAAAATCTGCTACCGTTTGCAAAATCACACAGTAGGGGGAGAAAAAATGCTAGTTTGGGAATCAGTCAGTCAAAAAGTTAATTTAAATATGGGTTGGGGACAAATGTATGCCTGATAAATATGACACATTTCAAGTATATGCACAATAAAATTATGAAGTCAATCATGTGTCATTTCACTAGAAACTGAAAAATGAGTTTTAAAAATACTACTTCTGAGAAATAGGCTACCAAACCCCATATAGAAATTATTTTAAAGCAAGAGTTGAAAAAAAAAAAATCCATGTAGGTAGTGTCTGTGTCCCTCCATTTAAGTCTGGTGCACACCACAGAACAGCCCTACCTGGAGCTGTGGGGTTAGGAATACAGCACAGGCTCTGCTTGACTAAACAAAACAGCTTCAGAACATTACATTTAACATGTCACACATGAGCATTTCACTTTCATACGAATATTAATGCCTACCTAAAGCAGAAGCAGCAACAGTTTAAAATATATCTTTTTCTTCATACAAGCTTCAAAACCACAAATATGCTTAGTGAAATCAACTAAAATTGGATTTAGAAAGCCTGTAAAATAGTATGCTAACTTCATATGAAGTAATAAAAGTTTTTCAATCTGCCTGTTTTCACATAAATTAAATAGAAAAGTTGAAAAAAAGTTGGTTAAACGGAGCAGGCAAAGTCATCAGATAACGCACAGAATAAATGGCGATTTTTGTGTTTGGGTGGGTTTGTTTTGTTTTTGTAAGTGACTGGTCCAGTATCACGTGCTTTAGGAATTTATAGTCCTGTTAAAGAACTGATTGAAAACTTTAGGAAATGTGCAACTTAGCAGTTGAGGTTCTCTGCCGGAAGACAGAACGTGAAGTTCATCCGCACTAGGTTTCTTTTGCTGTTACTTCTGAAACAGCTGAGTTGATGACACTTTCTAAAACACCCTAATAGAGACTAATAAAAGCGCTAACTGAAAGGACCTTCAGGTATACTATAACTCATCTCTCAATACTGTTAAATGGCTGTTATGATAGGCATCACCTTTCTACCAGGTTAGCTAGAGACTGCTGTAAAGTACTGTAATAAAGTCCCATTGACATCATTTCTCTGTACTGGTATACCTCCCACAACCCCACCAGACAGATCTATCAGTAAATCAAATGAGGAAACCAGGAAAATTCGATAGTTATACACCTGCTACTGACAGATTAAAAGTAAGCATAAAGATTAGGAATTGTTCTTTCAAAAAGAGTATGAGGAATTTGTTGAGAGATCTGTACACTAGATAAGGATTTGAAAAAATAGAATAATCAATAAATTAGAAACTATCAGGTCAGCACACAAAAAAAAGAGGTATGAGGGCATTTCCTGCCTTTCAAGTTATTTTTATTTATGAAGCAATTAGATCACTGTACAAAACCCTAGGCACTAAATACCTACTAATACAAATAATATAAATCCACAACTGAACAAACAAAACCAGAACTATCTGAAACTTCAGTTGATTGTTGACAACAGGAGAAGAAAAAGGAGTAATCTGTGTTTGTGCAAATGATTGTTTTTTTCAAGGTATATCAAAGCTGACACAGAAATCAGCTGAGAAGTGTTTGCACTGCAGCAACTGCTGCTATCTGTCAGCCAGGCAACTAACAATGTTTTCTGTAACAAGAGATTAAGATTAACTCAAAGGAACTTTCCTTAGGGACTACAGCAGATGTTTGTTTTCTCTTTTTAGCACTGTATCTCCAAAAAAATATTTTGAGATTAATTGGTTCTAGCAGTTGCATACAAAAAAAACAGACAGACCTAAGTATCAGCTCTGTTGCCTTAAAACATATGGGGGAAGTAGATGCAATGGGCTGTAGATCAACCAACACACAACTGGCTCTTCAGGAGTCGTATCAAGGATTTACAAGTCTTCTACAAACACAGAGGCCCACTTTCAAACTGACACAGACAACTAATTAACGCAATTGAAATAATCCTTTCACAAACCTAGAATCAACCTGTACTACAGATAGATCTTTTTCAACAGTAAAATGTCCTTCAGAATCCAGAAGAAATTCTTGTTACTGGTCCCCTGAACTAGCAATTTTTAGAACTGAGTGGTAGGGTCGAAACTGGAAGTCTTAAAATGTTCCTCGAAGTTCTGTGTAGTTTAGGGGAAAGTGAGCAACAATTTGCAGTGTGATATATACTGCATTTTTAACTCCACATTAAAAATATTTTTTCTCTTTTTATTTTTTTTCCCCACTTCAGTGTAACCAGTATCAGTAATTTTAGCCTAAAAACCTTGTCACTACCAGCATAAAGAGTTTTGAACTACTTGCATTTGTAGTATGGAGCGAGTGTTTGTACTATGAATCAGCCTAAGGGCCCTACAAGCAGTACTGTAGCTTCAACAAGCCTTCAAAGTGGACAAAGTGCAGGGAAGTAACAGCCCAAATTAGCTCTTGTACTAGAGCATCAAAAACACAGTGACTTTTTCTAGGTCACTGTCTCATAGTTTAGCTAGTACTGCTCAAAACCCAATAAAAGAAAATAATACTGACAACATCTCAAGAAATTTTCTTCATCTCAGGGCTACAAAGAGCTTACAGAGAGTTTCCATCTGCAGTTCATTAAACAATGAATACAACGTTTTTCCCTGGTAGGAAAAGAGAACCTTTTCGGGCCAAGCTAAATCAGAAGCATTGAAGGACTTCAAATTTGAGAATTCAATTTTTAATCAGGACAATTATTGTTACAATAAGCTCCTTAGTTGTAACATTTGCTGCAAGAGCCTATCAGCCCATTCAGGGCAGCCTGAACTGCCCTAACTGCACATTTATTTTCCTCCAACATCACAACCCTCACAATCAGGAAGAATCCTCTTACACACATTGCAAGCATCCATTCAATGAAAGATTAGCATCTGAAGTACAGAAGTGAACAGCACTGAACTTTTATTTGCGCAGCCATTTGGTTATGCGCAAGAGAACCCAGCCAAGACATCTGGCGCAAATCACCATAATTTCATTTTTTTTTCCGCACAATTTTAAGAACTCTGGTCAGCACCTGCATGTCAACATGGAAGTCACAATGCGCTTCCAGAGCCTGTTCTTAAGGAAAGCCAGTCTGGCAAGACTGAAGAACCAAAATACCAATCTGCTTTGGCACAAAATTAAGCGGGCACAGAATACTCCACCTTCCTTATAAAGCTCCATATTACAAGGCTAGGCATCCAGACATTTTTTTTTTTTTTTAATGGAAAGGGTCTATTTAAAACAACATTCCTCCCTTTGTTCATAAACCTAGCATGACATACTGCTCTTCCACTTTTAGCTGGCTATTCCCTTTTCCTGTCCTGGCTTAGAGAAGCTGAAAGCATGAATTAAGTCATATTCACGGCTGTTCCAATTCACCTACCTGATATAGGGATCCCTCCCAGACCTGTGCTGTGTTGTGGCGGGAGATTCAAGTCCAAGAAATTACTATTTGAGGTGGGATTTGCTGTGTGGTTCAAGTGCATGATGCTATTGCGTGGGAAGGCCATCCAAGGATAGCGAGCTGCTTGGCCTGGAAAACTGAAGGAGTTGTAAACTGCTCGATGCTGTTGAAACTGTGGGAACCTCTGTGGCATAACTGGAAAGGTGCTACCGAGAGAGTTGGCATTTGTGGGTGCAGCAGGATGCAGGAATCCAGAGCCTGGCCCTTTGGCAGTTGTAGTGTGTGGGGTAGGGTTCTGAAGAGATGTGGGCGAGAGGGAAGGTTGGTCTTGGACTGACAGTTCCTTCTCAATCAGGTCTGCTAAGGCTTTGCGGGTGATGTCAAAGGGGTCAAACCCTAAGTCGTCCTCTTGCTGTTTGGAGGAACCAAACCCAAAAGCTGCTTGCCAGTCTGTGGAGGAGGATACTGGTATAGTTTCTGCAGAAAGGAACAGGATTTAGAAAAAGAATTAGTAAGTATTTATCCATACAAAAATTTCATCCTCCATGTATCTGAATCTATGTTGCTAGTTATCTTTCATATGCTACTACTTTATACATTCCCCAAAGTCAGCTTACTCAACAGCTTAGAACACCATTTTCAGATCACACTGTCATAGATTTTTACTTACGGTGAAGTGGTAGAACTAGCAAACAGTATTTTTACTGCAGAATTGATCTGTTCCTGAACTACAGAAAAGCCTTGTCAAGTAAGTATTTTCAGTAATAGCACAAAGTAGAAAGAGACTAAAACACACTTGATTAGAACCTCCTTTATATCCGTTTTACTTGATGCAGTGTGGAAGTGTGACCAAGCAGAGTTTAAATGAGGTTGTTATTCAGTTCAGTATTTTGCTTTCAGTATTAATGCTGTGCTTCAGCTCTGCTGTCCAAGAAAGGAAGTGAGGAGATGCTCCCTCTCAAAGAGGGAACCTCTGAGTAGTGGTTAGAACAAACAAACCAAGAAAATCCCTAAAATCCAAACTGTCTACCATTATGAAGAAAATCAGGCCAAATTCTTAAGTATACAGTTTTATAAAGCAAAAGGAAATAAGGAACTGCATTACAATGTATTGTTAAATATTTTGAGGCAGTGTTGCAAAAAAGGGTTATCAGAATTTCCCTGCATTTTCAACTAGTACTTTGTTTTGTTACACTGTTTAAGTTTCTTATTCAGGTTCAGTGAATGCTGTGTCTAGTGTCACAGTATTTTTCCTCAAAACTGTGGTAATGCAAGCTGATGAGTACACAGTAGTATCACTCACAACATTAACTCCCTCTGCTGGTAGAGAACCTGGTCTGCTGTTTTAAATAGTTAAAATTAAGCTCAGTATCCTCTCTTAGAAAACAAATCTACACTTCTATTTTCACTCCAAAATCCATAACGACAGATAAAAAGAGTTGCCAGACAGACTTCTCCTTTATATTCTTATTGAAATAGCAACCATAAATTTTACATGAATTATAAAACAAACAAGACCTCTACTACCTGGAAATTGTATCTCACTGCTACTTAATCCTCACAAAATTGGTGTGTGCAGTACCTTAGCAGCAGGCAATTTTTTTTTTTTTTGTAATAAATATTGCTTACCAACAGGACTGTAACATCCAGAAGTGAAATAAGCAGCAAAGGAAAACCAATCACTAGGTAAACCAACTGTATCCTAAAGTATCACTTACATTCTATTTATTACTGATAGTTTCATTTAATTTTCTAACATCTCCCTCAGATTTATAATTTTTAAGTTCTTAAATACTGTTAACTACTCCCCAGACTATATAAATACACCTAAATTGATGTTTCATTCATATGAAATGGTATTTCACAGGAAAGTACACATAACTTTCAGTTGATGCAATTAACCATATTTTTATATTTTCTGAATGTATATATCATCACTTCAGAAAGAGAAAGATTAGGCACCTTCAGATAGCTATGCAGAATACCAAAGAAAAAATCTGAATTCCGCTGCACAGCTTCTGATATTAGAATTATGGATTGTAACAGATTATTACACCAACATATATTGACATCACGTATTTTCCCCATCCTCAATGAAAACCTGTAATATTAAATATTATGCATAGATGTCACAGCCTATTATTTAGACATGCACATTGCTAAGAAAAAATACACACTCTGATAATTTAGCCATGCAGCTGGAAAGCTCTGAAGTTTCTTTTAGAAGAAACTCTTAAATCATTGCAATACACTTGTAGTTAAGTGTCAAATTTTAATCATTTGTGAAGAGAGAAAAAACAGTATGGAACCAGCCCTAGAGTTTTTGGTTCTACATCAGTTTTAGACATCAGTTGCAAAAGCAAGCAATACCCAGCCGTGTAACCCATGTACACACCTGATGTGAAGAGGCTCTGTGGTTCTGGTGCTGTGGGCCAGTCATTTGAAGTCTGTGGAGAGCTGGGGAATGGAGGAATCCCACTAGGGATAGGGTTAGGGTGCCGAAAATTGTCAGAGAAGAGTGACTGTGATTCTGTTACAGCCCCTTCAAAAGGGGACCGTGCACTGTGATTAGATGAACTGATGGGTATGACTGGATTGGGTTTTGTTAAACCAGGCGGTGGTGAAGGTGTGTCACTGTTTGTTATCTACAGGAAAGAGAGGAAGAAAAACAATTAGGACATTACTGTTCATAAAATATTCTTCACTAATACAGTTGAAAATTTCTTCAACCTCTTGGCTGCAATTAGGTTAGTTAACATATAGCACAGCACTGTTAAACATAAAAATCAACTTAGCAGTAGTATTTTCTAGTTTTGCTTAAAATTATGATACACTTCAGAAAGCACTTGCTTCTCCAACTACAAGCTGCACCAAGCCCTCAGACTCAATTCTTACTTTCACAGCATTTATCTTTATGTCTTACCTGCTGGGAACTGTCACCATTTCCTATACTGAGGGAATCTGAAGGTTTGTCGATAGGGCTGCAAAAGTGGGAGGGGAAAAGAGACAATAAGACATTCAAGTATTTCATGTGAAAATCAACATTTGCTTTGTAGTAGTAGAAAAGCCTTGAAATAAAGACAAAATGGAATTAATTACGAGGAATTAAGAAGAAAAAAGTCCATTTATGAGACTTTTTTAAAAGTCATAAGCATTCCAGTCATTTGCCGTATACTGTAATATTTCATCCCACCACTCTCCACTCTGCTTGTTGACTGCCCTGTTAAGGAACAAAAGGAACGTTTTAAACACGTTCATAGTAACTCTATGCCATTCAAAAACCAGGACTATGGCAGTATTCCATTTGTAGTCAGTTCCATCTATTTTACTACAGGAGAGAAACTTGGGAACAGATTTGTTTTCCAAATACCTAGGTTGTCAGTTCCCATACAAGTCCTAAATAAATCTGGGGAGAGATAAGACATTAAATAACTATTTAGGTCCTGGTGGCAAATTAAGCTTCCCACCAGCCTTCAAGCTTAACTAGCAGAAATTACTCCCAAGGTGAGAAAATTGAGTTTTGAGATGACAGATGGGGAAAAATGCAGGACAAGAAATTGCATAAAAAACAAATGTAAAGAGAATAAAGGATAAGATACAGCAGAAAACCTGTTCACGGGGAAGTAACACAACTCAGCTGAAACAGCATATCTCAGGATTCAAGATATAGACACGCATCTGTGAGTGGTCTTAATTATGCTAAATCTCACACTAATGAAACAGTATTAGTTCAAGTTCAGATTACAATCCCTGCTTTACAACTTCAAGGTAGTTTCATTTTTATCTACCCATAACAGAAGATGCACAAGCATCAGGCTGCGCAGCCCAAAACATCGGTCCTAGAAACAAGGACCACAAATAAGAACAAGAATTGCAGTTCCATTAAGAGGCACAATGTGGTAAAAGTTAAATTAAAGGTATGATCTGTTAGCACAAGACAAACACATAGACAGATTTTAACTTGGTGCAGACTTTAGATTCTAGCTACACCTTGTTTGTTTTCAAACACCTCTTGCTGCTGCAAAGTTTAAATATTGCACAAAGTCACATATCAAGGTCAAAAATTCCTGGGACTGCTTCCCCTCATATTTGTTCTCCCTATCCCAGAATAACTAGAGTTGAAATCCAGCAGAATTAATTCTTCTCCATTCTAAAGATACTGTGTAAGAGTAATCCATCAATAAAAATTTTTGAGCAAAAGAATACTGATTGAGTTGGTATCTCAAAAAGATTCCTGAAGCTGAAGTATTTATGACTACATAAGAAAAATCAGAGAGGTATACTTGCAAACAAGCATTACTCAGGTGAAGATTTACAAGTATTTTCTACTCAGTGATCATCAAAATAGCATGAATAAAATTCTTCCATTTGGAACAAACCATCTTGGGTTAGTAATTTCTGAATACCTATAGCACAAAAGTTTGCTGTAGACTCTTCACTCCACAATCATTTTGACTGTAGAGCTGATATTACAGTCAAATTATTTTCCCAAAGCTACTGACAGAATGTCACAATGCTGCAGTTCAAAAAGCTATGTATAAGATAACTTTTAAACAACAATCTAAGTGCTGAAAATGTTTATTAGACTTGAAGTTGCCTAAGGAGCCTTTAATTGTAAGACAGGCTTTCAGCCCTCAGGAATGAGTGCAATATTTTTACCTACATTTAGTACATCATTTTCAGAAAAGGTAAGAAGAAAACTGCATCACGTCGCTACTGAGATGCAACCCTAGGATCTCTGATCACACCTCGATGGGACTGCTGTTAAGTCTAACAAGAAGGTACCACTTTCAACAGCACTCACAATGTTAATACATTGGTTCAATATTGATTTAAAATGAAGATCAGCTACGTAATCGGCAACACCACCTCTTGAAATGTTAGAGTTTATTTTCCCATCCAACCTCTGAATGAGCCCAACCAGTATTACCTAAGGTTATCCATTAAAAAACCAAAACAGCATGACAATAGACTACCATTGGAGCAGTAAGTGATGTTTATGATGGAAGAGGACACCAGTTCTATTCAAGAAGGGAACCAGAAGAAGAAAAAATGTTGGTTAGCAATAAGGAAGCTACTGCAAGCAGATGAATAACTTCCTCTACACAAAGAAGCCTCAGTTGAATCTGCTGCCCTGTTTTTCCTGTTACTGAGTAATCAGGGAACCCTTACCTTTGCAGTTGTGTTTCTGGAACACATCACTGAAGAAATGACAAACATTGAGCTCTAACATTTAGTTTCCTTCTGCTGAAGCTTTTCCAAGTGACTAGCCTTCTGATGTACAGCAACTAGTGTCTTACTTTTGTGAAGCTTCTGTATAGAAATGAAGGGCTCAGCTCTGGCTGAGACCATGCAGCTATATAAGCTGTTGATCCCCTGGTTATTGAGTTCTCCTCAGCCCTCACTTGTACCATCGCTTACTAACTTCACATCAGGGTTCTCTTGCCCAATTTGCCAATCAGTCTTTTTGACAAGGGTTAGGCTAAGCCCAGATCAAAACCTGATCAGGATTTGAATCCAGCTCTCCAACCAGAGAGAGAGACTGGAGAATCATTCCCTCCACATCAATCAGTGAGAGAGAAAGCAAGCTATCTGAAGTATAAAAGGCAGCACAATTACCCGAAATCTGAGTCTGCACCATCTGGAGTCATGTGTTCTGGGTCTGTGCCATTTTCTAATATAGGAGGCGTTTTCCTGTGTTCCATTGTTAAACCGTTGGCTGATTTACTTGAACTCTGTAATGATGGCCAGGCATCTTTGTTATTACTGTTCGGTCTGGAAAAAGGCAAGAGTAAAAAGAAAAAAAAAAAAAAAAAAAAAAAAAAAAAAAAAAAAAAAAAAGGAAAAAAATAATTCCATCAACAGCTTCAAGTATCCAGACCTACATACATCTCATTTGTAATTATCTGCTTTATTCCATGACTATTTGTAAGTTCTGTAAGTCATGAACTAAACTTTTTTTTTTTAATTAAATGTTTTCTATTCCAGGCCCCATCAAGCCTGGCCCCAACAAATGAAGTTTGTTTTATGCCTACACAAGAGTCCACAGCTTCACTAACAGATCGTGAGACCAGTCAGACCAACACCACCATTCAAGTTACTGCCCCCTTCATTTCTAGTTTAAAGCCATAATTACTTCTCTTTCATAAAGTAACTTTAAATTTTATTTCAGAGTGCACATTAGGTCTGAAAGAAGGAAGGACTCCAAGTCCAAGTTTTTGATGAAAATAGTTACATTTTCAAATTTACAAATTGAAGAGAGCTGGAATATAATATGTAACTGAATGCATTCAAATACAGTGTCATCCGCTAACCCTACAATCTTACTATAAGAAATTTGCCTTGGCATTCTCCAGTTCTTTTATATTAACTTTAGCTTTCCATTTGCTTCAATTAAGATGATGTTTTTAGTGTCCAAGTGCTGTCTTCATAGGCAACAAGGTTTCAAAAATAATTCTTTAAAATACATATGTTCCTCCTGATGCCTCCTTTCACTAATATGTTGTTATCACACGGTCCAACATTTACCCTACATTACTAGGTCCGTTTAGTAAGTTCACAGTCAGAATCTGGAAATTCCTATAGCTGCTTACAACAATACAAGTGTTTTCTACTCCTATTCAGTAAAATTGGTATCACAATGCTCACTGAGATTCAAGGGCAGCTAGTAAGATTTGCTATTCTACCTCCATCTTTTCTCATATACTTATGCAATATGAACACAGGTGATATCCTTGACCTGATTTACAGATCTCACCTTTGCTTTGTACACATTTGAAGTAAGCTAGAGTTAGTAAGTTGATCAGATATTGAGCATCCAGGAATGAAGACACATCATCAGCAGCTCAATGTCAGTCACATAATATCCTTACCCTTACAAAAAAAATGAGCTGTAATCTAGATAAAACAAAAAAAAAAAAAAAAAAAAAAAAAAGAGCTGTAATCTAGATATAACAAGACTTTCAATCCATTAACCGATTCAATTTAAATATCAAAATTAACATCCACTGCAGTGCAAAACCATCTCTATACTAAAGCTAACTTTAAAACATCACCATTAAAAGTTAGTTTTGAATCTAAGGAGAACGATAAAGAGAAATTGTTTTACACACATGAGGTTTTTTGTTTTGGTTAAGTTTAAAGCTGCATGCCTCTAAAGGGCTGTTCTCTGAAAGACCAGCAAGTGCTTAAGAAGTGTTTTCACTTGTAGCATAAGACTGTATTAATTTCAGTTCTTTGCAAAATGTCAGGGGGAAGCTTTATGTGTTTTAGATGAGGAATATACCTCTAATTTTAAGAGAGTACAGTCCCTATCCAGCGACATACCAAGAGATGAGCACCCACATATACAAAGTAGTAATAGGGAATTTTCAGATTTGCGTACAGCAGCAAGAAAAAAGGTCTGTGAGTAGAATCTTTCAAATTAGAACACAACTGTGAAAAAGCATTTATGCAAAGAAACTTCTGTTCAATTCCAGAGTGAAACAGGAATCCTGCACTCTAGAAACACAAGAACAACCACAAAATTGTCAGACTCTGACAAGCTGCCAGAAATATTAATATCATATCAATGAACAAGACAAAAATCAAGAACACAATTGAGCAGAAAGCTGTGAAGGAGATGCATTCACCAGCTTACAAGCTACATTTTGTACTAATGAGACAGGACTTGAAGAAACATTTCAAAATCCCAGTTACAAGAAGAAATCCACTTTGCAACCCAAAAGGTGGTACCTAGCTATTAGGAAAGAACAGAGTCTGTGTTATGATGATGCTTTTCAGCTGACAAGAGGAATTAACTGTAGACCACTTGTTGCCTTTAAAGTAATATGCCATTTTTTTCCACAAGTGCCAGAATGTTAGCACCACAGACTGGCCAAGCTCCAATTCCTAATTGCTTTCCAAAGGCTTAAAAGCTTGCTGCAGTTTCAGATATAGCATTCTTTCCTCACTGGTTATCATTTGTTCCACTGGAGTCTAATTAGGTTTCAAATTAAGATTAGTTCACACTTTGAACATAAAGTAATCAATACTCAAATGCAGGAAGTGGTGTATTTGCTTTACTTGATGTACTCCTCCTTCCAAGTCAATATTGAAGCAGTGCCCAAAAAATAAGAAGTGGCACAGTCCTTAAGAAAAGATTCAACTGGAAGTCCTGACCACCTGCAGTCAAAGAGCATTTGACACCTTCTTCAGAAGCTAAAGAAAATAATTCCAGTATACCAGTTGAGATCTAGCTCTCAGAATTATATTCTGCTTATTCAAGCTCCATCAGCAATATTTTAGATACAGTACGCACTTTCCTACTTAAGCTGTTGTGCAGTGATGCTGCCAGTGGCAAGCTATTATCTGAAAAAATACACAGTGGATAAACTGGTCCACAACACAAACCCGGATTACAAGGCCAAGCTGCACACAAAATGCAATCTAATTTTACATTCCACTCTGCCCATCTTATTATGAAAATCCTACAAAAAAAGAGTGGAGGAAATTGTTGACAGTTTTTATTTTTTTAATCTTAAATATGACATTTAAGTGGATAATTCACATAAGGACTGACGACCTTAGGCTTTCACTTATCTTTGTATGACTATGTACTCATATGGACAGAAACCTGTTCACAACTTACTGAACAAGTCATTTCAACAGAATATTACTTTAACAAGCAGTATCAGTGATAGCTGCAATTACAACATAGCAAAAACATGTAATTTATTAGATAAAAAAAATCTTTTACTTGCATCTTGTGAATTTTTACTTGCATAAAAGAAACTGATTTTACTTTCAATTTCCATCATGTAAATCATGACATAAAATGCACAATAAAAACAGCTATCAAGACTACAAAGTATCTCAGTTGTGAGAGTACAGACTGCATTCATCATGATACCATACTGAGAAAACTGACATCTAGTCTTTAATAAATACTACAATACATGTTTATGCAAATAGAAAATACAAGGTCTTCTTTCAGAATAAGAATACCTCATTCTGAATTAGTGATCCAAATGCACATAGCAGAAAAACATTTCTTTACCAAGTAAGACTCACGCTCACTTTGTATTAGAATGAATGGTGCCTATGTCTCTGCAAGCAGAAAACCAATATCAGAGTTGATCATGTAATTGCCACTAAAAAGAGCAAGCAACTTAGGCGATCCAATAGGAATAATCAGAAAGAAAGCACAGCGAGGCAGACCAGCATCAGTACTTACGCATCATACCTCTGCAGTGCTGTCACTTTATTCTTGTTCTTGTCAACTGTACTCGTAGATAACTGGAGAAAGTTGGGATTTAGTTTGTATAATTCTTGTAGTAGTTTCTGTTCATATTCCTGGTGCTTACCCGCCTAAGGAAAGAGAAACTCACAGTGAATGAATACTGGTTTAATATATATTTGTATACATATACAAATTTATTTTCTATAGTAAATGTACTTATGTATGTCCCAAAGCCTAGTAACCGAGCTCTAACAATTTAACGGGTCACTCCTGACTGAAACTCAAAACAGTGCTTCTCAATCTCTTCACTTAGATGATCTCAACAAATTTAAGGCTTGCCTAGAAATCACTTGGATACATTTACCAATTTTTTTTTTTTTTTGAGACTTCTAAAGTAGAAAAATAGTTACAATCTTATTAGAATTTGCTCTTCAGTTCTAATCAAGAGCTTCACAATACACCTTCTAAGTCACAAACAGCTAAATCTCCAAGGCAGTCTGCATTTGATGTATCAACTGTACTAAGCTTTTCAGAACATGTGAAGGGGCAAAAACAAAGCATCTCACTTTTAAACCAAAGTTCCAAAGTGGCTTAATAAATAACACCTAAGGTGGTCTGAGTGTTAACTATGATGTAGCAGTGAGTATATTCTGAGCAATAACTGATAAATCATTCTTTTCAATAACTGAAAATTTTAAAATAGTCTTTTAACTAATTAAATTAGTTAATTGAGAACAATTTCTTGCTTTCATAAATGGAGGAGGCCCAATTCAACTCCAAAATATTGAATCTGCTGAGTGAAGGAAGAGTATTTTTCTGTCTAGCTTATCTATAACATTATGTGGCTAAATATTTAAAACAAAACCAGCAAGATCCACCTCCTCCCAACAATCAAAGTGACATACGAAACAAATTCAAGATGAGCATTCACTTTTTTGTATGTTGTTATACCACTTCAACCTAAGAACTACTACTTGAAAGTATTGTAATGAGTTGAATGAAGACACAAAGTAGAACAGTCAATTTAAAGTCATCAAGAGCTTTTATCTAGAGTTTCCAGAAACTGAGAGGCATCCTTTAGCAAAGGAAAGAAGTGCCAGGATTTATGGTCAGGTCTTCCGAATCTTAACTCTGGAACACACATGCTATTATCTATTACATCTTCAGTATAGATTTACAAGCTCTCACACTACCTGTACACCAAGAAATTAACATTACTTAATTAATTCCCTTTATAAATGTTCTGTTGGCACAGGAATGGAATTGACCCACAGGCAATGTGGACATCTTCCTAGAAAAATATTACAACTTAAAACAAAACTATTACTTACTTTTAAAGAAAAATTAAGCAGGAATATTTGTCAAAATTCAAAAAACAGTACTGTTGAAAAAATAAGTTTCCTTATGGACTCTTAGAAGGGCAACTGCATATCCCATTTGAATACTCCGAGTCAGTCAAACACTATAAATATCTCCAGGTTTTTTTGCTATTTAATTCTCCACTTCTTCATTACCGGCTGATTCTGAAAGTGTCTTTCTCTATGTACTTAACCTACACAACCCTCAAAAAAGCATATTGAAACATACGGTGTATGCATCATCTTACCAAATTTTGTTAAGTGCCTACACCCAAGCTACTATCTACAGTAGAAAAAGGTGTGGTTCCAGAGTGTGGTACACCTAAATCCAAACCTTATGATATACACTGCACCCTGGAAAAGGTTCTTTTTTCACCATTGGCCATAAATTGAACACAAGCAACTAGCTCAGATGCACAAATTTGCACTGCAAACATTAAGCAGCTGAGTAAGAAGAAACCTCCCTGTGTATCTCATCTTGCTTATAACTTCAGTGACAAAAGACTGAACGTTCTAGACAGCAACATCAGGCCAGTTCTAAGCTCACTTACCTGTCACATAAATGGAAGAAACAAACAATATTAAAATCCTATATAGGATCCTTCAGTAATTGTGCTTTACTTATAACAAGCAATCCAGAGGCCAAACTTAGCATCTCCAATCTAGCTCACCTAAATTCTCAACTTGACTTTCAGAGGCTTCCTGGAGTTCTACCAGATCTTTTCATTTTGTCACAATGTTTAGCTCTATTAACAATTATTGAACCTAGAATGTAAGTTCACCCATTGACAATTTAAAAAAAAAAAAAAAAAAAGACAATTAAAGTCTGCAACAATGAACATTCAATCTCATGAAATGGACCTGTAAATTCATTGACACTAACCCAGACTCCAGAAAATTGGAGACTAAGTTCACTGGATTGTGCACTGAAAGCACAATGCCCTTTTCAATAGCTGTGTAGTTTCCAATTATTTCCAAGAAAGTAATATAAAATCAAGAAGAAAGTTTAATGAATGCAACAAGGAACAGGAAAGGAAGATTCATTTAAGTCACCAAGATCAAGTATAATCCACTCAAGACTACTGAAGGAACTCGTATGTTAAATTGAATTCCTGGCCAAGGTACGTAGCCTATCAATTTTAACTGGCAGTTAGGCCAGAGATCTGACAGATTGCCACTGCCTTCTACAAAAAAAGAAGGAATCCCATGAACTACAGACTGCTAAATTGAACCCCCATTCCTCCTAAAATGACAAAGTCTAGCTTAAAAAAAAAAAAAGGTCACGAATAAATCTCCCGGGAATGAATCTGAACACCTTCTGCAAAGTGGAATCCTACTTCACTAATATGATGGAATTTTATGATGTGTCAATAAGTACAAATAAAGAGGATCCACAAAATTTTCAAAATCCCTTTGATAAAGTTTCACACTAGAAGTTATTTACGAAGCTGCCCTAGGACTGAGGAAAGGTTCTTGCATGGATTGAAGCTCGTTCAATGACAGAAAGGCAGATTTACTGGTCACTCTTTTACGGTGCAGAAGCAAGCGACGAGAGGACTGATGACTGGCATCAGTTTTAAGGAACACCATTGGCACACACGAGAAAGGAGTGAAAAGTAAGTTCTTTGCTGACAATACTAAGCCCTTTGGGTAGTAAACTGCCATGGTGATAATGAGGAACTCCAAAAGAACCCCAGGAAAGTCAGCAAACAGGCAAAACTGTGGCAAATAACCTTCACCAGAGAAATGTCAGGTAACAGACCAAGGGAAAAGCAGCCTACACCACACTAACACCGTATTGACCTGTGAACTGGCCGTTATGGCTCAGAAGAGAGATACTGAGGTTACTGCCAACAGATCTGTGAAACTGTTAGTTCATTATGCACTGGCAACCAAACCCCAAAAAACGCTCTGGGCATCATTAGGAAGGGCACTTAAACAAAATCAAACCCCGCCGCCCCCCCCAATACACAAAACACTGAGGGCTGCTATATTAAACTTTGCTTCCCCCACATCATGAGTAGGATGTGTCTGACCTCTGCATTGCAAGGAGAACACAGTTAAAAGGGCAACAGAAATTATCACAGAAAAGGAGGAACTGCTTTACAAAAGTTTAAAAGCCCAGAAACTCTGATATTTAAAGACGACAGAGATAAGATCAAGTTTTACAACCTCACAAAGGCAATGGATAAGGTGAATGAGGGCTTTGCTTTCAGCAAGTACTACAATGGTAAGATTAGGGGACACTTGACAAAACTAATCGGAGATCAGTTTAACAGAGGCAAAAGAAAGCACTTTACAAAAACGGCTAGTGAACTTCTGGGGCTTGTTGCCGCAAAAGACTAAAGGGTTGTCTGTATCAGCAAGTTCAAAATGGACTAAAGTCCATGGCTGACGGCTCTGTAAGAAACTGAAAAGCCTAGACAGGAACATACCCTCAAATATGTATAATATAACAAATCTAGGTGGTGGGAGAAATACGGGGAAATTAACAGGGAAGGTGGCCTGGTTTACAAGTTCTCCTTGAATTTTACCTCCCATTGCCATTATCTGCAACAAAAAATACACTACAGGGACTATTCATCTGAACCAGCAGGGTATTTTTTTTTAATTTATGAAAGTGTAATTGAAATCCTCAGAAATAGCTACTAAATTGTGGAAAAAAGTGTTTAACAGATATGGACATTCTTCCTTATTATGTGGCTTACATCAGCCTAACACATGATACAAAATCTACTTGTACAACATTTGTGGTAGCACTAGGAGTGCTGCTTCACAGACAGACCACATGCAAAAACCACAGCATGGATGCAAGGCTGGCATACTGGAGATTGAGCTTAAAAGCTTTACCCTATCTCATGTAGAGGGACAGACCTAGACCCAAAAGACCTCAGAATACACCACCTTTGAGAAAGTAAAGCTATCCACTTACTTGCTTCTCTATCCTATATAATAATCATTTTTATGTTTAAATAGTCCAAAAAACCCCGCCACATCAGTATTTATGCCCTATTACAGTTATTCTATTTCTGAATGGCTTCTACACCCTCCACAGGCTAAAACGTATCTCTTTCACAGAGATTTAAAATAAAATATGTTAGCTTGCATTGGTACGAACAAAGGGCAAGTAGCTAACAAACTCTTAGCCAAGAATTCAAATAACCTTATCTTCTCCTTTTTAACTCATGAACACTCAGTGGAGTTTTCAGCCTTTAAAAGAAGCATCCAGTGAAAAAAATTAAGTAACTGTTCACTTCCAATGTCCAGCTGGTTAATCACCCTTTGGATTTCAACATTAATCTCTGCCATAAAATTCAGTAAAAGGCTGCATTATACACATATTAGACTACATTATATACAATAAAATGCATACATGCCACATTTCATGTGTTTCCCATTCACTGCACTTACCTGCATTTCCTCTTTTGTGAAACTGGCTGCTTCATCTCCCAACTCATGTAGATACATGCAGTCTGGTTTTGGACACTGCATATTTTTTAGAAAATAACTGCAATATTTTGTTGTACCTAATGATGCCTGAAAAAAAAAAAATAATTACTTAAGTACTGGAGATTAAGGATGCCTTTTACTGCACAAGGAAAAAAAAAAAAGCTGTATTTACAAAAAAATTTTCCTTCCCAAGATTTGGATTTCCATCATATTTTTTTTATGCAGATGGACTAGGATGTAAGTATTTCCATTTGTAAGAAACCTATATATTTGAGGATTAGACTATTAGGATGTATTTCTCTTTTCCTCCAATCTAAGTAAGAGCCTCAGTAAATATTTGCATTCATAATCACAAGAGGCCAAGTATTTATGATTTTATATTACATGAAATTGGTTAATGTTTTTTAGCAGGGTCAGGACATGAATATTAACTATAGGATTTTCCTATAGCCACCAATTTGGCCAAGTCTGCCTGAATACCTGTTTACACAGATACCAAAAGTAAAAAACTTGCATTTCGCAGGGAGTTTAAGAGGTGTGGTGTTTGGACTACAGAAATGTTCTGTAAAAACAAATAATCAGGTTTTCACACTGTGCTATTAAGCTATACAGCAAAAAAAGCCACTGTGGGAAGGGGGAGGTGATGCATCTCTTTCTTTGTCTCAGACTTCTGCTTTAAAAAGTTACCGCTAAGACCCTAAAACATTGCCTGCTGGAAGTTCACTGGACTTCTATGTTGTAATTAATGCTAGGAAAATAGGTCAAAACTCAAAACTCAATGAAGTGGACATTTCTGTTCATCAATGTAAGCATATCCATACAAATAAGATTTTATACTATCCACTGATATTAATGTCCTAGCACATACAGATAAGAAAATAAAAATATTACCACCTTAAGTGTTCTGCCGTCTACCACCACGTTATTGACACACTGTATGGCTCTGAGAGCATCTTCTGACCGGATGTAGGTTACATATGCACTGGCACTTGGACCCTAGAAAGAAAACATATTTCATTTGTTTTTTTTTTCCTCCCCCTAGAGAGATCTGAACATTAAGTTGCTTTTTTAGCAGCTCACTACATAAACTCGCCTATTCATTCACAGCTGGACGTTTTCAGCAGGAAAATTGACAAAAATGGCAGAATTCATAAAAATCTAGATGTGATGCATAAAGAATGGGGAAAATAAATGTATCAAAGTGTTGCTTAAAAGTTCTAAAAGTAATTAAATGTATTTTATCCCTGAAATACAGATTAGTGGACAAATGACACATTGCTGCTTCTTTGAAGGTTCTCATCCTGTCTCTCAGTTTTTAGTCTTTCTACATTGCAGCTTGCATCCAGCTTTGATAGTCTGGTTGGACAATGCCTCAGAAACTGAACAGTAACTTGATTTTTGCGACACTATTTTTTTTTCCTTTTTACTTCTTTAACCTATTGCTTCATGAGAAATAGGGAGCCCCAGATTCACTCTGCACAGAGATTGTATAAAGGAATCAAAAAAAAAAAATAAAAATCAAAGGCTTCTGACTTACCTGTGAGCCTGCATATGATGTGCTGTTATTAATGACAACTTTATGTATTTTACCAAACTTCCCAAAATATTCTGGTCGTTTCAAAACCTACAAGAAAATAAAGTTAAAGTGGTATATTAGTTAATTCATACAGATCTGTACTTATTCTTCTGTGTAACTGTGCAACTAAAGCCTTTAACTAGTAAAAAAATATGTCTTTTCTGCAAAGATGAGGAGAGTATGTAGACGTAGATTTGTTTTCCAATGTAAAACATGGACACTTGCAATATAGAATATGTTGCCACTGGAGTAAAGAACTTAAATGAGCGATATGCCACATTTTATGTTGCATTTTTAAAAATTTCTTTTGGTACTCAGATTACCCAAACCCGACCCTGGTAAAATACATCCCATTCAGCATGAAATATTCTTTCATGTATCTATTTTAAAATTTGAGGAAAAAAATAAAAAAAATCACATCCATTCCAGTTTTAAAATAAAAAACCACCTTAAACTTGCATTCAGACATATTAACTGCTAGGGACAAAATGCTGAACCCTGACTCACTTGCCCCACTCCAAAGAGAAAGAGAGTAAACCAATTAGCTCAAGATAGTCTCAGGTTTTCAGAAAAACCATAGTAAGTACAGGAAGACAATATATGACACTTCCTATGGGCTCTTAAGAAAGTACGTTTCAGAACCAACATCACACTGAAATGATCAAGTAAATATCATATTCCTGAAGGAAAAGAAAAAAAAAACTCCAACCAAAAAAACCTCATGTCTTGCCCTCCTCTGCATCAGTTATTACTAACACACCATTTCAGGATCCTGTGGAAAGCAAGAACATCTCTAGCATACTAAGCAACTCTGCTGAACAACAGTTACCTGTGTGCCAATGGAATTGGCAATATATCTGACACATTTGGTACCAAAACCCTTTTTTTTTTTTTCCATTTCTGTGATGAAGGAGGTGCAGAAGTACTGACTACCCAGAAGCTAGATAAGCTATTTTTAATTTTAGATAATAACCTGAGATATTAAAAAGGAAAATATGTTTCCCGAGCTCCATCTTCATATTAACACTGACAGTACCATTAAACTACTGATCCAAGAACTTCTTTATCTAACTACCTCCTTTCCATTCACAAAGCAGCATCCATGTCTTCAAGATCTAACAGCATTAATTATATTTGGAACATCCTGTAGAACTACAGGGTACACTGTATAGACCGCCAGTCACTCACTGGTCTCTTCTGACTGCTCTTCATTTGACCTACACTCTCCTGAAAGATCTTTCACTCACTCATCATTCCAGAGGAGACTGACAATCCTCAGCAAAACAGAAGAGTTTCTTCAAGTGTCTTATAGATTATACTCCTGATAGAATAAAGCAGCACGGCCTTCACAATTTTCACAAGAGCATGTCAGCAGAAGTGGATCCACCTGTACTCCATTATGATCCACAAATCTATTTCCAGAAACAGCAAATAGCAGCCACCCCTCCCTTCCTTCCAAATCATCTTTATTGTGCAGCAGTGTTTTGCCTACTTAAGTGGCAAACTTATACTGAACATGTTTTTTAGCCCATCTCTCTTTCAGGCTAGGTTTCTTGGAAATCAAGAAAAAATAATTAACTGTATATACTATTATTTCTCTTACTCGCAAATCCTCTATCTGGTCAAAGAAACTGAATAAATTCTTTCAGTAAATAGCACCAAGTCAGTGTAGACAGTTGCTTGCAAATACTTATTGCTATTTTCTTGTAGAAACTGTAGCGTTATACACCAGATCAGCTTTGCTTTGATTTCCCTCCGTATTCTTATTAGCATTAATGCCATTAGCCACCTGCAACTGACTGATAATGGAAGCAAATAAGACATTTTAAACACAGTTTTCTCAAATGAAAAATGTCTTTTGCTGACAAAGAGTAGCAAGCCAATTCTCTGCTGGGTCTTCCTCTTACTAATTTTTTTCCCCTCAACTGACATCACCTTGATGCTCCCTCCTAGTTACACTTTAATTGTCGACTTTTTTTCATCTTTCCCTACAGGTTTGTGTTACACTTCATATTTGTTCTTTATAATCCAACCGAGCTCTCATTTTAGAACTGGTGACACAGCTGTATAGTGCCAGCAGATTCAGCGTAGGAAAACTGAGCACCTAAAAAAAATCCTTACGCTTATTTTTAGCTTAACAACAAGCCATTTTTAAACAAATATGAAGAGTAATTTCCTTAAAAAAAAAAGAAGAAAGAGCATCTGTACTCCAAAAAGCAAAAGATAAACACTTATTGTGGTTATTTTGGAGAAGGAAAAAGTAGCTTTGCTTAGGAAGAGGAGTCACAGCAGCTGTGATGGTTTAGCCTGAATCACCACACAGTTTCTCACTCACCCTCCCCCTCCCAGGCGGGATGGGGGAGAGAATTGGGAAGGAAGGAGAACTCGTGGGTTGAGATGATGACAATTTACTAAAAAACGAAGGAAAACTACAATAATAACAGAATATAAGGATATTAACATATACAAGGTAAACAATGTATGTTTTCTCACCACCCGATGTCCCAATGACCGATACAGCCCGTCCCGAGCAGCGATCACGGAAACAAAACCGAGCGGCAAGCAAAGGAGCAAAAAGGGAGCCAGCAAGGTAGAGGGAACGATGCCAGCAAACTGAAGAGAAAGATGGATGCCAGGAAGGCAGATACCTGCCCCGGCCAGCCCCCAATTATATACTGAGCATGATGTTTATGGCATGGAATACTCTCTTTGGCCAGTTTGGATCAATTATTCTGTCTGTCTTTCTCCCAGCTTCCTGCATCTGCAAATTAGCAAGACTTGGAAAGCAGGACGGTGTCCTTGGTCTCATTCACAACAACTCATATCATCAGGGTGTTTATCAACATTCTTCACACACGAAATCCAAAACATACCAGCTACTGAGAGGAAAAAATTAACTCCATCCCTGCCAAAACCAGGACCTTTTTAATACTGTTACATTTTGTACCCATCAGAGAAGGGTGAGCAAAATGGTATTCCAATGGTTCCTTGACAGTAAGCTTAAAAAAAAATCTGCAGGTGTGAATCACTCTCACTCACCTCTGGATCTGCTAGACGCTGAGACAGCCCTACCACGAAGACAAGGTTCTTCTGTACAACCCGTACACTGGCCAAATGTTTGCGATTCTCTGATATCTTCTGTTTCCTCTCATTTTGTTTCTGTTTCTTTTCATTTTTTATCCTTTGCAGCTCTTCCTGGGAGAGTGGTTTGTACACTGCTGGATCTTCTGGATATGGCTAAATATAACAAATACCATTAAAAACAAGCCATATAAGAAACAACACATTTGAAAGTTGTTAATCTCAACGTTTTAACATACAATTTTTTTTTTTCCTGTTATACTGTTCTGATTGTTATGGCCAGCCACATTATAGAAGTAGCATATTCAGTCCTCTGGGAAAGATGAG
This sequence comes from Tetrax tetrax, assembly GCA_009806455.1. Lineage (NCBI taxonomy): Eukaryota > Metazoa > Chordata > Aves > Otidiformes > Otididae > Tetrax > Tetrax tetrax. The sequence goes on along the minus strand of WHYT01016361.1, from coordinate 112,121 downwards.
CACCTTGCATATTTTCATGGTCCTCTCTATAGGCATAACACTGATTTGGGCAACAGCCACATTCTAACCCAGCTGCCTAGTCAGTCTGGTAACACTACAAGCAGCTGCAACCTGACAGCCAAAACATCCTATTACGATTTCATTAACACAGCTTAGTAAGCAAGGTGAAAGCATGACCTGCATATTCACTTTATATTTAGTTCTGTGATACAGATTTGAATACTTAAGTGTATTAACAAACAAAGTTAAGACTACAGGATAAGAAATCAAAATACAAAAGGTATTTCAGTGACCCATCAAGTCCAAAACAGTAACACCATTACATGGCACAGTCTTTATGTGGTTAACTTCTCCTAATGAAAAGATTTCAACACAATTAGTGCATACTAATTTAATAGTATTCTTGCCATGCTCGCATACCATTTTGAAACTTAGGCTTTGTCTTTCCTGGACAAAGACATATTTATAACCTCAAGATTATCACCTACAGATAACTCCAGACATAACACTGTAGATTTTAATCTCAAAAGCATCTAGCAGAAGTACAAGTGTCCTCAGAGTTACCTAGAAAGACTGCTCCACTTATGCAGAGCACTGCTATAAAGGCACTATTTTAGCCTGGTCTTGTAGACTACAGTACACTGTCCTCTGCCCCAGATTACTCCTCAAAGCAGTCTCACATTCCTCACCTGTCCCAGTTTTCTCAGACTGAAAAAATGGATTTCACACTTTATATACAAAGCAATGCTAAGCCCAGAAGCAAGTATATAAAAACATCTCAAAAAAGTGTTTCTAAACACTGAGATGAAGTAAAAAATGAGAAAAGTACAGAAGATATACATTAAGGCAAGAGTTGACTTAAGATAAAGAAGTTAAGCTCACCAGTATGTTGAACTAAGTTATTTGTTTGTACTACCATAACCAAAGGTTTTAGTGTGCAAGTGCAACAAAAATGAATGCAACTTTTTCCTCACTGTTCTCTGTTAATGGTAGAATATGAAACTAATTGCCATACTAAATGACCTGAGGAAAATCTACAGCAGGAGATGAAAATAAGGCTTAGGTTAAAAGCATATATATTCCTTGACATGACACTACTGAAAGAGCCACCAAGTGCTCAGACCTGATAGTCTTCCAAGTACATCTCCAAACCAAACCAGATTCATTTTACAGTTTAAAGTTCAGCATCACTATACTATGCTTGAGACATGTTTTGAAAATATGCTGCAGTTGACAGCATCTCATGGTTAAACACCAAGTCTTCTGGAACACGTTTTCAGTACCAAAAAGGAATTTAAAGTTGTAATATACTTCAGAAGTAGCCAAAGGTACACAGCTAAGGCCTTAACATGAAAACACAATACAGACTCGAGTTACATTTGAACAGCTAAAACTATATTGTTTCTTTAAAAGTTATGTTACTCACAAGTAACACAATAACTTACACAGATTTCACAACATACTTGATGAACAGCAATGATCTGTTAGTAAGGTCATTTGGCATTAGCTATAGTCAATGATTACCCTGAGTTTTAAACACACATACACGTGAGCACTTCAGTAATTCTGCAAGGCATTTCACTTATTTAAAGAGCATCCCAAATTCTGTGTTAGTCAGTCATGTAGAATAAAGAATAGATAGTGTTTTCTTTTAAGGAAGAGAAAGACTACTTGTCAAAGAGAGAGTTAATTCAGTTATCACAGTCAAGCTGAGTTCAGGTAGGAATGGGAAGAAAACAAGTGCTCCGGTATAAGGCAGATATAGTTCCAAAAATAAAATGGCTTGCCCTACATAAAGTGATGTGGTCTCATACCCACAATCCATCCTTTCATAGATTAATTCCTTCTCCACATCCCATACTATGCAAGGCAAGGCTTATAACTGTGCTGCTCTCTGGTACTCCACAAGAAATTAACTCATAGTTTTCAGTAGATTCAGTAAGGCTCCTGAAGGTCCAAGAAAACTACAGCAAAGAGTGCCAAAGTTCATCAGCTTCTTTCTAGCCACATTCAGAGCATATTCTCAAATGAGAAGCAAGTCAGACAGTATGTTCCTTCTCCGTACAGCTATTTGCTACTGAAGGTCCTGAATATTAGACAGGAAACATCCCAGGTAGCTCAAGCATAACCGTGAGCAAAACATTTATTTGTCCACAGTAAAACTAGTAGTTTGTATTTGTACAGGAGACGATAAGAACTGCTGGGAGACACATAACTAAACAGCAACTTCAGAATCAGGGAAGAGAAATGTCTTCATCTTGGCAGAAAGTACAAGGTTGTTTGAATAAGAATTTCAGTCATTAAGTAGCAGCAGTAGATTTGCCTCCCATGGACAACAGCGCTCATTTGAGCAACAGAATCATCCAAAGTTCTCACTAGATACTGTAGAGCTATATTATATATTAAATGTTTTGTATGTATGTTTATCAGTTTTAAGACACGTTTAACCCTTCTAAGGAATATGAGTAGTTGGATATCCTGGCTTGCTGGACCTGTAAGTGAATCTGCATGCACCTCCTGAATCCCAAGAACAAATTAGAAACGATCCTAAACTGATAGACTATTTTCCTATCTATATAAAATACATGGCATGATGACAGATAAGAGATATTGTGCATTTAAGGAGGGACAAAGGCAAGCAAGCACAGCAGCAACATTTCAGAAGCTAATTCCAAAATAGTAATTATTAGAAATCCTGTTCTTTTCAAAAAAGGACATGAAGTTAGTCCACAAACAGGACAATAAATGATTTAATCTTCAGAATTACTGCTTCTCACAGTATTGAAGTTGACTAATTCAGATGATAGTTCAACTATAGACAGAATGCGTGGAGGGAAGACTGGTGGAACATCACTGAAAGCCAAACAAGGTGGATTGACTGCTGGTGTATTTCACAGTATCATTTAATCTGTTATTTACTTTCTGTTCAACCCTATAAAATAGGAGTAGGGAAAGGATCACAGGTACCAGAAGCTTTCAGGTCTTGCAACAGCTAAAGTGACAATGCTACCGACATGACCGCTTTAAACAAACAAATAAAAAAGAAGGGAAAAAAAACACAGAACAACAAAAAACCCCACCCCACAAAACAACCAAGAAGCATAAGATACTTGTTTAACCTACTATCACTGATTCCTTAGCTGGTAGAGGACTTGAGATCCAAGTAAAGTAGTTACATCAAGTGTTACCAGCATTTGTGTATTTTCAGATGCAAGACATTAAGAGATGTCAACATCACTGATTCACTACGTTCAGCTGACACCCTCCACTTAAGTTATATAAATCCTCTTCAGTAAAAACTGTGGAAGCCACCTGAACAAGATGTGTCAACATGGAAAGTGATCAGATTTTGTTTACGCCAACTGCAAGTTGCTGGCAGTCTTACAAGAACCTCATCAAAAGTTCGAATTTCTCTTCTGTAGGCTCGTTTCTTTAATCAGACATGGCCCTTGATGAATTCTCAGTCTTCCTGACTAAATTTGTCTTGTCATTTAAGTTTTGCTTTCTTTCAGACTTTTTCCCCACATTTTCCCAATTGCCGAAAGCTGAGCTGGGATTTATCAAGCACTTTGCTTTTGTCATCCCCAGATGGGTCACATTCCTTCCACATAATGGATGTACCAACATTTCCCAGCCGTTGCATTGCTACCAAAAAGGCTCTGAAATGAGAAATACAGAGAAAGTTAATAAGGTTTATGTATAGTATACACCATACTACTAATACCAAGAATTAAAAAATAACAATTTCCTGTGTTTCTAAATATCAATTGTTGCACCAAACTACTCAGTTGTGAGATTAAAAGCACCAGAGGAAACAACTGACATTTGCAGCCTGTGTATTAGACCAGGCATTCCCTTTTACACAGAAGCAGAAGAAACATGGACAAAAACCATGCTTAAAACATGTTAGTTTCTTGGTCATAAATGTAGTAGTTCACAATTTCTCTCCATCTGTAACACAAGGTGCTAGGAGAAATAAAGCTTGTTAAGTCAAGGAACTGGAGAACAAGGCGAAGCCACACAACATGAGCAGATGTGTATGAAGTTATATTATTTGGTGGAAGGCCAAAGTATTTAAGAAATGTGAAGGAACCAGGCTTTTTTTTATTGTTGGATTTCGAAATTGCAACAACTGACACTAGGGTCTGAGAGTGCTATGTTCTAGTAAAGCAACACAAGCAACTGAAATTGCACAAATTATTCATATGACTAACAGTACCTAGGGTCGCTGAATTTTAAATACAAGCAAAAAGAAAAATCTCTGTAAAGATAAAAAAAATTACTGGCTTTACAACCAGAACCAGCGACCCTGGTGACCTGTAGACCAGCTTTTAGCTACTGAAGTCTCTTCTGAGGACAGCATATTTTCATTCTAATTTGACTAGTTAGCGGCTATTTCACTCACAGTTAAGAAATCAATTGACTGGAAAAAGAGGAAGGCTTGCTTAGCACCTTACAATTGACTACACTACAATCCTGAAGGGCATCAGGAACTCAAAGCAAGTCAGTTCTATTTTTTTAAGGAAGTACTTTTTATAGTTAATGAATTAAACAGAAACGATTTCCGAGTCTAGGTCAGAAGATTTAGAAAAGTTTAGAAAGCTTTTAATGTGTTAAGACTAACAAGTACTAGTTTCCAACCAGCATTCAAGTGAAATTCATACTAGCCACTTACTTTCACAAATCAAAACAAAGCAAATGTTTGTCTACTACTGCTACTAGCAGGAGGAAACTTACACACTAACCCAATTGACTGCAACCACAAGAATATATTCTGCACAGACAAATGTTAAACTATATAACAGTTCAAGCATCTAGAATATTTTCTACTTGGCAGAAAAAACTGCAAACTAACATCTCTTCAGTTAGAAGTATATTAGAGACACTTAGAAAAATAACTATATATATGCAATGCACAGTTAAGATCTACCAGACTAATGGCATAGGCATCATTATAGTGCATAACCAAACTACTTTATCAGACTTTTCCAAAATCTTCCCCAAACCTTTCAACCAAAATCCCTGGATAGGGAACTTCTTCACTGCTTCTGTCCACAGATTAGTGATGAAACCATGGGAGAATTCACATTCCATTCAATGCCATTGGCACAAATAGCAGTTTTCTACTATGTAGTTGTGCATAACAGTCAGCCTTGCTTTAATATATGCTTATTCACAGTCCATTTTGCAGTAAGTATCCTGCACTGGTATATACATTATAAACATGATCTCCCTGTTGAAAGTATAGTACCTACTATAAGCTTTCCCTGAAAAAAAAAATTGTTGCTTTACCATTTTCTGCACTTCAGCATTTTAAGTGGTTGTAACCAACACATACCACAGTAGACATCAATTAGAAAACTGCTTAGATCGTTTCTCCAGAAACGTTATTACGCACAGATAGGAACTATTTAGACACACTGCACACAAAAACACATACCTGGTTCAGAAGGTCCAGCACACTTCAAAAGGTGGCTTCTTCAGACTTATTTGATGCTGCCGTCAACTGCGTAGCTTGAAATGATTTATTCCCAAGATTCTGATCAGGTCTCTAAGCCATAATGTCTTTGCCTACGCCATGAAATGACTGTACTCCTCAGCCTCCTCCATGCACACCTCCTATAATCCAGTGATATAGCTGCAGCTCTACTCAAGAACATCTTGCAGTCCACGGACGAAGAAAGTATGAAGAACATAATCCTCGTACATTGTGAAAGAACAGGTCTCCTTCCTCTCCTGGAACGGTCAGCGTGCTTCATTCCCATTGTAGCACTCGTTCTAGCTTTTCTCCCAAAACTGTCTGAGCAAACTGTATCCAATTCAGGAAAATATTTGCACATCCAATTACACGCAAGATTATTCCACGTTAAGAAGGTTCAGTGTGGTGGTATTCATATTTCAAAGAATTTGGATACCCAGAAGTAGTCAACAGCACGCTGCTTCTGTGATTTTTTTCAGATATATTCCACAAGCTTCCAATAATGAACAGGTAGAGATGAATCAAGTAGTTGTTGGCAAAAAGTAGTGTAATACATCCAGGCAAATGAAGCGACAGACAAGGAAATTCCAGAAATCTCGTGTTGTGCCAGAAGAGCAGAAATTTGCTTGTACTATGAAAATTATTATACAGCATGTGCCATCTACAGCAGGTGTCACGCGTGGAGACTGATTTGTTTGATGACAGGTGGATTTTCCTTGCAGGATACACAGCTCAAGTATCACAGCAAATCGACACAATTTGTTCACAAATGTATGTTGCTGTGGGATAGCCTTCAGGCTTGCAGACGTGTCCAAACACAGGTTAGCAGTGACAGCTCTGGTGTAGCCAAAGCCCAAAAGAGCAACAAGAAAATACAACTGGAAGTGCTTATAGAAAGCTGTGGCAGTGAATAAAGATAGTGAGACCAAGTAAGATTACTTGGGGTCTGAAAAGGGAGCTGTAATATGTGACAGGAAGCCAACAAAGGCATAAACTAAGTAACAGATCACAATTAAATAGCAGGAGAAAGAGGACACATAAGTAGCTGAACTAACAAAGAGAGGAAGGCCAGGCAAGAAAGTTACAATCAAGGGAAGTCATTAGAGCTAAAGAGAAGATATTGAGAAATAATTTTATTAAACACTGAAGATAAGGAAATAATTAGGTTAAGCAAAACACTGAAAGAAGGAAAATAATTCAAAGGAAAAAGTAGGCAACTTAGTGAAGCTGAAGTTTATAGTTGTGGCCAAACAAAGTACCAGCCAGACATCAATTAAGAGGCAGAAATAAATTAAATGTGACTCTAAAGTACTACCTTTAAGCATTTGGCAACAAGATCAGAATGCTAGACAAACAGACTTAGCCTAGATTTTGAAATGCTTTAAAGTTTAACACCATTGGATATATTTTCCAAAGGTTTTACATGTTTAGTGTCCAGAAAAATATGGATTAAAAGCTCCAGTGCCACAAAACAAAACAAGCAGGTGCTTTATAAGCTTGCCTCAGACAGCTCTGCTAATTTAGCTGAACTTTGACCCTCAGGAAACCCCTAATGTTGGAATCCTCACTGTCTTTCCTAAAAAGCCTTTGTCAATGCATGAACACCCCAATTCAAAACTTTTTGTTTGTTTGTTTTTGGCAGTTCTCCCGGCAACAGCATGCCTTGGTTCTGATGCACAGCTTCCCCTATTAATCCAGTTCTGAATTTAACAAACCAAGATTAGCCATTGCACAACAGCTTCGACACATATGCAGATAGAATCTGAAAGATCCAACATCTCACCCTTGATCTAGGCCATGACTAGATGAATGTTTCCTCCCCAAAGGAAAATGATGTCTTTGGTACCAACACAATGCAAGAGCCTTGCGATATGTGCAAGACAAGTCGCCGTTCCAGGATATTTACCTTTCTACAAGCAGGACAAAGTCCATTCTCATCAGTGCGGATACGATGCCAACAGAAACGACAGATTTGGTAGCCACAGGTGCAAGGGAAGAAGTTGATGTCATCAATTTCCAAAGGCTCCATGCAAAGGGGGCATTCCACAGGGTCTTCCTTAGCATCAGGGCTGCGAGACATCTTTATATGTTCGCAGAGCAGCAAAAGTTTATAATAACTTAATAGACTGAGAAGGTCAGCACTTGAAGGTCTGCAAGAGAAAAAAAAGTAATTAGTACTTTTGACAACCGCTCTTTTGCGTCTTAATATTTCAGTTCTTCTCGGCTTTTCTTCTCCCCACACAAATTATCTACTAACACACAGGTTACTCCATAATAAACTTGAGCATCTCTTCCTACTTATGAGTCACACAAGTAACATGAAAGATGGTACTGGTGATGTACCTCCCTACCTGGATAGGCAAGCACTTCTTTGGCAGTCTACTAGCCTATTTGGGTTTCAAACTATACAAAGAAATGCTTAACTGTGTATACCATACATTGCTTCTAAGTTCTGCCAGCTTCTTTAACTACTGCTTTCTTGAAACCGTCTACAAATCCAAAGTGAAATCCTTGAATGCATGTCTTTATGTTTAAGATCAGTTTATTCCTTCACACAGAGACTTGGAACAATCAGAGATTTGGAACAACATTTAAGTCATCCATTCAGACTTTTCAGTAGAGTTTAGAATTATTCAACAAAAACAAGGAAAGCTCCTTACTCGGCAGGATTCATTTCTTTGCTCATGTCATTTTTTGATCCAGAGGTTGATCCCCGAGATCAGCTTTAGGACTACAACATTAGCCAAGATTTGTCAGGTACACAGCTTGCTACATGTGTCAGAAAACTTTCATCAAGTCATCTACACTTTTCACCAGCATCCAATTCACACCAAAGCCCAAATATACAAATGCGGTCAAAAAACACCGAGTTTTAACTTAGGGTGCAGCCACAATAAGGTATTTCTGGATCAGAATTTTGAAGATAACCAAAATTCAGGTCACCACTTCCCTAACTAATTTCTTGAACTCAGTCATTTGAGTATCCTTCCATTCTGTCAGTTTAAGAACACAGCACAAGAAAGTTACTTTCAGACTCAAAACAAGGCACAGATATTCAATCTGTTTGGTGTTTTTCCTCTTTCTTTTTTTTCATTTAAGTACCATTGTGGATATATGAAGTTGTATGTAATGTCAGCAAGCTGTCTGGATCTGCTGCATGAGACACGCATGTAGATGGGACAGAATTAAAGGGCAATGGCAGAATTTTTAGGTGGACCTTTTAGAGGGAGGAAAAAAAAACTAAACAAAATCAAACAACACACCACTAGAAACCTATAGAAAAAGATGGGACCAGAACTGACAGTTGGATGGTCACACCATCTGTAACAAACTAAACCACTTCTTCACAAATAAGCGAGCTCAGAAGTCTCTTAAAAATCCAAAGTTTTTACAATTACACCTTTCCAAAAACATCAGTCATGCAATTATAATTTAACCACACACACATAATCTGGAGTCTCTTCTACTTTCCCAGACTGTTTTCTGTTTCATTGCTAACCAAACGCTATAGATAGTGTGCTATTCAATCTTTCGCTGGATTTTTAGGAGCAAGTCCAGAAACAAATTCTCACATCTACCTACTTGAAGAGTGACATTTACTCCTGTCCTTGGAAATAAAAGGAGTAAATGTTTTGAGATCAAACCCTTGCTCAGACTTCCGTGTCTCAGTGTTAGCCACAGGTACCTTTGGTTTGATACTGTAACAACCACAAAACCAGTCCTGCTTATGACCTTCTACACTCTAAAACCATACTTCCTTGCATTAAGTCTATTTTGTGAAACCCATGAGGTTCTAGCTCAAGTTAAGACCTCCCTCCTTACAGGATGGGATCCTTTTAGCATCAATCCACAATACTTATCCCTGTCCTGCACATTACTTCAGAGACAGAAATTCCTCTGCAAGCAAACAGCAGAGAACCCTCAAGAGGAACAGCATACACACACACAACCAAAGCACCATCCAAATACACATCAGAGTATATAGCTTTGTATGGGAATGGTCATGTTGTAGTTAGGTGAACCTGTTTTCACAAGCTGATACCAGAAGCTTAGACTAAAATTTCAACTAGTGTGGTAGGGAGTACAGCCTCTAGGCACAAAGTGCGGTTCTGGTAAACATATATCATTACTCTAGAGAGAAGTGGATGCTCACATAAAGTAAGGATGAGAGAATGGATTTTAGATGCGGTAAGCATAATTTCTCTATATGGCATGCACTAGCAACACCACTGTCGTCCTCCTGACCTTCACAATGATTAAAATGAAAAAGTGAAACTCCTACAGTAATACAGCAGCTTTTACTTCATTATGTATGCTTTCATTAGTGCTATATTTACAGTCATTTTGACAGGCTCAAAATCAGGTTCCAGGACCTTACCAGTGTTCTCTATAGAGAACGTTAGCAGAATCTGACCTGAAGGAAGGAAATGATTAGTTTGTTTGGGAGCTTTGTCTTGTTTTTAAGAACACATTCCCACTTGCTAAAGAGTGGGAGGGACTGTTAAAAGCCCACAGCACACTATTTAATGGCTTATTATGCAGATAACTTAACACACATTTCTACAGCAGCCCTTACATTGCCTGTAAACTTTTCACACTTGTATAGCAGCAAAACTATTACAATATTAAAGCGACTTGAAGCCAAAACACAGGATAAACTGGACAGGTTTCGTTCAGTTTAGATTTGAATTTGAGTTTGTCAGGATCTCCAAAGAGGTACGTAAGCAGAGAGCGTGTTCCCTCCAACTGTGTACTCATTCCACCACACCCTCAGCAGCTTTGAGCCTACTGAAACATGTGTAAATACAGCTATACTAGTACTAGTGAAGCTGTAGTTAAAAGTGCATTTTTTAAGACATTTCAGCCACCATAGTAAAACTACTGAACCATGGAGTTACTATTTGGAATCTCTGCTAAGAAATGTCATCAGTTCATGTGAAAAAGTGTGACATATTAGCTAGTGCCTCTGGGATATGCAGACAAGCTCTAACAAAACTGCAACATGATTAACATTTATGAGCTGTTTAAGTTAACACTAAGAGTTCGGCAGCTGCTAGCAATAATGCCAATAGCTTGCTTCAGTCAGCAAATGGCCTGTTATTTTACAGCAAGGAGTAAAGAGCAGCTGTGTGCCATGTTTCTTGAAACTAAGTAAGAGGCACTATTTATTTACTTGGGAAAAGACCATTCAAGCATCCCATTTTGAGATTCTCTATGAAGTGTGTCTCCATTTCAGTAGGGTTTAAATACCAGGGTCTGTCTTTCAACTCTGCATCAGAACAATGCTTGTTTTTTGAAAACTGGAATAACATGCATAGCAAAGCATGCATTGTTCATATAGTGCTACCAAGACACACAGAGTGACTAGTCAACTTTAAGGCTATTCCAAACAATTCGAGATTAACATAATAGGAAAAGTAACACAGCAATGGCAAAAAGCAAAAGGTGGCATTCCATGCTGTGTTTAATCGAGAGTATTTGGTCTTTGGGATCAAATTCAAAGAGATTAAATTAATAGCACCTCAGGGGAAAAGAAATAAATAAATAAATAAAAAGGAGGAAGGTTACACACGTGTACACATGTGAAACAAGCAGCTAGAATTTGTCTATACACTTTCCAAAATATCGACAACTGCAGTCAAACAGGGCTCTGACAGCTCCACATCCTGTTTACAGGAGACTCTGCCAAAACATTCATGCACACAGGGATTGAGTGGATGTGGACAACGTCCAGCAGCACTTTTTAGATTTAGTGAGTCCGTAACAGGTAACAACCAAAATATAGAAATCCATAGTTATGTGTCTTGTCCTTTCCACCATACCAATGAGTAAGTTCCTTTCTTTTCCAAGCACTTATATAAAATTAAAGAAAAGATAATTTTTCATTAACATCTAGAAGTGCTTACTTAGGGGATTTGACAGCTGTGTCTGATCAGCTTTACTGTACAATTGCTTTTCTTGATGAAATTCTCCAAATTTTGCAGTCAGGAAAAAGAGATCCTACTATTTGAGGGTAGTCACCTAAACATAATTTTACTTCTAGAACAGTTAGTGATCTCAGTCCATTTAGGATGCAGACACACTGCCTTTCCCTTTTTCCCTTGAGGTGAGCAAGTTTAGCTTCCAGCAGTTTAATTTTAAAAGGCATCACTAAAAAAAAAAGGGGCAGGGGATAAACAACTAGCTTGTTATCCGCACCAATCTGAGATTTGGCACACACTCTCCCTCATCCCCCCATAGTAGACACCAGAACACTTCCACTTGCTAGCAGTTCATTCAGTAAACGTGTCCCTTAAAGTGTAAGTCCTTCCCTAGAAGGGCAGCCATCTCCAGGGGATACAGACACTTTCTCCTCACACAATGGGGTGAACCCAGCCTTGCTACTTGCTTTAAGACACTAAAAGTGTCACAGTCTAAAACTGTCAAAATCTAGTAATGAAAAACCTGAGTAAAGAACTCACATGCCAGAAAGTATTTGGAGACTTATGGCCTCTTGAAGCAAAAACTCCAGACATATGTTAGCTAATGTTTCACTTAAAAGTTCAAACATACCTGACACTTGGAAGTGAAACAGGTCCGAGTCTACACACTAAACGTCTAGTGAGGGCTCATTAAACTTACGTAAACAGAAACTCCTACTTTTTTTTCATAGCCTTGTATCTTTTGAAACTCATCAGCCCAAACAAGTCTCAAGAACACAATGTGGATGCTGCTTGCGTAACACCACAAGGAAGCCAGCTCCCCCCGAGATCCCCATTCCCACCCTGATGAAGGATCAGTTCCCCTTCCACACCTCACCTCTGTGGTGATCCTACACACAAGCTGGAGGCAGAAAGGCAAGCAGACTACAAGCAGCAGCTGGATCCAGCAACTCAGTCATTCAGGGCCCCACAGAGAACCCATTTGGGAGAAAGTTCACATATGTGTGTCCCAAATCATGGATGAATGGTCTAGGCATTAAAACATCTAGTCTTGTGTCTTAATTAAGTCATACACACAATTCGGAAGAAATCTGGGGAACTTTCCCAGGCCACCTCTTTGACGTGCGACTTTCTACTCGCCTGTCATTTTTTGAGCACCACACAAGGAAAGTGACCCCTTTTTACCCACCAGCTCTTCACTAAAATCAAAACACAGTGATATTTTACAATCACCTGGTTAGCAACACCGGTATTGGAGACAGCAGGAGTGCTGAAAACAGGCTATGCTTTTCTAAGTTTTCTGGTGCTGTTACTAACTGAGAACAAAGACACCTCAGTGGCAAGCAAGCAGGCTCTTGAATTCATCCAAGTTAATTTTCATTTGAGACAGAGGGAAAGTTCACTTCCTACTTCTTTTTCCTGACCATGCTGAACATTTAAAGCAAACTGTACTACTAATTGCAAAATCATGCCCAGTAACTGCATAGTCTGTTTTCTCTCATGTCTCCTCTCTGGAATAATGCTTATTATTCTGTCTGTGTGGTTTGCAACTACATTTTGATCCGAGTACAAACAACACACAAAAAAAGTAAGAGGTAGACAAAGCCCCAAATGCTTAGAAAGTATGACCAGGAATTAGGTAGCCATCTCAGTATTTCTAAAAACAGCATTACGCTGACTAGGATTATCCCCAAGTTATTTAGCTCAAAGAGGTCAAAACTGAAGTCTCTACAGGACTCTTCTGCTTTAAGCCTCTCTGCAGGTGCTCAGGGAACTCACTCTTGTGGTTTCAGACTTAGAATTCTGGCAGCATAAGCAGTTGTACTGTTACTTGAACCAGTAAGAGCAAAATATAACTATTTTTGCTGGGTCATATTTTACCTAAATCAATCCTCCATCCAGTTCATCACCCAGCCACACAGAAGCTTGCACACAAGCACCTACGGCACTCAAGCAGCATGTTCAGTAACAGTACAAAAATCAGCTGAAGAATTCACTAGCTAAGTTTTGACTTAATATTCTCAAGGCACCCTAATAACAAAAATAGAGGAGTCAGATGCCACCTGCTAAATGAAAAGGGAACTAATCGTTCTTTATAAACCCAGTGTGAACACAAACTATTTCAAGACAGTCATGTGGCAAAAAAAAAAGTTATGTTCCACAAAAAGATGCTTCTCACTTAAATGGAATGAAGAATTGGTCACTGTAGGCTTATTGTTACAGGACTTAAAGCTTTTATGCATAAAAGGCTACATACTATCAAGTGACATGTGAATGCCAAGTAAGAGATAATTTACTCAAATTACTTTCTTATAAATCATGAACAGAATCAAGGTGTTAAATTTTATTTAGAAATAAAACAGGCCAAATAAGACTCTGACAAATTCATCCACAAGCACATAAAGTTTTGGACACAATTATCCAAGGCAGTAACACTATCCTAGCATCTAGGTCAATTCATTCAATGAAATTAAAAGCATATTCCCTACATTCATTCACCTTAGGACTTGAACACTAGTATTTCTTATTTTCTCTTTCTGCATGTCCCCATTTCATTTTTGTACCTATAGCGCTATTATATATAGACACGATATGCCAAAAGCATTTGGATAATGAATTAGAAGTGAGCTATACAATTATTAGTTTAAGTATTTTAAAAGACCATGTCACAGGTAGTTAACATCTAATATTGGTATACCTATTGCAGTATTATTATTTCCAGCTCCTCAGGGTGCAAGCAGGGGATGCTCAAGTAACAAGTGAAAAAGAATGGCCATACCTATACAGACTTCCATACAGCAAATTACATATCACAAATTGTTGTCAGATAACGTTGCATAACACACCATAAAAAAAAAAAAAAGTCTGTCAAAAAGAGATCCATCAGCTCCTGTTAGATATGAAATATGTTCCATCTGAACTATCCTGAATTCCCTAAATCTCTCATTACTGGGAAAAAGGGTGCTACTCTGTTTCTTGTACTTTTTCTTCAGAGCATCTGCTACCGGTCACTGACAGAAAGAGGATCTAGATAGATCAGCTTGCCAATCATGCAGCAACCACAAGCAGCTATTATAGAGGTTATTTGGGGAATGGAGAGTCTTCATTCTGTTCATGCAGCACCCTAGCACAAAACACTCATTCTGCAGTCAGGGTACCCACACATCTGCTATCCATAGTTCAATCTTTCCATAATGATGCATTCTATTTAGCCCTTAGTAAGGTGATATATACTCAAACACATACTTGTCCTCCTTATAAATCCATAAAGCACCACTAGCATTGGAAAATTCCTATTCTTTCCACATCTTAGTATATCAGTTTTCTCTGTGTTTGAAGACTAGCACATTGGTTGCATTGTAGAAGACTCACATTCTAGCACAGAAGCACTATCAGACAGTTGGAACAGTACTTTGGAAAAACAAAGTGTTTTGTAAAAGACAGGTGACAGATTAAAAACTTTGTTAATGCATATACATGCAGTAATTTGTTTGTGATTTGACAATATTAATTGTAAAGGTAGTCATTAACACAACAAAGCATATTCAGCGCCAGTGCCAAGTACCCAAGCAGACTGATTTTTCAATAACATAACAGGCTAACACTGTTCAGCTACTCAAACTCCCTACAGCAAGGCACAGAGGCTGGGCGAGTGATGGCAGCTCAACCTCACCAACCTGTGTTTTCATCTGTTTCACAGAAGTTTCCAACATCCAGTTTTTCTGGCACTTTTGCCTCTGCAGATTAAAAACACCAGGCACAGATGTTTCCCTGGTGCTATCCTGAGTAAATCTGGGGGGATACTTACTGGAACAGCTTTAAGCTTCAATTTATTCTACGTTGCAACCCCCTGAATGATGACTTTGGGCAACTGAAGTATCTTACGTATCTGAATTTCTTATCCTTCTGCTATCTTTTACTCACTATGACTTAAAATCACCAATTTTAAGAAAAACTGCAAGTTAGCCCTCCCCTCAATTTAAACTGATTTTAACTTTTCAACTACTATTTTTATCTATTGATAACTATTACAGATGTTGACTGCCAACTAAATGAAGCTTTTTTTTTTTAAACTAACTCAGCAGAAGGTCTGCATTACCCACACTAAAGCTGTTGCTGTTTCAGTTTGTAATATATTCCTCTGATTTTTGAGGGTTTGCTTCTTAACTCAGTATCACTGGTGCTTTTAATAACTTTAAAAAATCTACATGAAATTTTTTAACTAGCAAAACCTACAAAAGTAATAAAGTCTTAGTGCTTGTAATGTAAGACAGTATGTTTACAAAACTTGAAACCAACTAAGTTATCCAAAAATAGCAATGTTAACAGTAGGTTACATGTCCAAATCCTTCAAAGATTTCAGAACTAGTAGAGCATATCCTCATTTTCCTTTCCTGAGGGTACAAAAAAAAAAAAGAAAAAAAGCAGAAAAAAAAGCTTTTTTACCTTAAGAGAATTGGTTCCTCCAGTAAAAGTGAACACATCATTGAACTAGTAAATCAAAGTGACATTGCCTGACTGTGCCTTTAAGAAAAGCTGGTACAGCACCTAAACAGATTTCTGTTCTTTAGCTAGTGAACTCTACTACTGTAACTAATGCTAGACCTCGGTACTAGTATCGATGTGTATTGATTATATGTTGAATATGTTGACCACTAGAAGAATTGCTAATTTAAGTGACAAAGATCACCAAGTAGAAAACTTCAATTCTAACACTCGCTAAACTGGTTTTGATGGGGGAGCTGAGCAAGTGAACTTATTTCAAGAGATATGAACTGCAGATCAATTTAAAACTTAAAAAAAAAACCACAACCCAGACAACACAACGTGCTACCCCTTCCCTTTGCGCAGCACTTCAGGCTGTTCTCTCTCTCCCATGACACAGCTCAGCTCTCTGCCTGTCTCCTAGACAGCCCTCTCACCATCTCCCACTTTTCATCAGTCTCCTCAGTGCCGTTCGACCTATTCATGTTTTCCTAGGATGCCTTCATCCAAGACAAGAAAACCAGCGTTTGCTCCAGGCTTCCAGCTACTGGAGTTTTTAATCAGTTTGCTTCTTTCTTCAGTGAAGAGGAGAGGAAAGAACATGCCATTCTGTAATAGAAACTTCTTGTGCCAGCTTGTACTAGATTGCATACTTAATAATAGTCAGTATTCTCAGATCCAATTACAAAAAAAAGCTCAGCCCGGAAGAGCCCCACAGCCTTTAAAGAGTGACAATCCGGAAATTTTAACAAACACAAATGTTACCCAACTTGAGGTTGCAAGACTGTATTTGAACATAACCCAGTTTGAAACATCCCACCGGCAGCCATCACCTTCTGGATAATTTACCAGAAGGACTTATTTTTGACCTGCTGCTCTAGCTGCATTAGTTCACACACACTTAATACTACAACTGGTCTGATCTGAAAGGATGCCTGAAGAACAATAATCTTACTATCACTGAAGTACAATCTAGCAAAGAGCACCATCAATGCAGTATGCTCAGAAAGCAGCACATGCAATTTTTTTTAAAGCTTGCATTAAAGGACAGCTTAGCTTTTACACTAAAAGGATGTCATTTGCATTTTCACAGTGCCACATGAACAAGAACACTGCAGCATCTTTAGAAGTGCTAAGCCTGCCTGTCCAGTCATACTCAATTACAAAATTTGTACTCTCCAGTGAAAAAACCTTGTAATCAGTTTTCTTATTACTTCCCAGATATTTGCATTATCCAAATGAAGGAAAGAATGTGTAGTTAAACCTCCTCCAAATATGATTTTTTAGTTTCCTATTAGATAAATACCTTCCTCTATAGCAAAATGATTATCTGTTATTTGTTCCTGAAGAAGCAGTTAGAGAAACCATATCTTCCAAAGAAAGCATAACTAGAGAACATGCCATTGGAGCTAAGGTGCACTTAAAAAAAAAAAAAAAATTGAAGGAGAATTTAATGTGCAAATGAAAATCTTTAATTCTTAAAAATGCAGCACTATCTTTTGCTCTTAGGGAAACGGTATCCAGTACTTAACACACACAGTTCTGAAATTGTCTTGGAAATAGTATTAAAAGTTAGAGCTGCTGAGGGCAGAGGAGAAGCAGCACAGAAAAGGGGGATAAAAAGCTGATCACATTGAGAGATACACATTCTTATTTGTAGCACCATGCATTAAAAGGACACACACTTATTCCTTAGGCCATAAGAATTGCCAAAATTATTTGTAGAAAACTAGGTATAAAATGGAAGAACGGATGATCACAAGTCATGGCTTCTTGTCTCTGCCTGCTAAGCACCTCAGGAACCTTCCAAATTCCTTAACTCTCCCTTATGAATTGCTGAGTTGTCACAGCAATATTAAGAGATAATAAACCAGAAAAGTGTATCAGCTAAATATTAGTACTATTAAAAAAAACCCTTGCACAACACACCTGTCAAGCAGTAAGTTTTCTGTTTATGTACAAGCAGGAGGCCCCCCACCTGCCTTGCCTCTAGCTGAGAGCCCCCTTCAATTTTGTTCCTAATTCCATAGACTACTTGAGGTACTTTTCTTGAACATATAGAGTATAAGTGAATGTACCAGGTAACACTTCTTCTGTGTAACCAAGACATTAATAAAACTAAGAATTATTAACTCTGAAGCTTAATAAAACAGCTGAATACAATTCAGATCTAGGGAAGGGGAGATCCAGCTAGTGTTAGCAACAACTCTGCAGCTCCCTTAAGCAGCATCCTTGAAATTAGGAAAGTATAAACTAAAACACTAGAGAATTTGAGAGAAAACATGTTTTAAAATAATTCTCAAAGCTCTTTATGTAGGTGTTTAAAAATTGTTTAAAACAACCTTCAGAAAATGAAGGGTAAGCTACTTAATGTTGATTTGCTTTCTCCCTGTCTTATCAGTTAAGGTGTATTTCTTCCAGGCTTCAACTCCTGTAGTTGTTCAGTGTTTTCAAATGAGAACAAAAGGATAGTTTGACCTTTAAATATTACAGTGAGAGATGTATTATGCGTTTTTCAAGTCATTTTAAACAGCAAACATGAACATAGTATCAGCCTAATTATTGTTTTCTTAGCAACAGTATTAAGTCTCCGATGTTTTCTGTATCCTTTCATGGATTATAAGACCTTTTAGTTGGGCTGGAGGGGAGAGAAGCACCAAAACAAGTTTAAGCTGAGAAATATGGACAGAGAAAGCCTTATACGGCTCATCTATAGGTTCTGGATGAGCAGTGATTCCAGCTTGAGTGCTTCTGCTAATCAAGTAATAATGCAAAACATTGAGCTCAGAAGAATAAAAACTCTTTGTCAAAGTTCACGCACTCCTCAGTGCCCACAACTCTATCTTGAAAGTCACTGGCAGCTGATGTCAGAGATTAGAGGACTGGCATGAAGTATGCTATATGACACACTGAGTAACAAGTCAACAGCCACATACAGCACTAGACTGAACGTACCTGCTTATTCTTATACCAGCAAAACCCAAACTACTTCATTACTTCCCTGGTCAAAAAAAACAAAAAAAACAAAAAAAAACTGTGAAGTACCTGCGTCAGTGCCTCTTCTCAGCTCTAGCAGTAGCTTGTACTTTAAATTTAACCTTAACTTATTAAAAAAAACAAACCACAGTAATTCCCGATCTTCATTTCACTTAGCAATTATATGGATGCTTTACAAAAATCTCAAATCATCTTCTGATTCTCCAGGCTGTAGCTTTATTCCTGACAGTTCAAAGTGTCCTACTGGATGTCATGAATCAACGAAGCCTTCACACGACTTATTTAAATATGAACTGTGATAACCAGAATACTCTGAATGGTACAGATTCCCATTTTTTGCACTATATCATTTAAAATATTTCCAAGTCTGAATCAAGTACTTTGCCTTTTAATGACTCTGGTTACATATGGTCAAATCAAGATGAATAGGTTTGTGAGGTTTTTTTTTGTTTTGGTTTTCTTTTTTTTTTTTTAAATTGGGTAACTCAGCAGTAATTTCTCTTCGTTACACCTCATTTTTTGAAATGCTGTGGTCTAGAGCCCACTTGTGCAGAGCAGACAATGCAGACAATTGCAATACATGACAATATGAATTTCCAAATTCGGATCTGATATGAAAACAAGCCATTACATTCTGTCCACTCATTTCTTGAAATGGGGCCGGGGAGGGCATGGGTGAGGGGAGCGTGGAATCAGACAGATCTCCTAGTTCAAAGTGTTCCTGACTCAGCACAGGAAGAACAAAGCCAGAATTTTCTCTTTAGAAGGATCAAGCCAAAGTTAATGAAGATGCATTTTGAATTTTCAAGGAACATACGCATTTTGAAAGAGATAGTGACAACCAGCAACCAGTCACAGAATGCTGACACACAAATTGCTATTTCCGACTATTAAATATTACAAAAGTCTTGAATATATTAAGCAGTAGTCTAGAACTGGGATTTCCTGCCTCCATTTATTAGAATATAATTGTAAAAGCCCCAAAGTGTTAATTAAAATGGACCGAAAAACTGGAAAAAGTTTTCCTCTCAGTACCTGCACATTCATTCTTTATCTGTTAACTTCTCAATATAAGCTTTACTTGCTACAAATAAGAACCGCAAATTCATAAAATAAAATATAATTAATGCTTGATGAGACAATTTTGAATCAAATTTCAGGAAGGTAAACGATAAATCTCTTCAAACATTTTATGAAGAAGAGCTATACATTCTATTCCATATTTATTTTTAAAGCCATTTTGCTTAAGAGTTTGACTGTGTTTATCTCCACAAATTTAGTTTAGACATTATTTTCAGTTTTAGTTCCTCAGAGTCCAGTCCGTCATACATGTTGATCAGGCAGCTGGGGAGGAGCACAGTTCTTTCCTGCTGAGCTTGTACTTCACAACTTTTGCTAATGAGTTTACATATATGCTTTTAAACAGGTAGTTGCAGTTTTAAGAACAGCAATTGACAGTAAAAACATTTTAGAAGGGACTTCGTACACTTGTCCTTTATGAAAGGAAATGTTTTGCTTAGAAAAGTGTTAAGACATTTGAGAGGAAATAAGTAGATTTAATTTCTTTGCTTCTCTTCCTATTGAGTTTACAGAATCAGAGGTACACTAGTACTTTCAGTACTGCACATTGTTTCAGCTTCCAGTCAGGTATTAACCATCCAAAGCAGCATCCATTCATAAACAGAAACACATTAGATTCTCCAGGTGTGAACAAATGCCACAAAGCCTGTAGCTTTTAGGATTTAGTCTGTAATCAAGTCCAATGACCACACTAGTTAGAGTTAACAGGCAGTTAAAAAAAAAAAAATCCAACTGTTCACAGAGAAACAAGTCACTTTCCATAAATAATTTTCTGAGGAAAGTCACAGATCATGTGGACCAGAACAATTTTGTTTTCTCCTTAAATTTCAAAAAGGCTTTCAGTAGGGTTCTGCTGAACTCTCTAAAGAAAATAAGCTACCATCAGAAGTGTCTCTTCTCTCATGGTTTAAAAATTAATTTAAAAAAATTGAAATGAAGGAACAAGGGAGTCAACTTTGGGAACTCCAAATGATTCTGATATCACAGATGTAACTAATTCTATTCATTAGCAATCTGGAAAAGAAAGTGAGAAGGAAGTAGACAAAAGTAACTACACCAAAGGTCTTACAGCACAGAAATCTAAAGGATCTCATGAGGCTGAATACCAATAAATTAATATGAAATATATTATTGCTAACTGCCACATGATGCAACTAAGGCAAAGCTACTTCTAAATGACCACAATGATGCACCAATCTATCCAATAATTTTAAGGAACAAGCTCTCTGAGCTGTCGTAAGTATTTCCTATAACATCAGCTTAGTAATTAGACACAGTCAAAAGCAAAACTAAATATAAGGAATTATTAGGAAAAAGCACCAAACATCATCACTGTAGAATCCTACAATGCATCTGCATCCTGTACTCTGCCCCACTGGAAAAAGGGTACTGTGCGTACACAAGCAGAATGGAAGAGACAAGCAAACAATATGTATTTATTCCCCTTTATATATGATACTCCCCCTCTCTCTATGTATAAAAATATAACACTGTGCCTAGTTAAACCATGAAATTCCTTGCTATCAAAGGTTGCAGAAGACAGAATTTAAACGGTTTAAAAATAATCAGACAAGCTGACTAGAGTGGAAGATGCAGTGTAAAGCGAGTAGCTCAAATACTATAAAGCAGAAAATGTACTGTCAAGGAAGCGGCTGGGGTAGACACCTGCTGGGCTGGAAAAGTCTACAGATGTACGGAGTGCTATCAGAAAGCATCCTTGGAAGTATCACTATGTTCACCCTGATCTTATGGTCTTCTGTACAGCATTTGTTGCTAGTCACTAACAGCAAGATATTGGGCTAGATAATTTTGTTCTGATCCAGTACAGCAGTTCCTGCACTTGGTACTGGTCTAATTTATTACAAAGTTACACACTTTTAGAAAAATAAAAGGAAGGGGAAAAGAACCCTTAACACATACCACTGAGTTTGAGTGATTTTGGACACTGGATTCCTTCCATATCTTTTAAATTTTATTTCCTACCCCTAGAGTTGACTTTTATAAACACAGTTTTTTTACATAAGTAGTTCCTTACCTAGCATCTCCTAAACACAAGAAAGTAAAAGAAATGCACCACACAGAAAAGACAGTGTAAGTATAAAGACTTCCATGTTTAACTTAAATCAAGAAGATTTCTCCCTCCATAATTTCCTTAGAAGTCCTGAAGCTGATTACCAGCAGTTAACCAGACAACAGATACACACAGTTTAATTTCACAGCTCTTTGCAGAAGTTAACAGGAACTTATGGTGAACTGCTGAAAAATATTCCCCAATTTTGATCAACAAAACCTATGAGAAGCTAATTTAATGTTACAAGTCTCTGCATCTGTCAGATATACTACATGAGTGGAATCACGGCTGCACCATTTTCATTTTCATGCTACAGGTACTATCTGAAGTTCTCAGAATTCACTGCTGTCCAGCAATATTTTCAGCTACAAGCCTTTAAAAGGCATCATGAGCAAATCTACAGTAAAGAGCATTCCTGTGTCTAGTGGTACCAGGTACTATGACGGAGAAACACTCAGTCATGGCGCTGAGATACTGTCCGTAAGTAGCCTTTCACAGACACTCGCAACTGATAAAAGTTTGAGGAAGATGTTAGTTAGATCAAGATTAGTTTAATCTACTCAGAGTGGGAGTACAGAGCTGTTTCTGTAGTATTACTGGAACAAAAGTACACAAAAAATATCTATAATCCAGCTCGAAAGCTTCAACATTCAGAGAACAGACTAACTTACCTACTGCTAATATCACTTGGAACAAGCTGTTTGCAACCATACTATCTTTGGTTTGTTTATTTATTATTATAATAAAGACTTTGTTTCTTCACACAGCAATACCTTAAATAACCACATCCGAGCACCTCAGACCTCCTGATGTACTGTAACTTCATACATAATCTGTAGCAGCAGCCACAACTGGAATCTTAACCATTTGAAGAAAAAAGAAGCAACACATCTACAGTAGTCAGTAGATTTCATGGTCTCATATTGTCTGGTTAGAAGGACTCTCTTCTAAAGTTTTTCACACTGGTGCTGTCCCCTCTCATTAGCCAATGGCTTTCAACAGCAGCGAGAATGCAGTTTTAATCTAAATAGTCAATTCTAGAGAAAAGTAGCATCAAAATATACAAAGTTCAGACTTCCAAAGAATTACAGGTACTGCTAAGTGGGAAATGTGAAGGGAAACAAGAGGGGCTACATAAGCCCAGTCTGAGCAGCCTCCAGTAAGGTCCCTGTTTATCACCTGATAGCAAACCTTATCAGATCAAGGCTCCCACTAGATGGAGAAAGATAATCCTCAAACATTTTCTGCTCATATCCTCTCAGCTGGACAACATAATCAGGAGTTTGAATCCATGCATCTTCACTTTGCCTTGGATAAGGTTTCTGGGAAGAAATGAGTTAATCATGTATTTGTTCAGATTAAGAGTTCAAGCCCACTTCTGTCAATAATTTAGGGCTGAACTTCAGAGTATGCTATACTTAAAATAAATCACAGCCAAGTTACAAGAGCCTGTATCCCAGTGATCCCTCTGGTTAACTGCCAGAATAAGCTTGTCTTCATTGTATTCTGCCCTCATAGGTATAAAATAGATGAAGTAGGCTGCCATGGATTAAAAGAGACTATCCAGATCTTTAGGATCCAAAGCATGGGGAAGACTCTACAATGTACAAAAAAAAAAAAACAACCCCACACATAAAAGATTTCATAGGGAGTTCTGCTGTAACAGAAAGGATGGCAAAAGCAAAGAGTACATCCTCCAACCAGCATCAGTAGGCACACACAATCAGCCTGCATGGGTTCAGAGAAAGCCCATATTTCCTCAGCAAGGGCAAGCATCCAGAGAGGTCAGTATCAAAATGAAAAAGTGTGAAGAAATTATTCACTTTTTCTGGTTATGATCAAGCATATATCAACAACAAATCAGGAATTAAAGATAAGTCTCTAGAAAGACATTCACATATCCAGCACACAAGCATCTGATCATCTTTACAAATCTGGTCCTGTCACAAGAATTCGAGAAAAGCCACCAATAACAGCCCAGAGCCATGACTAAGAACTAATTCAATGCATTCCAAAGTATTTCATTTACAAGAAAATCCTGTAGAAAAGTATCACAGAATTTCTCCAACAAGGGAAGTCAGTATACAAGAATTCAGTTTAACCTTTAAGAGGTTGCAGTTAGCCCCACCAGCTAAATGGCATCTTGCATCAAGGTGAAGTTTTTTCCTTGCTGTCCCACAATGCACCTATACTGTGAAATAGCAACATTAAACCTTGCAAGACAGGTATATTACCCTGAGTTGTAGGTTGTTTGCACAGTTTGTTCTACAGAAGAATCAGTCACTTCTAAACAAGGTCCACTGTGCTCAACTATTACCTTAGACATAAAGGAGACCACACATTATGCCTACAGACCCTGTCTTGCAGAAGGGGAATTCAGAGGGCTTGTGCTAACAACAAAGCTGAAATAACTGAAGTAACACTCCACCTCACAAGAAAACACCATGGATTTTCCCTGAGATAGGGCTACGCAAGATTTCAAGAGCAAAGGAGGAAAAACATTTGCCTGCAATGAGAACATATTCTCTATGGTCATTAAATGGCTAAGCCACTATTGAAGCAATTAATGTTTGGTATGAGATTTCTGTTGTAGCTTCAATGTCAGCTGCCACAGCCCTTATATCCAGAGCTAACTTTCAGAATACACTAGCAAGTATGTTGCATTCATAGAAAATCTGTAACTCATTCCTTTAATTTTATCAGAGACTTATGTAAATAGACTTCGGAGGCAGAATGTTTAGAACTCAGTAAAATCTGAATACACTTGTAAAATATTTCTTACCTCTCTACAGATCAAGCTGAATGAGCCTGCCTTGTAGCCTTCCCTAGAAATTGAGATCCTTGTCTTTGCAAAAGGTAGTTTACTGCATTCAGGTTTCACACCATCCAAGCTAGTATGATTAAAGATTGCAGAAGCATCAAAAAGAGCAAGTAGTGGGAAAAAAAGCCACCCCTACAGCACACACACACACACACACAAAAAAAAAAAAAAACACCACTTAGTGCCATCATGACTTCTCTGAAAAGCTATAGATCCCTCCTTAGTTAGGAAGTCCTTAGTTAGATTACCACTGCCCTTTTTCACCCTGCAGCAAGAAGCACAAGAAGAAATAGCCGTTTTCCACTAGTAACAGTGCGAGAGCTTTTTGTTCGGGGCCAGAGATATTAGTGTCTTAAATTAGAAAAATAATGGCCACAGGAAAACACTAGCCACAGGAGAGAGGTCTCCATAGTCAGGGAGGCTCTCCTAGCACTTCTTCTTGAGAAGGTGAATCCATGCAAAAGTGCTGGCCATCAAGAAATAGCAAGTTACAAGCTGCAAGGTTTAAAAATCTATCAGGCGCTTTATTCTCAAAGTCATTAGCACCAAAGAGCAATCTGCAATATGTTCCAAACAAGCCTCACACTAAAAGCGGCAGCATATAATCCATCTCACACATCTGAATTGTAATTCCTGAATTCAGACGAGACGGAAGCAAGAGGTGGTTGCACCTTTACTTTACTTTTTCTTATTCTTTTAGCAGCCTAAGTTCAGCAGCTCCTCAGGACAGAACTGTTCAGTGTGTCCAGACTTGCATTCAAGACCCCTGAGAAAAGAATCCAGCAAGCATCAAACAACATCCTCGTTACAATTACGTATTTGAGATGTGATGTTACTGACTCTTAACCTTCAGTTTTCAGAGCTCAATCATTTATGACTACTCTTCTGACAACGTCATTCTCTTTTCATTAGGACATTGCATTAGTAAGCTTCAAGATATTTGAGTCTTAGACATAACTAGTGTAACTCACACATATCCTAAAATTGATTCTCAAAAAACCAACTGGCATTTCCAGTTTAGAGAAAAATAATTTGCAAATCCAATTTTAAAAGGGAAAAAGACTAGCATACATGGCTGTTATTAACAGCCATATACTCTCACTAATCAAGGTATTTGAAATATTAATATGCAGACAAGCCTAAATGAGCTCAGCAGTTGCATTCAACAAGAAAAATAATCCACTCAGACTATTGTTTTAATATTGAGAGTTTCTAGGGTCTTGGCATCAGGAGGCCAAGTAATAACGAACCAGAATGAAATACAAACATGTGATTTTTTACATTTATGCTTACTGTGTATATTAACTACAGGACAGACAGCACTAGCTGGTATCCAACATGCTATAGTTGCTTTCGGAGAACAGTTACGCACAAGCTTAATTTGAGGAGAAAAAAAAATCTTCCAAAAAGAAGTCTTAAAACCATAGAAGTTTCATTTGAAGTATGTGCAGAAGTAAGAAAACAAAACAATAGGTCATACTGCATGGTCACTTTTGTGTGGGCTACTGTGTGATTATGAACCTGCAATAGAAACTTTACAGTGTGGTTTAGTCTTCATTTGCAAGGTGCTGAATAGTAATTAAGTGTTTTAAAGAGCAACCAGAAAACCCTTATTAGTGTTCCTACATCTGAGTGCAGTGGTTTCACTGTCTGTAATAGAAATGTCCACTTTCAAAATAATGCTAAGTCACCACACCAACAACTTACTGCCTGGGTTTTAAAGAGATATTTCTCAACATTTATCTAGTAAACAGCATAATTATAGAAGTATCTTTCTTCCAGACTTGGAGAGGGAGGTATTGTATTATTCAGGGACATGGCACCCAGGTTATCTGCTTCCTGATGAGTGCTATAGCCACCTCACAAGGAACACACTCCAAGTTCTTTTAATATCCACCTGCATAAAGGCCAGACCCATAAAGTAATGAAGAGGGTATAAAATCTGTACAGACCACACCACCAGATACAGTAGATATTTTTGTTCATCTGACTCAATAAAATAACAGACAGATTTTATCTGCTTTTTAAAACGGGACATTTGTCTTAGAACAGCAGGTTAGTGTTTTCTCCTTAACTACTACAATAGAAAAGGCTTGTGATCAGTATTGTGCGTACAGATAGGTAAATAAGATGTTATCAAGAGTTTCAGTTGATAACATAATGCACACAAAGACACAGGTAGTTCAGATTGCCCATAAAGCATTAACATGGCAATAGTTAGCTAACAATGAATAGTCAGGGTGAATAAACAGCATCTTTGGTTTTGTGGGTTTTCTTCTCCATTCTGTTTATTAAGACTTGGTTATGTATGTACATCTCAACTACATCATCATTCCCACATTTATGCTAGAATGTCAGTCGGCTAAATTCCCAGCTCTCATACAAACAGCAAACCTTTGGAAAGGGATAAAGTATTTATTCCTGCTATTGCTGGAATATCAGCAACTCAGTTCCCAGACCCTCTGGAAGGAAATGCTCATTGGGTGGATTTATTCTCTGCACTACCTACACCAAAGTCAGAAAGTAACAGAAAAGTAACATTCTCTCCCAGGAGGAAGAAAGGCTGATGACAACAGCAGCAGGGACATGCTTCCCACTGCCCCATACCTTAGGGTTACAGACTACAGCAGCTGCCACATTAGCTGCCTTCTCTGCAAGGCAAGAGCTCCAAACTGACCACATGCAGAATTCACATTATTTCTCCCTTGCAAGAAGTCCCAAGGTAAAGTACTACTTCCCAGAAATAATCTTTCAATTAAAACTCCAGTTTACTTTTTCAACTTTCATATGAAAACAGTTTCAGTGAAAGCCTGAAAACTGTTCTAAACATTTTTAAAGGGACATTTATAGCCACAGGGTTTTCTAATTCCTGGCTATGCGTAAGACTAAGAATGCTAGAGCACACAGAATATTCTCTCTAGATCGAGATGACAGACATCCCATAAAACAGCACAAGATGTCACTATGCTGAATTAAGGCTTTCAAGAAGAACTCACAAGTCACTTTGTAACACCTGAATGCAGAGGTATCAATACCAAAGACAAAGCATGTGCCCACAGCAGCTTTTCTTAAACGACAGGACATGGATCAAAGACAACCACAAGATAAGATGAGAGGGAAAGAAAACCTGTCTTTCTTTTAGCAATGCACATCTCTCTAGAGTCCTCAGGCTGCCAAAGATGGAAAAGTCACACCACTGTGCCTCGCATATGCTCCTGCATCCAACCTACTCCAAAGCTGCCACAAGGTTTGTAGGCTGAAATTATACCTTTTATTAGACCAACACTTACAATGAACTGGTATACTGGTCTAACACAAGATATTACTATCTTTACATCCCAACAAGATATCACCTCTGCATCCCCACCTTGCAAGTGGGACAGTATGACAAAATCTGATACTTCCAAAATTCAGTAATTACTGACTGGTATAATTTCTAAATAGGCTCTTTAATACATTCAGCACTTTATCCCAAGTTCTGGTGTTCCAAATTTTCATCAGAATTAAAGAGCAGCTTACTAAATTAATTTAAAAGTTGTTCTTGAGCTGTGTATAAGAATTCATAGTCATTCACCTTGTTATTCTAAGAGAACAGCAAAAAGAGAAGTGGAGTCATTTTCAAAGTAAATTGATTAAAATCAACTATTAAGATCAGCTCTGGAGCCCCCAACATATGAAGGACACAGACTTGGAGCAAGTCCAGAGGAGGGCCACAAAGATGACCAGAGGGCTGGAGCACCTCTCCTGTGAGGACAGGCTGAGAGAGTTGGGGCTGTTCAGCCTGGAGAAGAGGAGGCTCCAGGGAGACCTGATAGCGGTCTTCCAGTACCTCAAGGGGGCCTACAAGAAAAGACAGGGAGAAACTCTTCAGCAGGGCCTGTTGTCATAGGATGACGGGTAATGGTTTTAAAACAGAAGGCAGCAGATTCAGACTTGATATAAGGAAAAATATTTTATTTTTTTTTCCCCCCCCACAATGACAGTGGTGGAAGACTGGAACAGGTTGCCCAGAGAGGTGGTGGATGCCCCATCCCTGGAAACATTCAAGGCCAAGTTGGATGAGGCTCTGAGCAACCTGATCTGGTTGGAGATGTCCCTGCTCCTTGCAGGGGGGTTGGACTAGATGACCCTTGAAGGTCCCTTCCAACCCAAACTATTCTATGATTCTATGGCATAGTAGAGGAAACCAACAGTGACACTTCAGAGGTGGAGAGGGCAGAAGAGGTCTTTAAGATACTCTTAGAACAAAACACATCTTAAGTTACCCACTATACCAAAGTTTTTTTCAGATAAGGTAGAATGAGAAAAATAGATCCTTCAGCATACTATATCTAACCAGCAAAATTATGAATCTTGCATCAGTTTAAAAGGGAACAAAAAAAATCCCTGAAGTATCTATTATACAGTTATCACATGGTGTCCATAACAGGCAGCATTGCAGTTGCGGAACATCCAAACAGCATTTGCTTCCTATGTAAATGCGCTTACAAATCTTGTACCTAGTCTTTTCTCATAGTTCAACACAAATTTGTGGTATAGGTGGCAAAATCCATTACATACGAGTATATAAATAATGCCAAGTATTTTACGTGAAACTGAAGTCATTTACTGCTAGAAATATCTTATCACAACACACTTTGGGCAAAAGAAAAATAAAATATTAACTGACAAAAGCTTAAACTGAAAGAAGCTTAGGAGTTTACTGCTCTCCACAAAACATACAGGGTCTGCTTCTCAATGTTTTTTCAACCTTTAAAAGGCATTTTGTCTTTCAGAATGGTTCTCTTATACCATATAAGCAATTCTACATGATAGTTCTTTTATAGATAATTAGTATAAGTAGCTTTCCCCCTCTACCCTTCAAAAATTTTACTCAAGATAAACATTACACCTGCTTTTTAGATGGAGAAAGGCAGTGTTATTTAAATTTTGTTTTCAATGTATCTAGCAACAGTCAAAGTACCAAACTGCAACAATACACAACAACAGAAAAGGTACTTTACATTCAACATTTCCAATTAAAGAAAAAAAATAAAAATAAAAATACATTTAGGTGGAGAGCTTGTCCTCCATCTCTGATCTTTTTAAAACAGAATGCCAAAATTATGTTGTTTGCAGAGCACTACTTCTCCAGTAGTCACTGAATATTTTAGAACTCTGACCTTTTAACTGGCGCCTAGATCTCCTTCAGGGTTGTGGTGAGCACAACATGTAAACTACTTATTATACCCGTCAGCTAGAGTCCAGCTCTCCAGTACCCACAGTATCCCAGTTTGCCTATACCACACTAAGTTACCAGCTGTGAGGAGAAGCAAAAAAAAGTCAACCTGAAGAATGAACTACCTTGGCACTCCTCCAGGCCAGAATTAAAGTACACTTTTACAGTTATTTATATTACTCCTACTAAACTTGTTTGATGGACAGAGAACTGAAGAAAATTACTGGATACACAAAAAGCTCTCTGAAATACACTCTTTACAGCATTCTATAAAGGTATTAGATAGTTTACAAACACCTGTATTAGTTTATCAATCCCCAACTAGTTTGCAAGTGCCATTAAACTATCACAAGTCTTAGGCTGTAAGAGTCAAAAGAGTGAGAATTATTGTCCACTGTTTTCTTTTTAAAGGAAATACAAGTACTACAGTACTGAAAAATTATGTGTCCTTCAGCTTTCATCTAACAGCAATATCAACATAACAAAGGGTTAGTTTAAAAATACCTTCCTAATTACCCAAAGAAAATTCCCAAGCTTGAGAAAGAATACTTGCAGAATCCAGAATAACTAGTGTAAAGGACACTATCTGTAGTTACAGTGCACAAAGAAAATAAGTTTCGGGTGCTAGGATCAGGTTCCCTCCATTGGCTGCATTCTCTCAGCAGACACTGCAGAAGCTATGAACCACCATAACGATGATCAACACCTGATTTTATATTGCATTCAAGACTCTTATCCTGCTGATCACCAGGAGGCCACCTAAAGGTGTTAGCTTAAGCAGAAAATTGAGACTTTTATGTTCTGCCATAAGACAAATTATAGCATACTTCCAGTTATGAGTTGCAGAAATTATTCTGGATTATGTACTATAAAACTCCGCTTTTCAGCCAACAGAAGAGAAGTCTTTCTCCTCCTTTTCTCAGAGGCACAACTACAGGAATAAGCATTTAGCCACACACAGCACTGCCACTATTCCTGTGGCAGGAATAGTGGTGGAATTGCCCTACCTAGCCGGAAGGACAAATGAAAAGAAAAACCTTACAGGAAAGAGAGGAAGAAAAACACCTACAAAAAAACCTCACCATACACACAACCTACCCCAACTTCAATATCAAACCACTTTTATTCCAACACATTCTCAGACTGACTCCCACTGCGGAAGGGCAATGCCGTTACCTGCAGTACCATGGACAGTGTATGAGGAAAAGTTCTTTCACTTCCGAGAATTTCATCTGTGAATTTTTAAGCAATCAGTTCAAACTTTAAGACAACAAACAAACACCCTTTGACAGCGCAAGAGATTCAACAGTCTTCTGTATTACACACATAAGCTTCAGTGTTTACATCAAGGAGTAAGTTTAAGCTCATAAACCTTCTTGTATTTCCAGTGAAGCCATACATTAAGGCTTTTAATATAGGCCCATTACTGATACTTAGTTTCAAGCTCTAACATGAATAATTTTATATTCATGAAGCAGAGGATTTTTATATTTCTTGCTACAGAATCATAGAATAATTCCAGTTGGAAAGGATCTCTAGGGTTCTCTGGTCAACCTCCTGCTAAAAGCAAGGTCAGCAAGATCAGTCTAGATTACTCAGGGCTTTATCCATTTGGGCATCAAAACATCCAAGGATGGATGCTGCAGAACATCTTTGACCTGTCCCAATGATTGTCCCGCTCCATGGTGAAACATGTTCTTCCTAAATGCAGCTATTTTAATGCATGCCTGCCTTTCACACACTGCTACAAAGAGCCTGGCTTAGTATTCTCAGCCTGCCTATGGTACCAGAAGGTTACTATTAGTTCCCCCTGCTTCCCAAAGCCTTCTCTTCTGTATGGTGAAGACCTATTTCCCTAAAAACTGATCAAATTTTAGCAAACTCTTACTTCTCATATGCATCTGCTAGACTTAAAGTCTTCCACTACAATGTAAAGTTTTGCTTCAGAGTGGCTTTTGATCTTTACCCCTGTACTTCCCCAGGTAGAACTGCAGGAGCTAAGACCTTATACTAAAATCTGTTCTAGTACAAGCTGAAATTAGTTATACACGATCTTTCTACACTAACTATAATCCCTCTTCAGGATGTACTTGAACTCAAAAGACAGAGCATCTCCTGTTCAGCCTGTAGCTCTGTTCCTCAACTAGAATTGGAGTTATGGAAGAACTTCTAAAAAAATCACAGTTGAATGACAGTTCTGCTGAGTAGAGCAGAAGTTTTACAGATGCTTATATATATATATACACACACACACGCTTGGATACATAGGAAAAAGTAAAGATGCCCAGAACTGAAGGGGGAGGAAAGAAAAAACCCTCAAAGTATGTAGACCAGAGATACATCAGGAAGGAGAATACGAGTATATTACTTGGCTGCTGTCTAAATCATTAAATTATTATTTTTTAAAGTGAAGGACATTAACAAAGAAGCCACAAGCACTCTAGTGTCTGAAGTAAATTTCTGGTAAGGTATACTGTCCTACTGTGACAATTACAAGCAAAAGTTCCTGTATCAGTTTTTCCAACCCTTCATCTAGTCCTACAAAGTTACTTATCGGGCTAATGACAAGGTATTTCAGCACAGTATCAGCTCTTCAGAGCTCTTCACTCACTCCTTGGTGAAGCAAGTAACATCAGGAATTGTTAACTACTGGAAAATCAAGGTCCTGACCAGTCACCCAACAAATCCAAGAGACAAGTGGGAAAGGAGTGAAGGAGAAGAGATGTATCCAAAGAATTATTTCAGGCCTCCTAGCCAGTCCTTCTTCCTAAAAGAAATGGGGACGCGGAGCGGGCTACAGATGCTGGAAGAAGCAATGATGTTTCCTTAGTAGAAAGAAGGAATCTTCTCTACAGACCTCCACATTCTCTGGAAAACTCACGTCCTTTAACTTCTAGCTGAAGGGGAGCAAACATATCAGAGAAAGATCTGTGTTCCTCATCCAGCCTCTTTAAAAAAAAAAATCCCTACAAATAAATTAAATCATTGTGCCTGCTTTAAAAATAAATAAATAAATAAATCTTCAGAATCCTTGAGAAGCTACCAAGCATTGCAAAAGCAGGAGGAGGATTTGGTCAGTCTCTTCAGCCTCATCCTAAAATCCTGGGCACAGTCACTGCCCCCAGATTCACTCTCAGCCATTCACACTCTTAATACCTTCCCAGCCACAAGAGAGCTAAAGAAAGCAAATTTGACTTTTGCAAAAAGTGACAACACTTGCCTTTCACTGCAGAGGAGCAGTCAAGTCTGTTTAAGCCACAGCTGAATGAACGCTTAACAATTTGGAGACAGAATATTAGTTGAATAACTGAGGCCCCCAGCATAAGAGAGACATGGAACTGCTCATGCACGTCCAGAGGAGGGCCACAAAGATCATCAGGGAGCTGGAGCATCTCCCCTATGAGGACAGGCTGAGAGAGTTGATGTTTTTTAGATTGGAGAAGAGAAGGGTCCAGGGAGACCTTATAGCAGCCTTCCAGTATTTAAATGGGCCCCTACAGGGAAGATTGGTAGGGCCTCTTTATCAGGGAGTGTAGTGACAGGATGAGGGGTAACAGTTCTAAACTGTAAGAGGGTAGATTTAGACTAGATATTAGGAAGAAGTTATTTACTGTGAAGCTGGTGAGACACAGAACAGGTTGCCCAGAGAAGTTGCAGATGCCCCATCTCTGGAAGTGTTCAAGGCCAGCCCAGATAAGGCTTTGAACCCAATGACTGCAAAGGCTTATGGAAAAAAAAAAAAAAAAAAAAAAAAAAAAAAATAGTGAAGCATTACCTTCCAGATACAGATCAAGAAAGCTGAAAAACTGATTGCAAATACAGCACACATCCTCTGTCCAAATTTGTGGCACTATTAGGAAGCAGGTGGAAATTATGCCTCTGGCTTATTTCTTGCTTTATACTGAAAATGGCAAAGGGTGAAGTTCCCTTAAATCTGGAATTCTGCAACACAGAATTCCAGACAATAAACTATGTCTTTCAGTAATTTAGAAAATAGTTGAATAAAACACAAAGTACATCTAATTAAAATGTAATACCAAATAAATACAATGACCTATCAGTTCTATTGGGTGAAGAAAAACATTAACTCACTACAGTTTAAGTATGGAAAATAAGAATACTGTGCTTAGGACACTGTCTGCTTGGGACAGACGAGAGCAGGATGCTGCTTCAAAAAGATTCACTAATATCAGAGTCAACAAAATATAGTACAAATGTCTACCATGTCACAGTTACACTTGATCACACTTTGCAATTATTGTTGTCTTCTAAAGAGAATACTTAGAATTTTACTTTGTGAGGGAAAAAGAAAAAAAAAAAAGAAAAAGACACAACCAAAAAAAACTATCACCCCACAAATGTAGAATTGGAAAACAGAACAACAAAAAAAAAAAAACTAAATCTCTCCTTCACATTCACATTTTTCTGGGTTGTACTTCAGAATCTTACATACCCTGAAAACACTGCTAGGACAACAAAGAAATATTAAGAATTGCAGAGTGAAATTCACTTCAGAAGTAGCCACTCCATCTCCAGCCTTTCTAATACTTCAGAATACCTTGATTTTTTCTATAAAATACACCTTTCAGAAGGTGGAAGACTATACTTAATTCAGCATTCTTTAGCCAACAAGATTCTACTGATTTTTATTATGACAGCAAAACAAAGCTCAGATCTACAAAGCTAAGTATTTTAGGCAACAACTATCAGAAATTATTGATTATATGTCACCTTTATCACTCAGAAATAAGGATTAAAAAAAAATCCTAAAATCTTCTCAAATAAAGATAGAGGTGGAAACTACAATTACAAGCCTGTTCCACGGGTAAAAGTTACATTACAAGAAATAGAACTGCATTCCATTCGGGCAGAAATCAGAGATGACCTTAAGTAATTTTTAATTTATATTTTAATATATAAAATTTATTATATCTAAATATAGGAGTTTAAAGACTCCAGATAAGAATCTTGCACCACCGCCTTCAAGTGAAGGTTGTGTCCCCCAATGGGCTAAAATCTAGAAAGTTTTAAGGATTCAAGGATTCACAAGTTAACAAGATATAACCACTTAAATGTACTGAAGTCTATAACAGGTCAAAATAAGCAGCAGCATTACTGTAGATATCCATTTTGTATTTGCAAAAAAAAAAAACAAACCCAAAACCTGAGTTTCATTTCAAAAACCAAACCAGAATTCAGATGTTTAACCTGGAAGAAGAGTAAAATTTCAGAGGATGGAAGAATGTTTGTATCACTCACTCCACATATCTGCTAGAAATCCAGAAAGGTAGTTTTGTGCAATATTGGCTCACATCATAAATCCCAATTCCCACGTATCTGCGATACAAGCTACATTCTTCTGCTTCAACTTTTCAGTGAAATACATATTTGTCATTTAACAACAACGTTGGGAAAGATCAGAACTTGCATCCAGGGAAGGACCTTTATCTCAATGGGGAACAGAATGCATAACTGCTTGAAGATAATCTATATGCTGTAGTGAATAAATTCTAGAGACAGTCACATAGAAAGCAATTGTCTTAAAAGAAAAAATGGAAAGGGAGAGCATTAAGAAGTATCCTGGGGAAATAGTTTTCCAGGTCATTTTCTAAAAAGGCTGGGCAGAAAGGGGAAACTAATTTACTATCCTAAAAAGAAACAATCTAGTAAATACTCAGAAGCAGAGCATCAGCTTCCATGAACTTACACCAGATGTGTAGCATTGGTTTTAGATAAACTTATTCTACCCCTACCTCAACTATATGGAGCTGTAGTAACTCAGGAAGGGGAAGTTAAGGAGTTATTTGCTATGCATCAAACAAATAACGTGTCAGATTATAACAAACATATGCTATAAAAAGCACAGAAGTTGACTGCAAATGCACTCGTCCAGCTATCCTTTAAGTGCTGTGACTTTTTAATACTAATAGACAGTCCTGAGTTTCTACTGATCAAGAGCAGCTGAATGCAGTTCCTTTTGAGAAGCCTAAGCCCATGTGAGATGCAAACTAACCAGAATCTATATGAAATTCAAAATAACTACCTTAGGAGAATGAAGAACTGGCTATTAGATTTAAGTTTCTTTAAAAAAAAACAGAAGAAAAAATACAAAATGAAGACAATATTAAAGAGGCCTCAGAAATATTTATGCCGATATCCGCTCTGCTTGAGGGGTGCTCTCAAATATCTGTCTTTATATTTAGTAAAAAACAAAACAAAACAAAAAAAACCCACAAATCCAGAGAGTGACACCAAGTTCATCTCTTTACTTGTACTTCCATATACTAAGGCCTTTCCTGAGTCCATCGTAAGTCTTAGAAAAATATGGTACTGGCAAAAGATGCTACAGTACACCTCTATGGAAGCTACCTTCACCACACTTTCAGAATTGGCACACACCGAATACAGCAGAAACAGCAGCTGGTTGCTCCTCTCAACCAGTAAGTGGCTCATTTATTAAGCACGGATGACTACAGCACTGCAAGTGCCAAGAGGAACCTGCCTCTCTCACCTCATCCTACCAAATCACATCTGTTTGAAAACAAATTTTGCTTTACCTCTACTCAATAGTTTCTTTATACATATACACACACACACACATATGTATACACACATATATATACATATATATATGCAAAGAATTTTAAAAGACTCATGGTAACCGGTATTAATTATCAGTAGAGACAGAATACGCATTTTACTTTTAAGTGCCTCTTTTCTGATTCTTCACTTTAATTGTACTCTATGTAACTAAGCTCAAAAAATAAAAGCCATGCCACTGCAGGCTTCTTTATAAAGATGACTGCACGCTGTTCTCTTTTTGGTCACCAAACTTGAAAGCAGTTATCTGGTTTCCCAGAAAAAGATACTGTTGCCTACAGAACCAATTCTAAGCAGTTTCTGCCTGAGGTACGGTGCTGTCTTAACACCGTCAGAGTCATATGGTCACAAAAAGCAGCTGATTCTTACCAAGTTTCACTGTGTTATGTATTTACATAGTAGTAACCAGAGCTCATACAAGGTATGACACTGCCCCATCCCCAGGGAATCACAAGCCTCAAGGTTAAATTGGAATGAGACCATGAGCAAAAGAATTAAGAAATTAATGGCTCTAAAAGGGCTCAATTAGAGCAGGAAGCCACTACATTGGTGAAAATATGAGAATGGACCTACCTTGAAGCACGCTTACAATTATAGCCACTATTCAAGACAAAAATGAAACTGTAATCCAGCCAGAAGATGACACTACCCATGTGCAGAAGACAGCTTGATGAGTACAAGAGCTGATATTTCCTTAAACTTCCCAGCTGCTCTTCCATATTTTCAACGTACACTAACAGTTATGCAAAAGAAAACCAATGATCATCCTCTGACCTGATGTTCTACAACCAGTTTGCCACTAACTGTGAAACCGCAACATTACTACGTTAAACATACGCTTTACTAAATTAAAGGATTAGCAAAGAAGCTTTCAAAGGTGGGAAGAAGCTCTAATTTCTCAAACGTGATTCCGCAGTTATAATTTCCCTGACTCTTAACGACGACGCGGTTTCGTAAAAGAAAAGCTTACCTTCTTAGGAAAAGGGCTTCAACTTGCTGAACAACCAATAGAAGCACATGCAAGTAGGCTCCTTCAGAGGAGCACCAGTTGTACAATCAATGGCAGTAAGATTAAGCCACTAGACAAACTGCATTAATGCTACTGGACCTCTCTCATTCAACCAGCTTTTAACACCGTTCCAGCAGTTTAGGGGCCCCTACAGTTCATGCTGATTGGGGGAAATGCATTCAAATTTACTATTGGCCAAGGTGACCTATAAACACTAATTTTGACCTAGCAAGCTTTGGCCTTTCATTTTATGCTAGTTTAGGAACTCTCAGAGGATCCTTTTTCTGAATGAGATACTGAAGACTAATTCTAGACTTCATTCAGTAAAAGAACAAGTTACACGTAATGAAGCAGTAGCTATTCAAAGAGAGGGAAGAGTTTCTATTTTTGCAGCGTCCAACAGCCCAAGGTAACTCTTACAGATCACAGAGAAGCTTTAGGTCTTTAACTGACAGGCACAGCTATAGCAACATATACCTATCTTTATTCATTATATTTGGAGAGAAGGTAGAGAAAGTGGGGGTGAAAGGAGGTAGCTGAATGCCTTCTCCACACATGTAGTGATTACTGCTACGTACTGCTTTCCCCATTCCATTTTTTTTAAACTTTTAGGCTGTACTGCAAAACAGAAACAGACATCACTTGCTTACCTATCTGGACATCAACTTAATCAAAACTTCTATCGCTTAAACTCCCTCAGGTAGGTAGTTCCAAAAGCACATATAAATATAATTGAATTATTTCCTCCCACTCCTGCAGTCAAATTATGGTTTTTTAATTTTTTTTTTAAGATGGCAAGTTATTGTAATATGTTACTTCTAAACCCATTTCCTATTATAAACTTACTCCACTTCAAGTACAGTATTTCACACTCTACGTGTCTTAGCCCATGATCTTGCAATTTAAAATTAATATACACCATTCAAACAGGATTCACATTAAATCTACACTGGTGATAGAAGCTTTAAACCAAAACACAACACGTAGCCTGCTTTCAAATACGTCCCAACTGTTGAAGTCAGTGTTCCTGAAACAAACTGCCAAGCTTCTCACTTTTCCCAGCAGGGAAACTGGTAGCGAGTCTTCCTATACAGTGTATTTTGTCCTACAATGAGCGAGACTGCTCCCTTTTAGTTACTACTTTTCTGTATCAAATCTTACATGGAAGAAGCCCTTTAAAACAACCACACTGGGAAAAGTAAATGCTACTTCTGTTAGGCAAGCAAGCGATTAGAGCTCAGTAGTCCGAGACATAAGATTACATTGCAGTCCACCACAAACAAGGCCTAAAAACGTGCCCAAGTAAAATCAGGGATGAAGCACTACTTGAAAACCACAGTATCCTCTCACTTACTCCCGTCACATTTTCAGTCATTCCTACAAAGCTCCTCGCGATTCTGTTCAGAATTTGAAGAATTCATTCGAAGTTCAAAGTCAAGAAATGGAAGTTTGCTGTCATTTTTACAGTTTCCATCTCTATCCACTTCATCTCTTTTGGAAGAAAGAAAAAAAAAAAAAACAACAAAAGCACACCAAACAAACAAACAAAAAAACCCCCAAAACCAAGAAAAACTACCACAAAATCAAAAACACCATCCCAAATTCCTAGTGCTAATAATTAATACTTGCAAACTTGCAATCAAACAGACAATATTGCAATGTTACCTTCCAGCAATCAAGGATTACTAAGCTGTGATGAGTAAAACACAAGCCCAGAAGGGGACAGTCCAAGGACCTGTGCTACAACCTGTGCTCCATCTCACAACCAAGACATGTAGAAGTACAGTTACTTTATATCAGATATTGCAGTCAACTGGAACCCACTTCATACTAGGCATCTATTCTTCTGGAGATAGCAGCAAGATAGAAGAAAGTGATGCTGGAATCACAGTATGTTAGAAAGTCACTCACAGACAGCTGAAGTTTTCCCTTCTTCCCTTGTAAGAAACCAGAACCTGATCAAAAGCAGAGAGCGCTGCTTAGGGCACAAGCCTCAGCCAAGAGCTAAGCTCCCTTTCCACCAAGTTCAGTAGCATGTTTGCTTGATCTATACATCCACCTTTGTTTTAAACTCAGTGACTAAAAGAAAAAAATCCCCTTTATGCTGACCCCAACCCACCTTTCCCCAGTTTGAAAATCAGCATGAGGTATATAATAAAAATACACAAATTATTGATTAATCATTATGAAATGAACACTTAAGATGTGCTGCTCCAAAACAAAAACAGTACATAGCTTTCAGAGTACACAGAAAAAGTGTCATTCCCTTGGCCTGTACTCTCCTGATGGTTTTGGATGCAGGCTTCCTCAAACTGTTAAAGCACATACGTAAGGCAGTTTATTAATGCATTACTTTGTATGTAAGTGTTTAGAAAACACTTGTAAGCTCCATTTAAATTAAAATCTCCTACAAAAAATACCTTGGAGTTGTCATGTTCCCAGAACAGCCAAGGGGAAGGAAAGAAAAAAAACTGGAGTGGTGGGGGGGAAGACCCACACCAAATCACAACACCTACTTTATCTTAAATACTACGTGAAAAATCACTAGTTTAAACACTAATACTAATCCTTCCCTTTAAGCTGGTGTAGCCAGTCTAGTAACAGCTAGCCTGAAGTCAAGAACATGTATTCTGAATGTGCACTAAATTAGTCAAATCTTTGATGCAATTTTGGAGTAGAAAACAATGAAGATTCCCTCTTCAAGCATGCAGAAGAAAAATGCCATCTAACATAACCAAGCATATCAAAGTCTCTGGTACATCATATCAAAACCCAGTTTGATGAAAATATGCACCTAACTGATCCAAATAGTTTACTGCAAAAATGCATATATGCTTTACTTACAGAGGTTATACTCCTATTTCCTGCTAGATGCTTACATTGCCCTCCTAATTTGCTTACAAGAAGAACCAGAAGGCCTGAGCAGCACCTCAAGCCATGCCACACCATTTGCTGCTATACTTCATTTTCCAAGTCTGAAAAGTGTTTACAGTTGTTAAAGCATTAACAAATGTTAACCAGGCTCCTGAAAGGAGTAAATTCCTGGACTATCCTCCAAGAACCAGAAAAGGGAAGTCCAGAGAGATGGAGGGCCTATTTATTCATAGAGCTCTGACTCCTAATGCTGTTTGCATTCAATAAAATTGGGATAAAGCAGGTAGAAGGATACACACTGGAAAGCAAAGAAAGCATCAACATCCTTAAAGAGCTGAAACATTCAGGACATTAAAGCAAGGTAAGTTATGCAGTTTTTCCACATAAGCACTTACTCAAGTTATCTCAGCAACACTACACAACTGCAAGGGGGACAAAAGGTGGTTTGTACAACCTAAGACACCATTCACCATGTGTAAGTTTAAGAACCCTTGATCCTAGTGGTCTTGCTGAGCAAGTAATTTCCTTTCAACACGTGGTAAAGCCTATAGATCAGCCTCATCTTACCAGAATAAATTTACTTGTTCAAGGCCTAAGATGCAATCTATGATCAGCTACCTAGCTGTTACCTGTGCTTACAAAACACTGTCAATTTGAAATAATCTAATTTCTTTCTAAAAGATAGGCAAAATTCTGAGAAATAGTTGCCAATTAAGCCT
Organism: Tetrax tetrax; assembly: GCA_009806455.1. Taxonomy (NCBI): domain Eukaryota; kingdom Metazoa; phylum Chordata; class Aves; order Otidiformes; family Otididae; genus Tetrax; species Tetrax tetrax. The sequence continues at coordinate 70,847 of WHYT01016361.1, read as the reverse complement.
TCAGGGACCATACTTAAGATCTCGGTCAGAATAATTTCAAAACATTTCACTCACAGAGTATATCCTAACATTCCTGAACAACAGCCATGAAGGACAATGTGTATCTGTTTATAATGAATATTTTTAATTAAACGAAGAAGCCACATACTTGTGTGTATTCTCTCACCAGCTTTTTTAACCCAAACCCTTTACTTACTGGGCACCGTATAGCTGCTCTTAAACTTCCTGAAGAAAAGGTACCAAGAAATTAACAGAGTATTACTCCTGACAGGCACTCACCACCTTTTCTCTGTAAAGAGAAAAGCTATTAGGATCCTCCAAGATTCATCATTTGAAAAGCTAATAATGAGGCTCCTGAAGAAACAAGCAAGTTAAAAGCAGAGATCATGTTATCATTGTATTCCACCTTTCCAAAACAATCCTTTCCCCTATAATGAACTTTGCTTGCAATTCAGCCAAGTTCAACTGCCAAGCATTTCTAAACACTTGCACATATTAGTTCTGTTCATGAAACAGAAACTATCACAGAACCCCCAAAGCCTAAGGTACAACACACTTGAATCCTAGACCATGCGCAAGTTCATTACATTAGAGAGATGCTAAGAAACTAGAATTTTATTTGAGTGTTTGCAGGCCATCTGAAACCAATTCTCCCTCTCAAGCCAAACAGCTATTTTATTCTCTACTCTTCACAAGCCTGTATTTTATTTTTTTCTTTTCCCCTTTCCTTTTTTTTTTTTAAAGCAGGTAGAAAAGGGGGCTAGAAGTAATTTCATTCTTTATATATA